>OY776111.1:118264574-118864574 GCA_963675035.1 Allygus modestus
TTCATGAGGTATTCTATTAAAAATAGATGTATCCACAGGTCCGTACACGATGGTGCTATAAGGTTGTTTTTCCAAAGTATCGACCAAATATTCTTTAATAATAGCGCTTGCAAATACCAACTGTCTCATGTACCTTGTAATAGGTTCTGTTGCATAGTTTAAAACGTAGAATTCTTCACGTGATAGTAGAATCCTATTTTCATGTTGAGTCAAGTCTCTAATTCGCACTTGTAGTTGTCCGCGATGTTTAACAATATCGATTTCATTGTCACAATCCAAAAGTCGAATATGTGTTTTCCTTCCACACAAACTGTTGGTTAAATAACATTCTATTAAATGTACATGTTTCAAAAATGACTCCCAAGCATTTTGCGAAAATAAAACCTTTTTTGTTCCATGGTGTAGTATTACTGTAGGGGAATAATCCAACAAACACATGTATGTTGTTGGGGGGTTTCATCAATCCAACTGATACACTTTTACTGATGCATGCTGAGATGGGGTAAAAGATTCGCAAAAAAACTTCAGTTAAAATGTGAGGAGGAATATTTTCTTCAACTTTCTTCTTCCTCTTTGGTACTACCTTTGATGGGTCTGCATTACTTTCCTCCTCTCTATCTCTTTTACCAAACTTTAAAAATGCAGTTATTTCCTTGATGATTTCTGCTTCACTAGTATTATCACGTTCCAATAACGGTGCTACCTCTGCATCACCTTGTACAACAGATGGAGAACTCATTTTGTAGAAGATGTTACCCATGCGACGATAGACGATCAACTGAAGACCTGCATTGTTGCTCCGCTATTTATAGGTTAGCGACTGTGGCGGTGTCGGTGGTGGTACAACGTTTTACAATACTGTCTTTACAATACCGGTCAACGGTGTGTATGTAACAATTTTATCGTGCAAAATTAAACAATACGCAGATGTATTTGCAGGTACGTTTTCTTGAAATTCCATTTCTATTTTTATATCAACACTAGACGATTTTACAGATTCATTTTGTTTGGAGCAATCAATTACAACAATCGGAGCTTTCGATTCAAACTGTACGGGAGATAGTAGAGGTGTATTTGTTTTGCCGTAATATGAATTTTGGAACCTAGCGTACATATCGTATAAAACACTGTACCTTTTTTTATCAAAAGAAATATTAAAGTTGTCGTAGGGAAAGAATTGTGAATTCAGGAACACTTTACAGTTAGTTAATTTACAATGGTCAAATTCACCAGCATTTTCAGTTAATATACCTTTTTTCTTCGTTTGTAATCCAAATATTACATATCTTGCTTTTTCCAAATGAGTAGAAGTTTTTACAGTCCATGTATGCCGTTGTGTTGTAGGTAAAACGGGGTATTCATGAAACTCCCAGCTTCTGAATGGCATTACAATGTCTCGATCTGATTTTAACTTTCTTAATAATGTAATCCTGTGTTCATCATTTAGTCGCACATGTGGTACTCTCCAAACAATCTTGTCTAATGTTAATTTCCAGTCTAAATTGGCATCAGTTGTTCCAGCAGCTGCTTTAATAATATCATTATCGTTTGATGATCTTAATAAAACTAGTTCTTGTTTTACATTTATTATTATTCTTCTGTAGTCTTCAGCAAATCCTAGGAGTAATCTTAAAGGTACGTAGAAATCAAAGTTTCCCGAAGAGTCAGGAGCGATTGTACTTTTGTCTGGTGCAACCCATCCTGCAACAGCTAACAGATTCTTCTCATTTGGTGTTAAAGACGCTAATCCTTTCAATGTACTGGAAATTCCAACCTTTTTTGTTGAATCGACTGTAACTCCTGAAATTTCATATCTAATCTCGTCAAATAAAAATGCCATAGGATTATTTATGAACGGAACAGTGGTTCCAGCAGTACCATCAGTTTTTGTTACTTTTCCTTCAATATATAAATAACTTTCGCATGGAAGAGTATAAATGTCTTGTTGTTGTATAGGAATCCTAATTTCATCGTTATTGTTTAATTTGGACGAAGCGTAAGGGTTGTGCGTGTGATATTCCTTTTCCCATAAGGTCTCGTCGAATGTTGGACCCTGCGCTATATCCAGTATATCCATTGTTAATGACCCTTAATCCAATTTCTTCTAGAAAACGAATGTTGTCACTTGTTAAACCTTCTACAGCTGATGAGCTACTGACCTCTTTGCTGGTTGGCTCTCTCTTTTTAAATGATAACCCCATTGTCTAAGCGGATGATTTTATATGTATTCTTACAGTAATAGCTTCTCCTCTAAAGTCAATAAGGTTTCCGTCTTGATCCACTATGTTCAGCACGATGTCTGAAATGAAACTGGTGTTTAACGGTAGGTACACAAGGTTTTGAGGCTTTTCTACTATCTTGAAACCTGGTGCAACTGATGGGTAGAATGTGTGTAATATATGACGATTTTCTCCATCTCTGTAGGATCCTTGTATAATGTTACATGTAATGTCTATGCTATTAACTTTGATGATCGTCACAGTTTTATTCCCAGAATGAGTTTTATTAGGTTCTAATACTTTTGTTTCCTTAGAAAACCCCAATAAACTACCAATTGAATGTTCTTGACTAAAATCAATATAATACTTAGACGTAATTTCGGCTTTCATTGTATTGTTATTGCCTTTTATCGTTATATTTTCTTTTCCCATATGTTTTTGTATAACTTCATTTATATTATCAATTTCATAAGCTCCTGTTGGTAAACTGAATTCTTCCAAAGCTGAATACTTTCCTTTATCATCTTTTGTCTTGTAATAATGTATTTTGTTATTAATTCCTTCACTAACGTTTGGAATAGAGTTATATGTTGTTAAATCCAATAATGCGGCTTCCCATAGTCTTCCTTT
Organism: Allygus modestus; assembly: GCA_963675035.1. NCBI lineage: Eukaryota > Metazoa > Arthropoda > Insecta > Hemiptera > Cicadellidae > Allygus > Allygus modestus. Next base: position 118,267,424 of record OY776111.1, read on the forward strand.
TTGCAAACGTAGCGCTGGAAACAGAATACTGCGCAAAGTACATGAGTTACCGGTTAATGACACTGTATACGAAGACATCTTAAAGTTGACTAACACTTTTAGCTAAAAAGTCTAAACATAAATGACCGCAAATGGATGTATCTCATCAGGTTGTTTTCTTGTATGATTGTAAAAAACATTTTCTGCCGCACGAAAGTATTGTTGAAGTTCTTTCGGTGGTGGAAGGTCTCCAAAACTGTCGAAATAATAAATGGTTTTACCAAGTTTCTTGTAACACACCCAATGAGTGCCTAATCCTTCACTATTATCCAAATTTACAATACCAGTCTCATTTTTCCACATTTTAACCGGTAATTCATCTTTCATAAATACTCCTCTAAAAAATGGGATTTTCAAACAAGAAGCATATGTAATCAGTTCTTCGTTGGTTAATTCTTTGTTTTTAATTATTAATTGCTCTTTCTTATTTAATACACACGATACGGTCTTAGGTATAATCCTCCTCCCTTTTTTATCATTGACCATATTGTTGGTTTCTTTTTAGCTTTACCACTGGTAGATCGACGTTTTCTTCTGATATTACCTCCTTGTTTCTTAGCGGGTTTTTTCCCACGCCTTCTTCTCTTTCCTCCTCCAAACGTAGTTTTTGCTTTCATTGCTGCTGTTACTGCTAAAGACGCTGCTTTTTCACCAATACTCGCGTCACTAGATTTTACTCTTTGCCAGGCTTTCTCAGCAAGTGCTCTATCTGCTATTGCTATTTTTAGTATCACTAAATTTGGAATACGCTATATCGTGCTGTTTACAAGCCTGATCGAGCTTATTTATTCCAGTATCTCCTCTAGCAAGACGTTTCTCTAATTTGGTTCCAGGACCACAATATTGATATCCTCCAGGTAAATGTAATTCCACAGGTAATAAATCAATCGCCTTGTTAACTATAGCTCCAACCGGTTTACTCAATAGAGAAAATGCTGTTGATGCTATTCCCCTTCCTCTCTGTAATCTCTCTCGATTATGACTGATGCGTTTAACCCTCGACATGACTATTTATAGCAAAACTTACAATCAGTAGGTGCACTCTATAAATGTTTGACAATGAATGTAATATCAGTTTTGGTTTCTTGTATTATATACTGTTTAAAATCAATTTATTATATAGAAATGGATTTATTAATTAAATGTAGACATATTAAACAAAAGTAGTACAAATAGAAATAAGGTGTAATTGAAGATGTTCCAGATGTTTCTCCGCTGGTGAAGGTATCGTTGTCTTCGGTAAAATGAATAAACTTTAAATAGATGTCATGTTCCCTTAGAAACTTGCCACTTAATCGTTGGTAATTGAATAACACATCCCAGTCTAGTTTATCTTTAAAATTGTCAATGTAATTCTCAGAGAGATTTTGATATTTACTTATTACTTTCCAACAGTTATTAAAATTTGATGTCATCTCTACGAGGAAGTCTTCTGAAAACTGTTGTCTTTGTAAAATATGGATCCAGTTAACTCTGTGAAAATAAATTCTTAACATAGTCATTGTAAAGAGGTATTGTATGGAAAGTTGTTCCCAATCCATATATCTATCAAACCGTTGAACAAAACCATCTGTCAACACTCCTTGGGGAAATCTCGGCTCTTGAGATATTAAACTCCACGCAGTAATATTGGATTCCATCATCCTCTCTGTATCATCTCTCAAATATGACTGATGCTTTATCCCTTATCATGGGGTATTTTAAATTCTTTTTTCTCTTATGTAATCTTCATCGTTTTCTGTTGGTTCATTAATCACATTCACTTTATCCCCCTTTCCTAATGTCTTGACTTTAGAAGGCTCAGACGGTTTATCTCGTTGATTAGGTTTCTCTGGATTGTGAATATTTTTCCAGTCTAAATAATTGTGACTGTCAACATCTGAAGCTGCATCTCTTCCTGAAGCCCGATGGATATAATGGAATAGAGCTGCACCAAACCTTTCCAAATGTTTTTCATATTCCGTAGTCCATTTATTGTGTACAATATCAAACATTTTCTTATTTACAGCGTCTCCATCCTGCTCACAATCACCTACATTTGATAATTTTAATTTTTTTACATCATAGCTTGTGTCAGTTTCATTCCTTTTGTAAATCGTTAACAATTTTAGAGTAGCGAAATTTACTGCTTCACCATCATAAACGGGATGTTGTATATTGCTTAACCTTTTACCGGAAAACCCCCAATGATCTTCGTGTACAGTTGGGGTTCTTTTATCCATGTATTTTACCGTAACCGCATCAGAAGACAAAAGCGGATCACCAACATTTTGAATTACTTTTCCTTCAAAATTATAGTTGCCATCAGGTGTTAACGGAAACCCAGCTCTTTTTTCACTATATCCAGATTTTACTCCAATCTCGGAATACCGTCCAAACTTGTCCACACTCATGATGTAACTGAATCGCTATCGTTTAGGTTCTTATTATATATATATATATATATATATATATATATATATATATATATATATATATATATATACGTCTACTGAACAATTATTCCTTGTTTTCGCAGTTCATCAACCAAAGCTACCCATTCGTTTTCTAAACCAGTGTGCCCGGCTTCCATAGCTTCATGTAATAACCTCATTCGATCAACTAACTTATTTATATCGTTGTAATATATTATATTAGTTTTATACAAGTTTTTCAATAATCCCCTTCCAGATGTGGTAGGATCAGTTGTTTTTCTCTTTTTATGCAAAACATTTAATTCAGCAGAAGATAAAGCTCTTCTTTTAATTTGAGCTTTTTTTGATTTTGAGGGGAAAAGACTAGATATAATACTTGTATATTTTATTGACCGATTTCTATGAATAGGTAGGTCTTTGGAATACTTTTTTCTATGTGCATTTGTATACTCTAATATATGTTTAAACAATTGTAAATCCCTTTTAGTATATTTACCAGGATTATTTTTAAAGATAAGTTCAAACAAACCTTTTGTACCTTTATATTTCTTATCTCCAATAACTATATCATCATTTTCGTTTATATCTAACTTGCTATCTCCAATCATTAATCCTTTATCCTCTATTCTAGCTCCATAGGTATGATAATTTCGATTAGCATGTGCGGCGTGTAACATTTTTAACGTATATGTTCTTCCAAGTGTTCCTTTAAACATAATATCCGTGCCTAATTTGCTTAAGTTGGATGGGTTAATATCCTCTTCTTCTGCTCTTGTATCTTCTACACTTGTATCTTCTGTACTTGTATCTTCTGCAATGTCCTTTTCCTTTAAATCCTCTATATCTCCGCTTTCTTCATACTCGTCGCTTTCTTCAGATGTTTGTAACTGGCCAAAACTTTCATCATTCTGAAATTCTTCTTCATATTTGGAAATTGGTAGCATTTTGTCTCCTTCGAAGCGAATTGAAGGTTTTTCCATATTTTGTGCTAATCGCTTTAAAGGTTCAGTAACAGGTTTGAATGTTGTTTCTAAAAATTGCTCTCTTTCATTTATACCTGATTTTAAAGCTCGGTTTTTTTGTCTAATAGAATCACTAAGTGATTTTATTTCCTTTAATAGCTTTTCCTGGTTAACCATCTTCACACCTTGACGACTTGTACAGTAATACCGCTAATCAGTGTATTAAAACGAATTTATCAAAACCTATTCTATAACGACCATCTTTTATAGCATGATCTTTCATAATAACCAAAAATCCATACTTTTCCGCCCATGCTTTTCCGCAAAGCTCTTTAAACTTTTCAAATGGCATATCCGCATTCACATGATCGTTATATATATGTTTTAGGTTAGTATCATCTTGTTTGAATACAATTAGAATATTTGCATTATCTCTGATAAGTTGTTTTGGGATTTTGCTATAAGTTTGTCCTATATATATGCTGTCAATGTTATTATGTCTTCCCATGGCAAAGTAGTTTCTAATAGTATCCTGATTTTCACAAGATACATCGTCAAATATAAATACAGAATACGGTTTCGCTTCGTTTGGTTGCATAATGCTATCACTAGCGTTAAATTTGTAAAAATTAACATCAGACACATCAGATAGGATTTTATCCAGCAATTGATACTTTGGTTGATGTAGAGACTTTGAAAAAATATATAGGTTACTAAACCTTAATCCCTGCGGATTAGTGATCAAATTAAAGACAACATTGGTCTTTCCGCAGTTTGAGGGGCCACTTACTATACATCGAACAGTGTTTGGAAGTAAACTACCGTGTTTACCATTGTTGATTTTAACGTTATCCACAGTTAAATCATCTATGTTATTAATATTGAATCGATCTTTATGGTTAATTATCTCCATCCTGCTCAAAGGTTAACGATGAAATGAGTTGCTTGCATTAAACCAAGTCCTTTATAGGTATCCATGAATCCTCAGTTTTGTTAAACCCTAACCACCGCACTTTAACTGCGTCCTTTTTTCTTTGTAACACTTTTTCAACAAGATATACATCACCTACTGTTGACTTTAACATTTCATGTCCATAAAATGCACCTTGCAACAAATCTCCTTTGTTATCTTTTAAGATATACGTTTCAGGTACAGTCGGTTGCACTTTATACACTGTAAAAACTTCATTCGTCCAATTGGGAAGGTATTTCTTGGTAAACACTCCCTTATATTTACTAATCCGTACTTTATCACTTACATTAAATTTTCTTGGCTGCATTTTTTCTACTTTAGGCTTTGTATTTTTCTTAATGCGTTTTAATACATCTTTTGCATTTCTTCTATTTACTTTGTTAGGTTTCATACCGATAGTTCTATGAAACCTGTTGTTATAATCATTTATTAATTGTGGTAAAACATCATACCATACGTAAGAACCTCTTTTTGAAAATTGTTTATACAGTGCTCCTTTTAAGGTTCTATTGAATCTTTCTACAATAGCTGCTTTTTTCTCTGAATTTGTAGAATAATGATTTATTTTATATTTATTCATTAACTGTGCAAAGTTTGTATTAAAGTATTCTGTTCCATCATCAGTTTGTAAATGTTTAATTTTGTTTTTATCTCTTTTTATGGCTATTTCCATGGCTTCTGTTACGCTTTTACCAGTCTTGTCCTTTAGAGGCAAAGCGTCTGCAACTTTTGTAAAACAATTAATAATTGTGAGTATATATTTAAATCCTTTGTTTATTCTGCTATGCGGTCGCATTTCAATTAAATCCGCTTGATATAGATCATTTATCCCTTTTATAACAGTATTTCTTCTTGGAAACTTTATTCTTGCAGGTTTGTGTAGTTCATTAATAATCTTCTCCTTCAGGTCTGACATGATGGTTTCACGAAGACAGCTGATATGATATTAAATATTCTTTTGTATAAATCTGCTTATATAGGACAAGGTCATTCTAAACTAATGTATAAAAGGGGGAACACAGCGAAATACTGCTGTGTTCCCCCTTTTATACGGAAAGGGATGTTGGACGATGAAAGGGTTACTCGTCAATAGGGTTGAGGGAATAGTGGCCGAATGGTAGAGTGTGGATGTTGTCTGCAAGGATGTGTCGTTTATCATCATTTGAAGAGAGAGCTTTTTTTACTTCCGTCACGCTGTACAGCTGATGGTTGAAACTTCTGATTGTGTTGAATTTTGCTGTTATATCTTGATCTTCAAATAAACATTTCTTATAGTGATTAAAATGCACATTCTTCTTTAAATACAAACTTTTTACTCCTTTAGCTTTCTTAATGACTTGGTTTTCATTTAGTTGTAAAGAATATAATTTTGACATTAGTGCAACAATTTCTTGAAGTATAACACCATTGGCTTCATCTTTAAATTTGCCAAGCACTTTTTTGTTTCTGTCATTGTCGTAGTTTGGATGATCTTTTGGATAGTCGGAAAAGTCAAAGTCGTTTTTGTAATCAAATGTCCGAAGGTCTTCATACATATCGTTAGTAATTATCCAATATATAAAAGCGTCTGTATCCATGTAGGAGATGCCGATGTTTTCTCGTCCATAAAAGGTGACCATCTTTTTGTAATGGAAATCGTACATATGAGTCTTGGAGATATCCAGGATTGTCATACCTATATACAAAGGACGATCCATCTTCACACTTGTTTTCTTCATAGATACAGCTACAAGATTTTCGTTAATAATTATAGATGATCCAAAGTTTGGCTGTTGTACGAGTTTTTGTAGTTTGTTCGGATCTGTAACAAGTTTAACATTTTTATGTCTTCTTTTGTTTTCCAATGTTTTACCGAATATCGCATTGTTCATCAATTTAAAAAAGTCTTTTTGAAAGGCTGATGTAGCGGCTGCTCTTCTAGTAGTATTCGAGTCTATGTATGGTTTCAACCAGCACGATTGGGAAAATTCTACAGCTCTATTAATTTTAGTAAGACGTAAACCTAATTCGATAGCTTGTTGAACAACCCAATAGTGAGCTACGTATCGTTGTTTATTGTTAAGGGTCATCATTAATTTGGGGTGTTTTCCAGTTGGTGAAATTTCTGTTCTTGCAAGGAGTGGAAGGTCATAATGAAGATCGTGTAAATGTTCTGGATATTCAAAGTCGCAATCCAAAATGTATCCGGTATCTCCATGTTTTGGAATTTGTGAAATATCGCCAATACAGTCGGGATCAATCCATTTAAAGTTGTCAAATGGAAGTGGGTTCGACATGGCCCATCCATACAGATTATTCGCGTCGAAATATCCCAAGTACGTTGAAGGTTTCTCTTGATCATGGTCAGGTAGATATTTGTTGTTGGCTTTAACATGTCTCGTTACGCTTTGAGTTAATCCACCTCTAACACCAGACTCAACCATTAAAACCATATCTATATCTGTTAACAGCTGAAGTTTACATTTTGTTTCCTTCAACATTGCTTGCCAAGCTAGTCCTGGAGATGTATACGAATGTAGAGGGTCCAAACCGTATGCTGCAAAACACGTTCTTCGGAATTCTTCCATAACATCGCAGAGCAGAGTTACGTCGAGTTTTACATAAAAGTCTGAATACTCTCCTAAAGTCTTCATATTTAACTCATTCCATACTCGACATGCGTGTTGATAGTCTTCAAGTGAAATTTCCGAATCATTAAGTTTGTTGTTAAATTGTTCTGGTGGAGGAAGTGTTGTTTCATTAAATCTATGAAGTCCATCGATGTAATCGTAGGGGAAGACTCCTTTTCGAAGAACCAGATCCATTTTACTACTGGCTACAATTTTGCTTGTTTCTATCAGATCTTCTCTTTTTAAGTTATCAGTTAATTTCATTAGGCTAGAAGGCATAAATCGAAACGAATCAATAAATCTAAGTTTTATTTTGCCAACCTTTTTAGAGAAACTTATAAATTTTTCCATTGTTGTTGCCAAAACATCTATTGCTCCATCATCTCTACCTAACTCCGGGATTATGAAATGAGAGTCATATCCGCTAAGGTTATGTAGAACAACGGGTATAAAAGATGGTACTTTGTAATTTAAGTTGCAAGCGTTACAGGCTGCACCTCTGTAGGCTCCTGTAAGATGGTCGTGATCACGCACTTTAACGTTATCTGGTGTAAATAGGTTATTACACAGATAACATGTTGTTGTCAAATTGTGATGTTGAAGTTGGTGTTCATCCATAGGTTGCATCGGTATTTTAATTTTGTAGATTTCTTCCACCTTAGAGGCAATGTAATACAACTCATCTACAAAGTGTTTCGCTGCTTGTTCACCACGATAAATCTTCGGAGCAGATGATAGTCCAAATTCTTGAAGATGTTCTTCAGACAGCGTGGATTTTGTTAGTATACAATAACTGTTTGGTGCATGTTTTTGATATTTGCTTCTTTTTGTGATATCCTCTTCTTGTTGTTCAATTGGAAGTAAAGATGCTTCGAAATCCGCGTACACAACAAATGGAACAGGGTATTGTTGATTTACTTTGTCAAATTTTATCTGCGCTCTGCTGGGATGTGGCAATTTAATTCTTACCTCATAGTTTCCACTACATAACCTTTGATGTTCTACTAACCATTCTGAACCTCCTCTTCTTAATTCTTTGTTTACATGACAAAAACATCTTTTACAAATTGTTTTCTTTTCTTCATGTTTAGATAATTGTTTAGAAACAAGAGCTTCAAACTTTTTAATGTAGACATAGTGGGATATGTCCCCCTTAGTGATCAATAGCAAATCCGTATGATCTCTGCGCTCATTTGATGTTATACGCAAGGGGTACACATTGTTTGATGAATCCAATCCAAATAGGTTGACAGAAGCTGAAGGATTTTGTTTTTCAAATTTTGAAATGTCTGTTATAGCAACAGGATAAGTCATCCCTTGAAAATTATATCTATGTTGTACTTCATCATATTTGCGGCTTGGTCTTATCGGATTGTCTGTTACATATTTGACCAACATGGCATATTTAAAACATTCAGTATCATGATTTTGTACGTTGACGCAGGATAAGGTATTTCTAATCTTTGTTGGTAGAGGGATGTAGCTACTTCCTCGAATTCCATAGCCGTGTTTGTGTACTCTTAAGTCTAGCCCTGTGATGCTTAACAAACTCCATCCAGAGCCTCTTCCTTCATGTTCTTGTATTTTTGTCATTAGCTCTTCAAAACATTCAGATACGATTGAATCAATATCTGACGAAAACATAATAGTTCGGTTTTTTGTTAAGAAACCTCTCGGTGAGGTTTCATTTTGAATGTTTGTAAATAAAGCATCCAGTAATAGTCCAAATTTAATAAAATTTAATCTTTTTAATTCATTTTTCAGAGTTTTGCTAACCAATCCTTTTGCGTTATTTAAAAATTCTTCAAGTTTCAATTTTGTATTGTCAATTTTAAAGTGGGTTACAACATTACCCGGAAGTGCTCGGGCGTGTAGTTCCACATTTATTGATGGTCCAGGCGCGTAATGAATGACACTTGGTCTTGAAACTTCATTTTCTTCTTTTTCTTTATTTTCTTCTTTTTCTTCTACATTTTGTTCTTCTTGATGTTTTGCTAATTGTTGGTCGATTGAATCTAATTCTTCTTCATTTGGTCCTTCCTCTTCTGTATTTGTATTGGTGTTATGTTTCAATTCTTTATGAATGGTTAAAAGCCATTCATCTCTGAAAGAAGCTTTACAAATATTGCAGCGATTCATAATGTAGGTGTGCTCTCCACAAGGGTCAACGCAATAATAAAAAACACTGCAAATGCACCTCTATTTATACCCTAGAAGAAGTGGTGGGGGTAAGTATTAGGTTAGGTTTACTATATTTTACATTTTCTGTTTACTATTGTAGTTGGAGGCTACAAAATTTTGTATTTTAGGTCAAGGTCATTGGACATATTTGCCAAAACGGGGAATAGAGCAGTAAATGATTTCATTTTAAACCATAAATTGATCTATTCCCCGCTCTGTATTTAACAAGGACAATTTTCTTCAACAGGAACATTTGATAGATTTTTAAACTTGGATGTGAAGTCGGATTGTACACATTGCATCTCGATCAACTAAAAATTTCATAAAATAATAGGGATCTTCAGTTGTAGATTCATCTTTAACATATTCAATAGTCAACATTGCCGAACGAACATCTTGTGGAATTACGTCGACTTTTATGAGTCGCCTTTCGAGTTCAAACCGTTTTGTTATTGATGTAAGTTTTATCACATCATCAATATCGATAAGGGGAAAGCTGTAACAAACGGAGTTTCCTGGTGGGTTCATCATGCCGTTATGCTAAATATACACTGTTGCATCGTCATTAAATAGACGTTCCCCCACCATTAAATGTATAAGTTACCCCCACTTTTTTCAGTCATGTAAATGGTTCAAGGTCATACAACAATATTACCAAAACGGGGAATAGACAATAAGTGATTCTCATTATAACCACAAACTGATCTATTCCCCGCTTTGTATTTAAAGTAAACTATTTGAAGACAACAAAAACTTATTCAGATTCTTCCGATGATGATGATGATGATGAGCTCATATCACTAAATAAGCGACGACAAACACTAAGGTTCCCTGTGACTGGATCTAGAACTACGTCATCAATATTAATACTGCTTGTAGGGGTTCCACTATCAACAAGGTCCATTTCCTCCAAACAAAGCAACTGATGATTAAATTCTGGTTCATTATCATCGTCGTTGTCGTCGTCAGTCAACAGCTCCATCTCTCCAAGATATGGTTCACTGCTAGCAAACTCACTCAGTAGTTCAAGATCACTAAACAGTTCATCTTCCATCTCTGAATCGTCTTCGTCTTCATCTTCGTTTATATTTACTGGAATATTTTGAATTATTCCCAGTATAGTCTTCTTAGAAGGGAAAATGTTATCTCTGGGCGACATGATTCCAAGTAGCAGACTGATTTTACAACTAATACAAAACCACCTTTTATACCCCGATTCCGGTAATGGTGGGGGTAAGTGTTGAAAGTACAAGTGGTAGGGAAGAGGTATTATTGTAACACAAATGATTAAGTCCTGTAAGTGGGTCAAGGTTACCTTAACCTATTACCAGAACGGGGAATAGAGCAGTAAGTGATTCTCACTTTGACCACAAACTGATCTATTCCCCGTTCTGTCTTCTGCTGTTCAGTATTTCCAAAGACTCTTAGTTAGTTGAAGAAAATTGGTCAATTTCCATTGCTAGCAATTCTTCAGGCAGTTGAAATGATGTATTTTGTGATAACATTTCCAACATATCAATATATTTTATGGCGTGTTTTATAGTAGAAAGTTTTGAAGCGTTTGGTTCAAGAAAAGGTAATTTTGTTTGTAATAAATTATAGGCTTCATTCAATATTGCAATCCTTTTTCTCTCTCTAGCACACCTTCTTTTCTCTATATCATTCTCCTCCTTTCCTTTAACATCTAAGTTAGATGATCCACCTGGGCTATCCATAGCTGAACAATAACTATACTCCGAAGCCGACTGCCTTATATATATATGTTTACCACCACTCTTTTACAATGAATATAGCTGGTTCAATGTCTTGTTTGGGAAAAAGTCGCTAACCTAACGTGTAGTGTAATAAAGACACAAAACAAACCCCTCTTGTAATAATCGATAAATTTCTCTCTTCAAAGGAATTGGTTCCACATCTATTTTTACCTCTTCAGTTTTACGAATACCCAATCCTTTGACCTTAACATCATGATACTCCATAAGCAGTTGGTATACACGCTGGGTAAAGATCTCCGCTTTAGTAGTAGAGTTAATATAGTGGAGGTATACCATGGTAGATGCTCTATTGATGCAGTTCACAACCAAAGTGATTATTGACTCTCCAACATCGCGCTTTAATACCCATCATGTAAGTGGGTCAAGGCCGTCTGATTATATTACCAAAACGGGGAATAGAGCAGTAAGTGATTCTCACTATAACCACAAACTGGTATATTCCCCGCCTGTGATCACCCCTTCTACCACATCTTCTAACTGGGTCAAGGTCGTTTCTGACCAAAATGGGGGGTGGGGTGTGAGATTTGACAGAATCTCACACCCCGGAAACCTAAAGGGAAGTAGATATAATTTACAGTAAAGTCTGGCTAAAGTTCAAGTCACAATGAAGAGTTATTATTTTACAAATATAAAGTCACGCAAATATGTAAATTGTACAAATCTAAAATAAAGGAGTCGGTGAGGAGCCTTAGGACCCCTCTCACCGAGGTCTAGCGAAAACCGGGGAAATGCGAAACCCCATCCGGTATGCAAAGAAGGTGCAGTGATCGGTTTGCGGGCCGTAAACACTGCAAAGCAAGAGCCGGTTTGCTGGCCGTACTCTTAAAAGCTAAGGAGAGCCGGTTTTCTTGCCGTACTCGCAAGGAAAGGAGATGGAGTTAAAGGGTATCTTACATATTTGTATGATGAATAATTAATTTCAATTAACAAGAGTTATAAATGTAAATTGTACTAATCTAAAATAAAGGAGTCAGTGAGGAGCCTTAGGACCCCTCTCACTGAGGTTTAGCGAAAACCGGGGAAATGCGAAACCCCATCCGGTATGCAAAGAAGGTGCAGTGATCGGTTTGCGGGCCGTAAACACTGCAAAGCAAGAGCCGGTTTGCTGGCCGTACTCTTAAAAGCTAAGGAGAGCCGGTTTTCTTGCCGTACTCGCAAGGAAAGGAGATGGAGTTGAAGGGTGTCATTAATATGTGTGTGTGTGTGTGTGTGTGTGTGTGTAAGATGTTAATAAATTAAAAAAATGTATAAATAACCTAGCCAAACTTTAAAGTAATTTAAAGAAAGGAGTTAGTACTATCTACAATACAAAATAAGCAAACAAGCAAGCAAAGTTCAACCAAACATACAACATGCAACATGCACAAGTATAAGGGATTAATAAAAAGTGTGCGCATACTTAGTATTAACCCCTTATTTCTCCAGTTGTTCTTATAAAAAGAACAACTAGACAGTTGCACTGAACAGTGGAGATGGTACCATGTTAACACTCCACTGTACAGCAAGCAACTGATGTCAGTTACTGCATGGTTCGCTTATATAGGAGACGCGAAATTACCTCGGCTGAGTTTGATGAGGTTTTAATTTCGCTTTTATCAGCATACTACAATACAGTTAAGAAAAGCAAAGACATGCGGAAGATTTTAAATACAAAAGTTGAAAGCAAAAGCAACGACCCTAGCATGCAAGAAACTAACTACTATAGCCGGACTAATAAAGCAGCAATATAACATGCAGGAAAAGACAGAGTGAAAGAGAAGGAGAAGAGAGAGAAAGAGAACCCAGGTAGCGAGATCTTACGAGGGGGGCGCCCTCCCCCCGCATTACCCCGCTACTGCAATTGTCCTCGCACTTTAATACGCAGGTCACTTGCATGGGAGCAGTCTCGACTTAGATCGACGACTGGTAAGGAACTGTCCGGAGCACTCGCTTATATGGCCGCGGGAGGGCGCGGGTAATTTTCCCGACACAGGGTAATTTGGTTGTGTAATGCAGCTCTAGACATAAAAACAAAATTCGGCTGATTTAGTGAGGTTTTTTAATTTCGCGTGTAACAGCTGGCGCGGGGCGTTCCCTTGACAGCTTGATTTAATGGGTTGCGCACCGGTTGCATTCTACTAGGTAATTAACTTTCCCACTCGTTTTGTTGAACGCTAGTGCAGGTTGGGATTCTCTATCTCTATTCATATTTAATTTAGGTACCTTTTGTTGTAACTAAAAATAATTATGTTGTGTAGCTAGTTGAGGTATTTTGCATTTACGTATTCGTATTATTACTTTAGTGTGAGCTGCCCCCATTATATATCATTGTGAAATACGGCCAAGACGTCGAACGTTGCATAGTGGGGCAATTTTAATAATCTAACTCCATGTATAAATGAATAGTGATTACTTTACATATAACAGATTTAGATTATTAATGTATTATTTTATGATTTTAAAAAATTTGTATCTTTCAATTACATTACATAATTATCTTCAAAGATATTCTCCTGTTGTATCAGTAATGTTTTTCCCCCTTTTTTATTTAGTGGAATTAAATTAAAGATAATGCGAATTTCTCTAAACTCACACTAGAAGCGCGTTTCACTTATCACTCAGACATTATCACATCATAAACAAATGAATAAATTTATGTATTTACCTAAAGGTGCTTTCCACTATTTCTAAAATTACGCTATACATTTATTCTGTTGCATAGTAGCATCCGTGTGTGGTTTTACTTGATATCAAGAATTGTAATGGCTTATTAGTTGATTTCACGTGTTTAAATGCTTTCTATACGTAAGATTTAATTCGCTTTAAAGGATAGGTTTCTGTTGAATTTCGCAAAGGCCTAACTGTAGCTCTGAATGCATGCAAATGTTACTGATTTATGCGTCTTGCTTCTTTTAAGCTCTCGAATAAAAACACTTTAATTTTGCTGGCGAAAAACTAATAATTGTAACTTTGGTCTGCATATTGTATTTGTATTCAGGAACTAGCAATGACTAGACCTACAAATGAAATTATACTGCATGGGAAGTGATTCATTTTACCGAACAACATTTGTTTAACTTTTTTTAATCCATGACCGACCAATTGGATTGGTGTTATATTGAAAAGGCTCTTTATAAACCATCAGGAAACATATTTTGTTGTATTTGTCACGGAAAAGTGAATAGTTGGTAACACTTAACGTTTAAAAAATTACCTTTTCTCTAGATTTTCCGTGTTACTGTTGTGCAGTATGCATTTAATTCGTGGGATTTTTATCAGGGATATTTTGTAAATTCAGATTGCTGCATGTGAAGCTCAGGTCTCAAAGAGTCCTTCTTAAACTGCGTTTTCCTAGGCACGGAACTTTTCGGCAGCGGAGCGCGGAACGCGGAGATTCTCCGCTCGTAGTTTCAGATCAGCGGAATTCTATTTTCCTAGACGCGGAATTTTTCAGCGACCTACTGCGGAATAACCTAGATCTGTTGGTTATTATACCTATCGTACTTCAGATAATTGGATAGCCTTATATTCATTCAACAAGCTTATCGTCAACTGGCGCACTAAATTTACCCGAACTTATTCTGTAACAACACAAAATCACAGGACACCAGTATAACCTCTACAGACTTCTGCGGCGGAAAGCGGACTCCTCTGCTCCAGAAGCGGACAAAGTTAATCCGCGGCGCGGCGCGTTACAATTCCGCTGTCTATGAAAACAGCGCCATTTAACTCCGCTCTCCGCGTTTCGCGCTCCGCTGCCGAAAAGTTCTGCGTCTAGGAAAACCCAGCTTTAAGTGATTCAAGCGTTGAGTAGGCTGTAATTCAGGATTTACTATTGATGCACACGCTGTATAAGTCATCACGTTCTCGATTCGGTCAAATATACTAATTTTGTAATCAATTGTATATGAAGAGTTTTGCAAACAACGAGATTAGTTTTGTGGGACGTTAGAAATATAAACTTTAAATACCCCCGTTGCAGAAAACCTGCACACTCAACTAGTTTCAAATGGTACTTTACTACCTCATGAAGTCACTTACCAACTTTCATCAAAGCACCTTCATAAACTAGCGAGATATTAATTTTTATTTATTCTCCATAACAAAAACATTAAGACTGAGGATGCTGGTTTGCTGCATCAAGGACCATAAAAATCAGATATTTATTTAAATACCAATGGATTACCATTAGATAAAGTAACATACCAAATTTTACCAATTTATGTTTATAAACAAGCAAGACATCACAAGTTTCTTATTCCCCATAAGAATAACAATATAGCTGCTGATTACGCAGGTTTGCTTCCATGGGGACCACAAAAATGGGGTTTTCATGCAAATATCAGTAAATCCCAACCACATGAAGCCACATACTAAGTTTCATTAGATTCGATTTGTTCATTAATAATAGAGATATAAAATTTTACTTATTCTCCATATCTCCATAAACTAACTATGCCAGGCGCGGCGCCGGCGCGGCGGCGCCAGAACCTTGAATATTATATATTTCCATGAAGGGCGGATTGTACACAATCCAAAAATTCGTGTTTTAGCTGCTACTTTTTGCAACTTTAAATTTGTAAAGAAGAAATACTATAGGATTACCCTGCAATACTAAATTTTGGAGTAGTTGTACGTACATTTGTTGGCGTACAAACTTTAATAGCAAACTTGATTTTCAAAATATTTGTTAGTTTCATTAAAGAACAATCGATATCAAATGTTTTTTCATTTGCACTTATTCAAAATCGTGGGCTCCAATGATATTTCAATAACAAAAAATGTTAGATTACATTAATTTACTCATTAAATTCATACACGGTTTTATTTACATATATGACAGGTTATATGATCAGAACCTTATAAAAATCTGGTGTATGGAATGTTTTAAAAAGTTTTTAAAATGTTTAATTTATTTATAATCCCAATAGTAAACTATTAATGGTTGATTTTCGCTACAGTGCAATACAAGTATCAGGATATTTTCTTATTAAACAAGTTGATTGTTATCTTTAACAGTTAACTATATAGGATTTTAAGGTAGGTAAACTTAATAAATTTATAGCTTTTCCTAAAAACCTCTATGAGGTTATGTCAAATTAAACTTGCATAGGCCTACATCACCTTTTGTAAAAAAATTCATTATACAATGATTTTAGTTTTACTCTTCTTAATTGAATATATTTTTACAATTGATGGAAATAACCTCTCCAAAGTTAACAGCATCAACAATGGGTTTAATTCAAGTAGTAAGCACCCAGAACCACCGGGATGACTTCTCCTCTGGTGACCCGAAGTTATGGTTTAACATATACCAAATGGATACTCAACTTGCGGATTGATCAGACGAACAAGTAGTTGTTTGTACGCAAGAAGCAGCACATGAATACATGCACTGGTTTAGATCATACTAGCTGTTATAATTACAGCGTTGAGCAAACATTATTGAAGTTTTCAGTTACGAAGCTGAGGTCTAAGGATGTGAGTAATGTACAGTGCCCTGCGGCAGAGAACTCTGCGGCGGAGCCTGCAGTCGGCGTGACCTTGAATAAACCAATAAGCATCACGCGTAGTTGACAAGCTGTTTGCCCGCTCTAACAGCGCTTGACGCCGAATCATTGTACTAGTTACATTAAATTGTCGGCGCTCGGGTAAAACATGTAAAACTGCAATAAATCTTGTAACACTGTGTTAAAGAAAAATAAATTACGAACATTTTTAAAAAAGGTGTAGGGCGATAGCTTTTTTCCTTTTATATTAAAAACTAATTTGATTAGATTCTTTGATTGTAAGGCTAGCAAATGGAGTTCTTGGATGTTATTTTGATTTTGTTTGATGTACTAAACGTCTGAACTCTAAAATATCTACAAATCTAGTAAAGTTCAAATAAACAGCGATATGAGCGATTTCACCGTAGAATACTCCAGGCTGAAACATTCTTAGCAAGTTGTCTGCTACGCAAGATGCATCATATGAGTACATGCAATAAATTAGATCACAGTGACTGTTATGATTGCGTAAAAACAGTGTCGAGCAAGAATTGTTAATGTTTTTAGTTACGGAGCTCCGATCCTCACAGAGTCAGAGCTAGACTCTAACTAATGCATGTCCCGTAGTTATTGTGCGATGTGACAACTTGGTGGGGGAAACTGGTGTGGTGGGGGGTAAAGACGAGTGTCTATCCTACATGCTTGTATCACTTCAGTATACCTGCGGCTCTTGCATAGTTCACATGGATTCGCCAATACAAGGCACTACGGTTTCTTCCACATGTTCTTCTTTTAATATTGAGCAAGCTGACAATACAAATGATGAAATACAAGTACATGAAGTTTATAGCACAATATCTTCTGATGCAGAAGCAATAATGTCATCTCTAATAGGGTTTGACTAATGATGGTGGATGTAGTAGCAACCATCTGCCTCGCACCACCTGCCGCCTGCCATCTGCTCCGCCCCACAACACTTTTACCCCCACCATTTTGTTTGATACCAAAACGCTAGCTAGCGAATAGTCTGTACACCTCCAGCTCTTGACCAATGTACATCGAGCTCTCTGTTGAAATGTCCATTAAAATTGGGTGTATTCATTATGATTCTATTCATCTGGCGACTTTCCAAGACCTCGAGGTTTTTAATGAAGAGTTAAGACTTCTCATTGCGTCCGGTTACGATTTATCTTTGGAACTTTACGCAACAAAAAACAACATGGACTCTGCACAGGGATCGAAGTATCTACCTTCTTTCATCAGGAAAAAACACGATGATCGCGACTCGTCGGCATCATCAACTTCGATTTTAACCAACATCGGCGGAAGCTTCGTATTGTAATTAAGAACAAACATTGTTAATAAAATAAAGTTATTTTGTAATAGTACTACCTCGCACTCGTATCATTCGATTGTTTCATTCGATTATTTTCATTCGATATTTATTATCGATTAACTATCGAATCACAATCGAATTTTACGCGTGCGAGGTAGTACTTTTTTAAAACACCCTCCCCGTGACCTTGAACTTTCCCTCATTACGTCACAAAACCGCCTACGTCACTGGCTCAGCCTCAGATGACGTATTTATTCACTCAGCGCTTCCGGAAGCAATTAATCAAGTGAGCCAAAACCTACAATGCCCCACTACTCTTGTGCTACAATCATGAGGGAGGGCTTAAAATCTTTAGCTTTTTGCGTACAATAAGTTAATGTACAATAGGTGTATGTTAGGGGCTTTTCTGACCTTTTTGGGCCCAAAAATTCATAATTTGAAAACTTAAATATCCCAAAAAAAGAGGGTCAGAGTTTCCGATGGTTTTGCCCAACGAACTTGTCCTAATGGTTATAAAATTGAATGTCTACCAAGTTTGAAGTACATCGGACAAAAATTGTGACCGCTAGAGTGCGAACACACACACACACACACACACACACACACACACACACACACACACACACACACACACATATATATATATATATATATATATATACCTTTTTAGAGACCCCTCAAAACGTGTTCAGGGGGTCACGTTAGGAACTTCTATGGTGGTCCCGGGCTTAAGTCTCACCGTGCGGTTCATGCTAATAGTTCACTTTTCCATAGGAAATTCACTAAAATAACATACCAATCAATGTCCAAACGCATGGATGCGCTTGGCCAATCTGTGTCAGGAGGAACCGATGGAACGCCTCCTGGTCGTTTGTTCTCTGCTGTCCATGGACACTTATTTGTGCCGGACCAACCCCTATGACAAAATGCTGCATTAGTGAATTTCCTTTGGAAAGTGAACTATTAGCATGACCCGCACGGTGAAACTTAAGCCCGGGACCACCATAGAAGTTCCTAACGTGACCCCCTGAACACATTTTGGGGGGTCGTTCAACATTTTTTATATATATATTATACCCAAAATAGACCGATTAGGGTAACATTTTAATAAATTTTGATTTTACCATGTGGGCAAGACCACGTTATCAAGAAAACGGGCTAGGCTTAGCAGATGTTGTGGGCACTTGGATATTTTAAATAAAAACAGCACTTTTGTAGAACATTATATATTGAGAGTCTTCCAAAATATCAAATAAATGTACATATTCTTCTATAATTAAATAATCATTGCTTCCATTATCATGTGATATATTCCTTTAAGTAGTTGGCTGTGATATACACCCTGGATAATGTAAATTATATCAATTTATTATCTAAAATTCCAACACCATAATTATTTAAACAAAGTTATTGGAATAATCTTACTCTTTGATGGGAGACACCTAGAGGCTTTGAGTACGCCAAGACACAGGAACTCGTCTGCGGACATCATATCATACTTAAGGTTAGTTATTAAATAATACAGATCACTTTCATTTTAAAACTTTACAGAGCCAAAATATATTTAATACAAGTGAGGAAATCTGATAACAAATTAACATGTTCAGTTTTGCAAAAGCAATAATTACCTAACGTATATCAGTGAAATTAATGAATTTACATTCACAGGTTTGGCTAGGATTTATCATGAGAAAAGAACAATATTATAAATAACTGTGAAATTATACATTGATGACAAATTATAGGTTTTGTACAACTTCTAAATTAACTTACAATTTCTACGAGTGTGCCTAGTTGATGGTGTCGTCCCCAAATGATTATAATTTAACGGTCGCGTCACAACTTTAAATTAGGCGGCCTGCCAACACAACAAAACTAAATCTTCAATTACTGGCGACTCATATACAGGAAATACATTATTTATTTTATTTTTTGTATCACAATATAAAACAATCGGTATAATATATGTATATATATATATATATATATATAGACATATATATATATATATATATATATATGCACTCTAGCGGTCGCATTTTTTGTTCGATTTACTTCAAATTTGGTAGGGACGTTCCTTTCTATAATCTGTTGGACAAGTTCGTTGGGCAAAACAATCGGAAAACTCTAAACCCATTTTTAGAGGATTAATCTTTCAAATTTAGAGTTTTTGGGCCCAAAAAGGGTCAGAAAAGCCCCAGATGTAAGATTAATGCATGTAAAAAGATGGGAATTAGAAAGGCGAAAGTTTTAAGCCCTCTCTCGTCATTCTAGCATAAATATTTACCGAGTTATTAAAGAAAATGTGTATCGGCTAAACACAGTACGTTGTCTTATGGAGGTTTTACACTAGAAAAGCCTGTTATTCCTTTTTTAGAGTACTTTATTACCCCCAGCAACCTCACGCTTACTTTCAAGCCTGTCTGGACCTTCTCCTAACCTTATAATGCGCAAAATTGTATTCCCAGCTTTGCAAGTAAATGAAACCAGGAGTATCAGAACAGCCAAAAAATCAAAGTTTTCAGATTTCGATAAAAATTGGACAAATGTATGTTTTTACACTGATTTCGAATTTTAAAAGTTTTTATGTGGAAATTCACTTCCCTCACGTCAGCGTGCTGCGTGCGAACTCGTTTTATAATGTAGCAAAGCATTCAATAAATAGTTACAACATTTACAATATTAATTTGTAGTGATTAGAATGTTATTCTCTATCACACAAAAAATAAATTAGATGTTTTAATTAGGATTGAATCATAAAACTTTGTAGTAATTGGGGGTCGAGCTTTGCTCTGGGAAGATAGTTAGGTTATTTAGTTGACTTTGAGTTCTCTGTGCTTTGAGTAATTGTTCACTATGTCCCCCCTAATAACGGCCAGATTTTATTAGCGCATTTGCCTCTGTTAGTCATGTTTAAGGTCATTCAAGTTGTTATTATACCTCAATAATGTCCGTTTTATTCATTTATTGTTTTGGCAGTCTATATATGTAATCTTAAAAATGCAGAATAGAGGAAAATGAGCTAGAGAAGAATAATCAGTTGGGAGAAGTGGCAAATTATTACTCTTCAGTTATCTAAACAAACAGACTGGCCTTTTCTAAGCAATGCTCGGCCCCCTGTGCTACTTAATAAATGAGTAATAGTTTGTCAGTTAACTGATTGATTATAAACTGCTTTATAATTAGTTTGTTTTTATTTTTAACAAAATAACCCCATTTTCAATTGGTTTCACTTATCTAAATCAATATTTACATTAATTTAAAATTATAGCACTCACAAATATTTTAAAAATTGTTTATATTTTGTGAGGGCTTTCACCAGCACGCTGGCATTGTCAGACAAACTATTTACATTATTTGGGTTTTCCTGGGGGACCGTTTCAAGAACTCATAATGTTCCCTATGTTTACATAACACAATTTTGAGATTCGAACCCGTGACCTTCAGTTTTGGAACATTCTGTACATAGATTTTGATGCAATTATTTTTAATAGATAGCCCATATGCGCTTTAGTGGGGAAGAATTTGGTTTGATGACTTTAGACAAAACCGTTCTCCCGTTATACATTCTGGTGGTCTGACTCACCCTGTACATTTCCCCTGTAGGCTACTAAAACACTTTCAAAAAGTGATGCTTCTGATTTCTAATTTCATAACATGGTTTTTAAATTAAAAGGTATTCATGCAGTATTCTCACCTTCAATCCATGTGTTCTTGGCATAGTCAAGAAACACATGCATGTCGTTAATTGCCGCTCCTCCGTATTGCAGTATGGCATTGAACCCTTCTACAATTTTGTCTGCAGGAAGGAGAGGAAGGACCATCGCCATGAAATACACTTTCCTTGAAGTTTCATTGTTTGATTTTTCGTCTGTAAGGCCTAGCGAAGCCATATTACCCATATTTTGTGTTCCTTGTTGCGTATTCAGCCCCCATGTTATTCTTATAGGATAATGATATAAATTGCTTATTTATAAATGTACTAGAGGCTTCAAGGGGCCATAGCCCATAACCTTGCTCCAATTCTCTTTCTCATCTGATTTATTTTACTCTTTACAGTATATTATTTCAGTATGTAGTACATGTTGATTTACAGTATCTAATTTCTGCATAAGACAACTATAACTACCCATAACACACATTGAGTATACAATAGTGTACAGTATAACAATAGTGTGACAATTTAATAACATATTGGGGTTAAAAATACATTAATACATTTCAAACAAAAAGATAACCCAGATTAAACTTTTGTCTTACAAGTATCCTTATAATTAGGGTGAATAATAGACACAGTTTATTTTGGAGACAATGTAAAAGTGATCTGGAAGCAGCAGTGAACCGCAGCATTGCTGATCTTTACAGCCGTCATTGCAAAGGTCTGTATCAGCACTCTCAGTTGGCTGCTGCATCCAACTCCCCACAGGGTTTTTAACACTAACAAAGTCATGGGATTTTAATCAGATACTTATTATTTCAATTGTCTGTTAAAATTATTAACTATTTCCTAGAGACGGATTATTTACTATAAGCACGTTTGGCGTTTAAAATCAGTTTTGAAAATTTTCCAAAAAATTATTATCCTTGATTGCTAATCGGAACATTTTGTTCGGGGTAACATGCTAGAGAATTAATAGAATGATACTAATAGTGATTAGTATATAGCCTACTTAACAATATAATTTAAAACAAATAATTATTTCTATTATAGCGTTATGAACATTTAAATACTAAATATAGGCATAGGTTTACACTAAGTATTTAACTTAAAATATTATTGTTAGTAGGGTGCCATGGCCGGTTCTGGACCACCTTCGCAGACTGAGGAACCGAGGAGCCCCCCCCCGTGACGTCATCCCCCCCGTGACGTCATCCCCCCCGTGACGTCATCCCCCCCCGTGACGTCACCCCCCCCGGTGACGTCATTCCCCCCCCCGTGACGTGTTGTTTACTTTCCTTGTTTGTCACCGGTTTTTTCCCCATTACGGGATGTTTACTGCTCCTCTGTAAGCTAACGCTCATTCTACAAGCAGAAGCCATGTCTACTGCAACTTATACACTGTTGGACCACCAGGTGATCCAAAATGTGATCACCGATGTTGAAATCGCCATCCTAGACCAATTGGTCATATTGAGATGGGGATACCTGGGTCCTGATGGGCGTCACCATTATTTCAGGCGGCGCTACGTCGCGAACCAACCGGGGCACCTGGAGGAGGTCCAGCAGCGCCTCCACAACCTCATCGCCAATGAAGAGGTGGCCGTCCTCTGGGTTAAATGTATTTCCCTAGTTTAAGCTTATTATATTATCATATCGTATTGTAAGTTTTCATCCTTCATATTTTGTATTCATGTATCATCATAGATTTAAATATCACTTAATGTAATCATTAGAATTATGTCTTAATGAAATAAAAATGAATTAAATAAAGAAAAATTATAAGAAACAAAAAGCGAAAAAACAAAGTGACAAAGTTTAGCAAGCTGAGGATTGAGAGGATCAGCCCTGTGTCGACCCCCCCCCGTTCATGCTTCCTCTATCCTAACCTAAGCCCCCCCCCCCCGTTTACCACACCCGCCTTTATTGTAACCTTGTTTACTCCTCTCTTGTCTTCAGTTAACGGTCGAGAGTCGCGGCACCATGTCCTCTGATAGCAGCAGCGATACCGAGCGAGTTGATGTGAGTGTTGGTGAGGAGGGAAAGACTGTGAAAGTTAGGCGAGTGAGATACCAGTCTGCGTGGAGACCAGTGGAACCTCGGTACGAGTGGAGGAAGCGCGTTCGAAGTATTGACAAGAAGTTTACGGCAGAGTGCGTTCCGAGGATACATTACGACTTGGAACAGTACGAAAGCGACCTGCTGTGGAGAGCGGAGCGGTACAAGAACATCCATACCTTTCCGCGTGATGATTATGAGATGTGGGTGGTAGAGGAGGGCAGAAGGTACCTCGCGGAGGACTTTCTATTCGAGAAGGAGTACTGGGAATGGATCCGGTATGAACAGCAGTATTTGCTATTGGTGAACGATTGGAACAGATACGGGGAAGAGTTTGCGGTAAATCCTTTTTTGTAAAATTTATAAGAACTAAAATAAATATTAATTGAAGTAAATAGTTACACAAAGCCCTCCTCCACATGATGTCACCATCCCCGTTATACCTCGAGGCAAGCGCTTGTTTACTTGTGGTTTTTCCTATACGCAGACTAATGCTATTTAATGAGCGGTGCCTAATGATCCTCCTCAGTTGATCTGTGAATGTACTCAAGTGCTCATTTGTGTGCTCCTAACCAGTGACTTCTTCCTGCTTCAATTACCTTCATTAATTAAACGTAAGTAGAAATATTTTATTAACTAAACCATTTTACTAATGAAATTTAATTAAACCCTGTTTTAAAACAGCTCTTTATTAAATGTATTAGGCCTTTCCAACGAATGATAATTTCCAGTTAACTGATTTCGAACCTGACATTACAATGTTTGAGACATACATAAATCAGTGGAGCTATTCTGAGCGTATCATGGTTGTTTCTTTTTAATATTTTTATTTGTCATTCCTCTAGAAAGTTATAAAGTATCATTTGTTGTTGTAGATGAACAACCAACATTTGTGTGAGGTCTGTGGTCGCACCTTCAGCCTTTTCAAAAACCTGAGGAGGCATGCAGAGTCTGCCCACAACGACAGACGCCATGACTGCAACGTTTGTGGTAGACGATTTACAAGAAGGGACAACCTCAATCGACATATTACTACTGCCCACCAACAGCCTGTGGAGGAGCTCCAAGGTTAGTAACTAATGTGTAGGCTATCTTTTTATAAAATGCTTCTCATAATTAATATTTTAAGAAATTTAAATTTTTAATTTTAAATTGGAATTTAAAAATTTGCATAATAAATTGTGATAAGTGTTCATGCTTCCTCCAACCTAAGCCCCCCCCCCCCCGCTTCCTCTATCCTAACCTAAGCAACCTACCTAACCTACCTAAGCCCCCCCCTGCTTCCTCTATCCTAACCTAAGCAACCTACCTAACCTACCTAAGCCCCCCCCTGCTTCCTCTATCCTAACCTAAGCAACCTACCTAACCTACCTAAGCCCCCCCCCGTTTATAAGCGTAGTAACTGTCGTTATATGTTGTAGACGGAGGAGCAGAGTTGGAGGCTCGGGCAGCCAGGTTCCACTGCGCCTTCTGCGACAGGGACTTCATGCGCCGCCACAACCGGGACCGCCACCAGACGCGCGGCTGCCCCGTCGTGTTGAACCTCATCCGAGACCACTTCGAGCCACCACCATCACCCATCGCGGAGCCGCGGGAGCCTCAACCCGGACCGAGCGGGGAGCCTCAACCGGGGCCCAGCAGGGAGCCGCAACCGGGGCCCAGCAGGGAGCCGCAACCGGGGCCCAGCAGGGAGCCGCAACCAGGGCCCAGCAGGGAGCCGCAACCGGGGCCTAGCAGGGAGCCTCAACCGGGGCCTAGCAGAGAGCCACAACTGGGGTCTAGTGAGGAGGAGCCGATGGAGGGTGCCGGTCTCCCAGCGTTCCAGCTCGTGCATCGAGCCTTCCGCAGACGCCTCCTCACCTTTCGACTGTCTCAACCGATGGACGCCCTGCTGACAGTTGAGGAAGCGCTCGTCTTCCTGTTCCAGGAGGTCTTTGATCTTTTGACCGACGTGAGGAGCAGGCATCCAAGCATCAAGGTGAACATGGTCCTGGAATGTGAGTTCACTAACATCCACGGGGCCACCTGCCGCCTGCGCTCCTTCAACACGAAGAACGTCCCGCTGACCGAGGCCTCTGACTTGGGGGATTTCCTCTCCGCGACGTTCGACACGATCAAGAACAAGAAGGAGCAGTGCGAGTTGGTGGGCAGTGGATGGACCTACCTGCGCATACGTGACCTGGAGATCCGCGTGAATGAGTACATGCCGCTCGGAGGCAGGGCGTTTATTCCGCTGCCAAAGGACATCGACGCCACGCACGCAGTCATCAATGTCCAAAACAACGATGACATGTGCTTCATGTACGCGATCCTGGCCGCGTTCGTCCCGGAGCATCAGCAGAGACCCGCAAGGTACACCTTGGACATCATCGCCCGGTACGACTGGACCGACCTGCGCTTCCCCGTCACACTGAAGGACATCAAGGCTTTTGAGCGCAAGAATGCCATCAGCGTGAACGTGTATGGGATAGAGCGCGCGATGGTGGGGAGACGGCCTGGTGGAACACCTGAGTTCAAGGACAGGGTATACCCGTTGAAGATATGTAGGCGGGAGCTCCAGGACCATCGTGACCTGCTGTACGTGACAACTGAGGGTAACAGCCATTACGCGTTCATCAGGAACTTGAGCCGACTGGTCCGCCCTCAGCTCACCACCAACGACCACAGGATCTACATCTGCAAGAGGTGTTTCGCCTACTTCGACAACCGGCCCAACAAGCTCGGGTTGACGGGCGCTCAGCGCTTGGAGGAGCACAGGCGTTACTGTTACGCTAAGGCTCCTCTCCGCTTGGACATGCCGAAAAAGGAGAAGATCCGGTTCGCGCATCCCGAGTACACCCGGCGAGAGAGGTTCTGCATCTACGCGGACTTTGAGTGCTCCCTTCAGCCCGTCGCCGACGACCCCGCTGAACCACCACCCGGGACCAGACCTATGCGCATGCACGTCCCGTACGCCTTTGCCTACCAGATCGTGGACTCGCTGGGGCTGGAGGAGTTTGAACCCCGGGTCTACTTCGGGGTCGACGCGTCCAAGGTGTTTATGGAGAGGCTCAAGATGGACGTGTTGATGCTGTGGGAGTTCCTGTTCAGCATGAGAGCTCTGCACCCTTCTCTGACCCGGCAGGAGATGGACGAGTACCTGGCGGCGACTCGCTGCTACCTCTGCGGTGAGGAGTTCACCGAGCAGGACGTCAAGGTGCGGGACCACAACCACGCCCCACCTTACGAGTTCCGAGGAGCGGCGCACCGCTCGTGCAACCTACGGTACAGGGAGCAGCGGGTCATCAACTGCTATTTCCACAACCTGTCCAACTATGACGCTCACTTCATAGTGCGGGAGTTGGCCATTGACCCCGGCGATGTGGACGTGCTGGCGCACACGGAGGAGCGCTACATCGCTTTCACCAAGCGGTTCCACTTTGGCCAACCCGGGGACAACCAACGACAGTCATCTTTCGCGCTGCGGTTCCTGGACACCTACAGGTTCTTGTCCATGAGCCTGGCCAACCTGGCGGCGGGGCTTCCCACGGATAAGATGCGTGAGACCAGGAAGCGGTTCCCTGACAACCGGCTCTTTGACCTGGTGCGCAGGAAGGGCGTGTTCCCCTACGACTTTGTCACGTCATACGACACGTTGTACTCCACCAGACAGCTTCCTCCTCGGGCCGCGTTCAAAAACAGCATGACCCTGGAGGATATCAAGGAGGAGGAGTACGAGTACGCCCTCAACGTGTGGCGAGTCTTTGACTGCAACCACCTCAAGGACTATGCTGACAAGTACCTGCGCTGTGACATCGCCCTCCTCACCGATGTGTTCGAGCAGTTCCGCGACACCTCTTTGGCTGAGTATGGACTGGACCCTGCCCACTACTACACCCTGCACTCTTACGCCTGGGACGTCATGCTCAAGACCTGCGGCGTGGAGCTGGACACGCTGCGGGACTTTGACATGTACCTCTTCGTGGAGCAAGGCATCAGAGGAGGTATCTCCCAAGCCATCACCCGCTACGCCAAGGCCAACCACGAGCGATGCCGCCCCGAGGACCGACGCCCCGACGAGCCGACACGCCACCTCCTGTACCTGGATGCCAATAACTTGTACGGCTGGGCCATGTCCCAGTACCTGCCCACTGGAGACTTCCAGTGGCTCAGCCGTGAGGAGATTGACGCCTTGGACATCGCCTCGTTGGACGCGGAAGCCGACCGGGGCTACATACTAGAGGTGGACCTCAACTACCCCGCCCGTCTCCACGACCTGCACAAGGACCTCCCCTACTGCTGTGAGACCAAGCGGCCTCCAATAGGCAAGTTCCCCAAGCTGGTGACCACCCTGGACAACAAGGAGCACTACATCTGCCACTACAGGATCCTGCAGCAGGCGCTGAACAACGGACTGGAGCTTGTGGCTGTGCACAGGGCCGTCTCGTTCCACCAGTCTCGATGGCTCGAGCCCTACATCCTGATGAAGACCGAGCTGAGGAGGAAGGCCAAGACCAAGTTTGAGCAGGACTTTTTCAAGCTCATGAACAATGCGGTCTTCGGCAAGACCATCGAGAACGTGCGCAAGCGCCTGAACGTCAAGCTGGTCTGCACTCCGGAGAGGTTCAGCAAATACGTGGCCAAGTCCAATTTCCTGGACCGCACTTACTACACAGAGGACGTAGCCCTCATCCATCTAGCCAGGGTGAACATCGTTCTGGACAAACCCATCTACATCGGCATGTCTGTCCTGGAGCTGAGCAAGTGGCTCATGTACGAGTTCTTGCGCAAGATGAAGGACCGCTACGGTAACCGCCTGACCGTAGACTACATGGACACGGACAGCTTCGTGTTTGACATCATCTCTCAGGACATCTACAGGGAGATGATGGAACACCTGGAGGATTTTGACACCAGCGCCTACCCCAGGTCCCACCCCTGCTACAGCCCCATCAACGCTAAAGTCATCGGCAAGTTCAAGGACGAGTGCGCTGGCAGATCCCTGTTTGAGTACCTCGGGCTTCGTTCCAAGCTCTACTTCATGGACATCGAGGATCCGAGCGAGGAGACGGGATCCAAGGCTCTCAAGCGCGCCAAGGGAGTCGCCAAGGGGGTCGTTAAGAACATCCTTACCCCCGACGACTACAGGGAATGCCTGTTCAACGAGGTGTTGAAGACCACCATCAACACCCGGTTCCAGTCCCACCTGCACCGCGTCTTCACAGTCCAGGTGGAGAAACTTTCCCTGAGCCCGAAAGATGACAAGCGCTACGTCCTGGCGGATGGGATCCACACCTTGCCTTGGGGACACAAGGACATCCCACCACTGGCTGAAGGAGGACGAGACCACCTCGTTAATCAACAACAGCCAATGGATGAGGAGGAGGATGACGTTGATGAAGAGTTCCCTGTGTAGGCTTATGTTTATATGTAAATAGTATTTTTAATTTATTTGTAAATAGTATTTTTAATTTATTTGTAAATAGTATTTGTAAGCAATTATATTGTAAAAGTTTTAGTTCACAGCAGATATCTGTGTTGTTATTACCTCACCCGTATTTCCTCATTATATTTTCAAAATCATCAACATGTCCAAGTTATAACTTTTTCCAAATTAAAATAATAAAAAAAAAAAATTTAAATAAAAAAAATATCGAGATATTGGACATGTACTTTTCTTAAATATTGAAGTAAGGACAAATGAACAACAACAAGTGATTGCAATATATCGTATTTATTTCAAAACATAATAAGAATATACAAACACACAATTATTAAAAAGAATAAAATAAAGTATCAGTAACGTAGTGGTGAGAAGATGGAGTGGAAGAGCCTGCGGACCAGAGCGTCGTTGACCGTGGGGGACGCCAGATCGTAGAGCTGCACGTAGTCACCGAGCGCCATACCGAGGACCGCCCGGCAGTACAGGTAGGTGAGGCAGTAGTGGCCGCAAACGGAAGTACCATAGCCCTGGAGTCGATACCTGTTGTAGACATAGCGGCGGCGCGAGTTGCGCCTCAGGAACCTCTGGTAGTCCGCCTGGTATGGAGACCTGCCGTAGCTGTCGAAGTATTCCAGCCGGTCCTCAGAGCAGTAGAATGCCACCCAGTGATCTCCTCTCTCAGTGTGTGACATGGTGTTGACCACTATGGCGGTCTGGGGTTGAACGGGTGAGTGAGGTAGACGGTCAGAGGCGCAGACCAGAACGCTCCTCAGTCCGGGGACTTGCGCCAGGCTCCTCTCGATCTGGGTGGTGTTCATCGTGGGCGGAAGCAGCAGCAACACTCGAGGGCCGATGAGTCCGACCTGTCGTTGTCCATCAGCCAGTCGCGCAGGACGATACAGTTGTGCAGAGCGCAACGGTTGAGGGCGCTCTTATGGTGGCTGCAGCGCAGGGTCCGGCATGAGGGTGGTCCGTTGAGGGACCCGCAACCCAGGTCGTCCATGTCCTGCACGGTGGTGGCGGCAGGCTCGACGATCAGGTGCCGCTGAACAAAAGTCCTCTTCTGCGACCCCTTGACGTAGACGATGGGGCGGTGGATGAAGCAGGCCCGCAGCTTGTCCAGCAGGGCGACGTAGGCGATATCACCCTGGTCCCACTCGAGCCCATGGCAGTGACGCGTGAGCCAGCTGCTCTCGCGCAGTTTCTCGCTGGTCAGGAGGTCTCGATTGAAGGGCGGACGAGCGATGTGATGCATGATTAGCGTGCCGGTAGTCACGTCCACCACGCAGACCTCCTTCAGCAAATAGTCGTTGTCGCTGTCCTTGAAGCACTGCATGTCCATCACCACGCTTCCATGATGGCAGCGCACTAGGCCGGTGGCGGTGGCGGTAGGCTCGTTGTAGATTGGTGGCGGCACGTCCATCTCGCGAGGTCGGCTGAACTGAGAGCGAGCGCGCGCTGCCTCGGCCTTAAGTAGGTGGGAGGGCGGCGGCGGCAGCGGCGGAGGAGATAACCCATTTTACCCGCCAAAGTCCACAGTCACGTTGCGGTGACGGTCCACCTCCACGACGTTGTCCAACTCGGCGTACACTATGCAGTTGAACGCCTCCGCCAAGGCTTCGGAGAACCCAATCTCTATGCGCAGGTTACCGTTGCGCACCAGGTTCCAGTGGCTGGATTGAGAGGCTGCCATATCGGGCGTCAGATCAAACGCCATCAGGCAGTATCCGTAGGGGTATTCGTTGCGACTGACTTCATTACCACAGTCTGAGAAATTGATGCCGGTGCCAGTGTACAGCGTGTGGTAGGCGAGCACGCACAACTCATGACCGAACGTGTAATCCGGTTGAAGCGGCTTACATGGCACTTGCTCACCATCTATGTACAGCGCGAAGAAGTTCACGTGGCTGTGGGTGAAGTTGAACGGGTTCTTCTTGTAGTCCCCGTTGAACGCCTGATTGCTGACCAGGCCAACTATAATGCGTTTTGGCAGTTGACCCAGAAACACACTGTCCAGAGTCTTGCTGCTGATACCGGAGGGTAGCGTGAAGGATTTGACTTCCACGCGCGTAATGGGATATTTGGCTGTGCCCGACTCCAGCGTCCTGCTGTGAGCCAACAGCACGCTCGGGTTGATCTAACAGCGGCGCATAAACAGGTTGACTTCGGCGATGTCCACTTTGTAGTCTGTCACGGTTTTAGACATGATGGAGAATGAGTTCTTTGACCTGATCAGACAAAAGCGCATCTCCACACCGTTTAACATGAACTTCTCCTGGTTGCACAGGTCGACGTGCAGATGTCCGACCATGTCCACGTACCGGCTTCCCTTGATAAACTCTCTCCTTTTCTTGAGCCCGGTATAATTATCCTCCTCAGTATTGTCCATGTACCCGGCATAGTCCTCAAAGAACATCTCCGCGGTGAGGTGCGATGTCTTGGCATCACCACCATAGGACAACAGGTTCTCCAGGTAGGCGCGATAGGCGTACGTGTTGTTCTGAGGAGACACCAGTTTGTTGTTCAGGTACAGGTCCACTTGACTGAACAGCGAGTGCAGCCAGTTGTTAATCGGACCCACCTCTTTTATCGCTTGATCACCCGTTACAGCGCCTCCATTAGCCGTTCTAATGGTAGCCTTCACATGCAGTAGCGTCTGTGACAGATCCGTGTACTCGTCCCCATGACCCGGAACTATGAACTCAACGGGTGAGTCGTCTGTCAGGGAGGAGATGGGCTTGTACTGCACCCATTTACCACTCTCTATACTGGTCTGCGTGGGCGGTAGCGAGAACAGGTCCAACTCGGTCTTGACACACTCGCACGACTTCTGATGAAGAAACGCCATTATCCAAAAATGTCCCTCACGGTACTCCTGTTCTTCTTACGTCGCACAACGGTCTTGCTTCTTCTCTTCTTAGCGACGCGTTTTGCGGGCTTTCTTTTTCTCTTGGGCGCGGCGCGCTTCTTCTTCCTAACTCCGAGGAGTTTAGCCAGAGACTGAGGGGTCACTCGCTGTACGCGCCTCCTCTTATAGGCGCCACCACCGCTCAGCACGCGATCCAGTTTTTCATCGGCCTTACGTTTCAGCGACCTGGTAAACTGCCTGAGTCGGGCGTTGGCTGCGACTCGGGGGTTGGCTGTGCCCGCCGCCACGTCGCCCAAGAAGCCCACACCGGACCTCAGCGCCTCCTTGCCCAGCGCCGATGCGCCGGATCTGATCAACGGGACCACTGTACGCATCAGCCCGCCTAGGAAACTGCCGATGCCGTGACCGCGTTGGAAAGCGGCTCCTCTGAATACCGTGGACACTCCATGCCCAGACTGCTGTTGGCGGTAGTACGCCAAATAGGGGTCGTTCGGGTTCATTGCTGCTGCTACTCTCTGCGCAGGTTAAGCGTCATGCACGTAGTCCCGAAGTGGAATGGCAGGTGGCGTCCGACGCTGTCCCTTAAATCGATTTCCACACTATCGAAGGAGCTCTTCATCAGCGGCACGTAGTGAGGGTCGGTGAAATGCACGGTGATACTCGCACCGTAGATGTAGTTTTTTGCGTCGATGTTCACAATCTTTAACAAGGGCGCAACAGTGTCACCTACTAGCTGAGGTTCCACCAGGTCACAATACACGTACATGTGCGAAGGGATCCCGGCCAGTAAGTTGGGAGGTCTTATAGCTTTTCTATGTTTGATCAAATCCACATTGTGCACGTCGTATCCCAACTGTAACGCTAGGGTGGGGCTAAATTCCAGTTGCTCCACAGTCTGGTCTATCGAGATCAATTCCACCTTCCCAATCTCTTTGTCGTACTCAAACTGGCATTGGTATAAGTCCAATTTTGGAATGGCGTTGATGGCGTTGACCAGTTCATCGATGTCTTTATAGTTTCCAGCTTCCACCTTTACAGCGGTCAGTTCAGGCTTGCCGGTGTCATCCTTAGTGTAGAGATATACGCGAGCGTCCTCCCCCACTGTGACAAACGAGCATGGGTAATGGACCTCGACTAAAGCGACTTCCCATTCACCATCGCCACCCAATCGCACGACTGACGGTAGATGGGTGATGTAGTTAGCCACGGTGTTGTTTGGATAATAGTCCATTTAGCTGTTGCTGGGCAACGTCAGGTACAGCTGCCTGCGCTTTGTCGTCATAGCAGCTGTTGCACTTCAGATGCAGGTACCCACGAGTTGAAGTCCTCTCCGTAACCGACCCACTTGACCAAGTAGCGCTTACTGCGGCCTCGCCCTTTAGTGTCCAGTATTTTATCTATTTGGTACATACGGTCCGGGGCAACCGTTACCTTTTGCATCTCATGCTCGTAGAAGCGCCCTTCCAGCGGCTTCCCGTTCAGGTCTCGCAGCACGTACAATGGTAGAGGATGCGACCCGTATACGTGGTCCACCACAAACAGCTCCTTACTCCAGTTGGTCTCGTAACCTTTGGCGAACGTGCCCTTCTCCTTGGCTATGCGCACCGTGTCACCAGGCTCGAACCTGGGCTTGCGTCGCCGGATCGCCTTTCCATACATGTGACGCCACACCTTATACACCGTTTTTCCATCGCCACTGTCCGCGTCCACGGGTCGCAGACCACCACCCAGGCTCTTGTGCGGGCTGCGGTTGTAGGCATTCACAAGCCTGTCCAACACGTCGATGTAGCGATACGTGTTTTTGTAGGTTAGGTAGCGCCACATGCGGTTCTTGAGCGTGCGGTTGACTCGCTCCACCACCGCCGCCTTCACATCGGGGTTCTGCGTGGTGACGTACGTGACACCGTGACTCTTGAACACTCGCTTGGTAGCAGCCCCGGTGAACTCTGTCCCCTTGTCAGTCTGTAGACAGCGAGGAGTCGCCTCGGAGAATATCCTCTCGAACGCTGCCGCCACCTCTTGCCCGCTTTTCCTCCTCAGTGGTATCGCAAACAACCGCTTACTGAATACATCTATCACAGTCAGCAGGTAGTTGACCCCGTCGTTGTGCTGGCTGAGACCGCGCATGTCGTTCAGGTCCGCCTGCCACAGCTCCTGAGGCCCAAAAACGGCGTAGCGGTTGCGGGGAAACCGCTTGCGCGCAGGCTTGTGCAGCGTGTAGGTGTCCTGGGCACGCAGCCATTCCACCGCTCTGCGTTTCGGGAGGCGCGCGGCTCTGGCCAGAGCAGCCACCCCGCCGAGGGAACCGGGCTGGCTCGGGTCATAGTACAGCTTCTCCATTACGGTGAGAACGGCTCCCAGTTGTCCAATGACGATTCCTGGTCAGGTTCCTCGGTTATTATCCTTCTCCTGGCTGCCGGAAGTCGCGGTCTCAGGCGGTCTAGCATTGGTGTCAACCTCGGTGACAGGGGTGATGAGGAGGCCGTCGTGTCTCCCCAGGGGCTCAATGCAGTGTCCAGCCCCCCGTTTAGGTAACGCAACGCCGTGGGATTGCTCATGTATTCTTTAGGCACGTTCATGTTTTTCAAGGCGGTCATCACTTGTTGCCAACCGGTAGGCAATCGGTCCGCCCTTCGCGCTCTCACTATGCTGTGCGCGATGTCCACTATATTGGAATTGGGGACCTTCTCGTTGTTCACATACACCACCCCACTGGCGTCCCAGGCGATGGGGCTGCCTTGCTGGGTCATGAACCGCAACAAGTTGCGCGCCACCGACTTGTAGATTTTTGGGAACGATGCCAACACCCCCTCCTCCTCCGAGGTGCTAGACTCACGTTTCACGTGACTCGGACCTGCCTCTCCCTCCTCCTCCCCCTCGATGATTGACAGGCCTATGGGTTGACGTTTAGCCGCGGAAAAGTGCAGGAACCGCTGTAACACCTGTTGATATTGTTTCCATTTTTCCGTATCGTTCAGCCGCTTGTCGCTCAGTATGCGATGCATCTCAGCGTCCAGGCCGGCTGGCTTATTGGTACTGCCTGCTCCTCCTCCTCCTGGTCCTGGTCCTTCTCGCAATCTCTCGATGAGCTCCTGCGGTACAACTACCATTTTCTTAGCGTGCTCCATTTATTCAAATTACTTTCTGCATCAACACAGGCAACACCGCACTCAACAGCAAGGGCAGGAGGATCCCACCGCCCCGTTGTACAAGGTAGCGTCCCTTCTTGACCCAACCCTCACCGCGTTTCACCAGCCGTCTGAGCGCCTGTTTGTGCTTTCTCAACTTTCGTTTATGACAGGTGGTGAGCGGCACGTTCCCGCGTAACACGTTGTACGCACACTCACACACTGACCTGATACGGCTGTTCTCGCACGCTTTTAACAGGGCCTTGCGTTCCTTGGGTTTAGCGTGCACCAGAGCAGTCAGCAGGGCTGTGTCTTTCTTCACGCGGTGTGACATGATGACTGACACTGGCGCGCGCTCAGCCTATTTATCACTTTTTCTTGGGCAGGTACACGTAGTTAACTGGATCGTCTGGGAAAACGGCTGAACGTACCCGCATCTCCTCGGGTGTAGACTGTTTCAAGTCTATCAGCAGATAGGCGTGAGGATCGCGCGTGGCGTCCGCATAAGCCTCCTCCACAAATTTGGGGTTCTCTGGGTATACTTGGCGAGCCAAGTGTTTGATCTGAGCGCGGTCCCGGGGATTCTTGAAACACACTATGTAATGAGCGTTCAGCGATATGTCGCGCTGGCCCCTACCCTGATGAAACAGGTTTTGCGTGATGAAGAACACGCTCATGTTGCGGTGATGGGAGCCCTTGGTGAACAGGTCCGCCACGCCGGGGCCAGCCTCACGCATCATGTCATCGACGATAACCAGGGAGGGCTCGCTACCATCGTAGTCGTCCAGGTCGGGCAGGCCGGCTACGTAGCGCACAGTAGGGTCATCGGCTCCTCCTCCTCCACCGCCGCTACCGCAGTGCCAGGTGATACGGGCGAAGCGCGTATCGCACATGCGGTCGGCGTGCCCTATGAAGCGAGCCACAAAGTGCGACTTGCCGCTGCCCGAAGGTCCAGCCACGATGGCGGTGAACGGGTGTTTCCACCTCTAGTCCATGGTGGCTACTAACACAGCCACGCACCGCCTCGACTCTTATAATTTATTGAGTTTTTATATTTATTTTTTTATTTTTATATTTATTTTTTATTTTAAATTAATAAGGATAAAGGAATAAGGTTTTTTTTTTATTTATTTATTCAAACAAATTCCAGAAGAGCTCCTTTGCTGCCGGGGGGACCGCTCCTCTTGACCAGACTCATCCTCGACCCCACACCCACGTTGTACTGGCCGATGACATGGTCTCCCAAGACGGCCAAGTATCTACGAGGCATGTAGATCCTCAGCGGGTCGTCACCAGTCAGCCCCTCCAAAGTGGCCATTATCGCCTCGCCATAAGGAGTATCCACCCGCTCAAATGACCGGATGGGGTAAATTATGTTGTCCCGCAGATCGGCTATGCGGGTATAACCCCCCGCCTTGCAGCTGTTGAGGGCTGACTTGAGGTCTCCTGTTTGGTCCATGCTGCTCGTTGAGTGTCTGGATGTGGAATGGTTGTGGCTCACCACCGAGTCGTATTATATAGGCTCACTGCGTCAACAAGTTGTTTACGTCATTGTGTGTGTTTTTCCGGGTCGTTGTGGTGTTTACTTCTTGCGCTTTGGGATGACGCAATCGCCTCTAGCCTTACGTTTTCCCTCACAAACTGTTGCGCAATCGCGGGTCTTACGCCAGGCGGGTAGTGGAGTCACGATCCTACTAACTCCGTTAATTTTAGGCACTCCGGTATCGCTATTAATCCACATATTTTCTAGTCTCGTTAACAGGTCCGTGAGGCATATGCAAATTTCATCGTCTCTATCCTCGTCCAAGTATAGGCCGCAACTGTGCGTAGGGCGTCCGCCTTTGAATACCGACATCTTCAATAAAACGTTTCCTAAGTTGGCAGGGTTCTTTACTGTATATTGACATTCGGCATCGCTCCAACTGCATGATGGAGAATCGGTAGGTGTATTCCTGTCCACTGTCCATCCAACAACGGGCTTCTTGCTCCTCTTCTTAGTTATGGTAGGCGGTCTAGCATTCTCATCCATGGCGTCAAGCTCCTCCATCAGAGAGCGGATGGTTCGATCCACCTCGGTTGCGCTGTTGCTGCTGCTCATGGCGTCTCGGGCAAAACTGAGGCCGCGGTAGCGGACCTCAGGTTTATATACCGGCAGCGCGCGCAACCGGGTATGTCCCCGCCGAGCGGTGGCGGCCAAAGAGGGCGCGCCACGACAGCAAGCCGCTGAGCAATTCAAGGGTGCAACCTTGAGCGTCAGCAAACCGCTGAGTAATTCCTTCCTGGGCAACTCCTTCAGGACCGTCCCCCGACACGCGCCGCCAACCGCTCCCGGTCGGTGGGGGCTTTTTAAGCCGCACATAGACCAAACGGGGGTGGGACCTTGCATCCTCGCATCCTCACTGCGCCTTTGCTGGTTTTGAATCGGCCAATGCCCAATCGGGGGGGGGGGGACCTTGCATCCTCGCATCCTCACTGCGCCTTTGCTGGTTTTGAATCGGCCAATGCCCAATCGGGGGGGGCCTTGCATCCTAGCATCCTCACTGCGCCTTTGCTGGTTTTGAATCGGCCAATGCCCAATCGGGGGGGGGACCTTGCATCCTCGCATCCTCACTGCGCCTTTGCTGGTTTTGAATCGGTCAATGCCCAATCGGGGGGGGGACCTCAGCTAGCTCTGTGAATAAGTCTACAACCATATAGTTTTTGATAAAGGAATATCGTTTATTTTTATAGTTTTTTTTTGATAAAGGAAATTTTGTTTATTTATTTATTTTTTTAATCTTTATTTACAATTTTTTTATTATAATCTTTACTTAACCCCCGTTTACAATAACCTTTGCAAAGACCTGGTCGGATTCTAAAAGAAGTAAATTAATCACGCGTTGACAAGCAACATGCGGTTTATTGATGCCATCCAAAGCAGCTTGAACTTGTAGGAGTTTTTGTTCAGGCAACCGCTTCTTAATCCACATCCTGATGGACAATTCGGCAAAGTGACCCGTTGTGTAATACTTCACCGTCTGTAGGAATATCTCCGCATCGATTGACTCAATGTCTTC
This sequence comes from Allygus modestus, assembly GCA_963675035.1. Lineage (NCBI taxonomy): Eukaryota > Metazoa > Arthropoda > Insecta > Hemiptera > Cicadellidae > Allygus > Allygus modestus. Next base: position 118,305,372 of record OY776111.1, read on the forward strand.
AATTGCAGATCTAACTGTAAATGGTTTTGTATGATAATATTCACCTTCCAGTGACACATCAATTCCAACATTAAACATTTTGTTAGGTCTAGTCAGTGTAGGAGCTTGTGAGCAAATGATTCTAACATAAATAACTGGAGAACTCTCACTAATGAGATAACCTCAGGCAGTCACGTAGTCCTTACCAAAACATGTAATACTAGAAAATGATGGGGAAGGGAGTATTTTATTTATGGTTTTTTTTCCTTTTATTTTTTATTTTTTTATCTTTTATTTTTCTTTATTGAAAGAAGAAAAAGAATTTAGAGTGACTAGAGCCCTCCCAAACTGTTTTTATGGTCATTGACTTTAAAATCACCAAAGTAGATAGGTAATCATTGTTTTGTGGCCAATCCGCTTCCCAAGCACTCTTACCACAGCAAAAACAAGTGTGCTGCAAATGATTAGAGTCTGAAAAGCGATACACTTTAACAATTCTTGCAGGATACAGAACTCTATTACAATAATGCTCAGTGTACTGACAGTAGCGGCATTGATAGACTCTCTTGCCATTGTATCTATTATACAAGTCTAACACCTGAGGATCCGTTTCGGGGTTGTTAAGCACTAACACATGTTCCCGAACATACCCCTTGAGGCAAGATGCAACGTATCGTTGTATAGGCACTGGCAATTGTGCAATCCCCTGACACAGAATGTATTTATTCTTTCTTATTACAATACACGATTGCTGAGCTAGTGACAGTGGGTTGTATGCTTCCATGACTAACTCAAGATTCAGACTGGTCAAGCACTTAGCTTGAGGAGTCTAGTAAGTAAACAAGTTATATAATGAGGGATTTTCCTCCGTGAACATCAAGTCCACTAATGAGTAAACAAATTATTTAATGAAGGATTTTTCCTCCGTGAACAACAAGTCCACTAATGAGTAAACAGATTGAGTTTCTCTAAGTTTCAGTTTAAGTCAGAGAGTCAAACTATTGCCATCAATATGAACACTGATAATGTATGGGAGAGCAGTATTCCTGATGAGGACCTCATCAAGATCGTTGAGGGAATCGAAGAAAAGTATGCTAATAGCGTATGGGAAGGTAATATCCCTGATAAAGAACTCCTCGCTACCGTTGAGGTGATAGAAGAGGAATATGCTCTCCAACTGCGAAGGGAATATGAAAAAATGTGGGAACGGATAACTACGTGTTGGTGCTCCCAACCTACATGTAATGAAGAATGGGAACAATATAATGCAGACTGGGAGAGTCTTCGTGCTCTTGAGATTGCAATGGAGGAGTTTCAAGCGAAAGAGAGGGCTGAGACTTCTTCACAAAAGTAGTTTTAAGTTTTTAATTTATAATAAAGATGAAGAAAATAAAATTATAATTCATACAAAAATAATAAAATAACATGAATAAATAATGGAATAATGGAATGAGCGGGGGGGGTCCAAGCTTGGCTATGGGGAAAGTCGGGGGAGTCCGGGGGGATGACGTCACGGGGGGGTGACGTCACGGGGGGGTTGACGTCACGGGGGGGGCTCCTCGGCTCCTCAGTCTGCGAAGGTGGTCCAGAACCGGCCATGGCACCCTACTATTGTTGTATTATTTTAAACTTATAAAGGCGATTTTATAATGTTGAATTAAATATTGTTTAAGATGAACATAATCAACAAATGAAATACAAATAAGAAATTATGATTGTCCTTTAGTATTAATACAAAGGATGTATTAGTTGTGTTACTTTTTACCTAATTGCAAAATATCATGACATAAGTTCATTTCAATTTACATAGTCGCCTTCTGATAGATGACCACCATTACTTTCAATATTTATAACACAATCCGCCAACTCAAAGGCCCGTCGTGTTGCATCGTTCTACAATATTCTTATATATTATCATAGAAAAATAAACCAGGTACCTGGTTTATTTTTCTATGATATTATGTATTATCTTACTTAATATGTGATCTTAATACAACTATTAGAATGTGTACCCGTTCTTCGCACGGGTAACAGCTGTAATAAAAACAAATGTATCAGCTGTTGGAAATTAAATAGGGCCTACCTTTAAGTGTGCTTAAATTCATCACTTTGCTTCCCTTAGGGAAAATTATCAAAAAAATAATATGTTTCCTCCAATTTGCTCACCGAAACCTTTCATTCAAGTATGGTTTTGATGGGTGTCAGACTTATAGTTTTCTCAACAGTTCCTGGGTCAATGAGGCTTTATATATACATAACATATTTGAAATAAAAGTACATTTACGTACCAAAGATTACTTTTAACGATGGTGCTATAACAGATACAAATTTGTGCTTGCCCATTTGTGCAGCCGCTAGTTCTTTCCATTTTGGAACAGTACACTGTAAACCCTTGTTTCCAAGGTCAGGCCGGACTGACAGCGTGAGCGGACAAATGTGATGACATGATCAAGATATTTTAACCCGTTCTTCTGCATGTGTGTGGTTTAAAAGTGGGAACGGACACGTAGGATAAGTGATTTCGCGCCATCTGTCCGGAGTGAATCCTCAGCGTGGTAATCTCAACTTGATCACCAATCAAAATTAGCGGCCCACGCAGAGTGGACCGCTGTCGACAACGTTAATTTGTTGTGTGCTAAATGACAATTTTTTGCATTCTCTTAAGTTTCATAGGTAACATTGGGTTTTGTAAAGTTTATTTTTTCTAATGGAGTGTTTTTTGTTGTTAGTTTACAAAAAAATAACGAAATCAAAATCCTCAAGAAACTTAAAATGTTATTATGAGGAATCATAACATTCCTCATATAACCAAGAATGTAATTTTCATGCAAACCACTCTCACGCCAAGATTGAACAGACATCCGCTGGATGCCGGAAGGTTATTACCATCAACATGATACAGGACAGCTCACGCTGGCTCCAGTGATCTTGGAAACCGAGGCTTTAAAGCTAGTCATGCCGCCTACAATTAAATCAATGCCGCTCGCTGTACATTCATGCATTGCGGCGTTGTTTAGTTATATTCCTGTAGGTGCCATTAGTTTGTGGAAACTCCATGTTTGTGGAACATCTTCATCCACATTTTTCAAAACATCTATGAGTAGAGGCAATATGGGGAGTCTGGGACAGCTGAAAAATAATTGTTTTTTAATCAGAAGTGACGTTTGAGTGACGTGGTGATGACGTATGTGTGACGAGAGGGTGTGATGACGTCACGGCGATGACGTATTGGTGTGACGATACACATACGTCATTGGATGTGAGGTAATGTGAAAGCGGGTGGATTTATATTAAGAAACGGTTTAGTTACGTCGGTTTGCGACTTGAAATGGCCAACCGTCCATTTAAGTCGGTTTGCGACTTGAAATGGCCAACCATCCATTTACGTCGGTTTGTGTTATCTTATCTTATCTTATCTTATCTTATCTTATCTTATCTTATCTTAGATCTAGATCTTAGATAGACCCCCGGGCTTGCTACGCTCCCAATCCCACGCCATAGAGTCCCCCTCCACTATTAACCCCCGCCACATTTACAGCTTAGCACAGAATCAAGCGTTACGATCCATTCACACTCCTGATCTTAGCCGCAACGCAACCATGGCTCGCAACTTACAACCGATCAAACGCCCTGCTGACTCTTCTGACGACGACTATTCGGACGAAGAGGGTCACAGACGTCGCAGGAAACAGTTCAAGTTCTGCCAAACTAGACCGACGGCTGCAACTACTCCTGTGGGGAGAGCGACGATTCTAATAAAGCGGGACATCTTCACTTACCGACAGATCAACCAACTCATGGACATCTTGGACCGCTACCGACACCTCGCCGATCAGATGATTATCGAAGTTAGTAGCGGAGATCACTTCCACCTCATCCTCCAACATCAACACTTGGACACAGTCGACGCTAGCCTACGCCGACAACTACAACTACGACAAATTATTCGGGTCGTCGCTTCCATCCCCCCACACTAAATCCAGGACTCCACTCCTTCTACAAACGGCCTTTATCAAGGCCACCACTTATATCATTCGTTGTGAATCAGCCTAGCAACCATACATCATACTAAACCTACATTAAGTACATTTCAATCCAGATTCTCAGGACTTAGTCATTTAACATCAATCATTTTGGTGGCCTTTACAAAGGCCATTTTTACAAGTCTCAATTATTTTTACTTTCACAGTCTTAGACGATTCCTTTACAAGTATCAGCCTCACATCTTGTTACTTCTTTTACAGGAGGAGCATTCAACATTTTATGGACTTTGTCATTTATCCAACTTCAGTTTAGTGGCCTTTATAAAGGCCGTTTTAATAAGTCTCAATTTTACAACTTTCGCGGTAACAAAGAATAGTTATTCAGTTGTCGCTATGAATGTTTTAGGGGGACTTTAAATAATTATAATTTATATTCTCCAAACATGTTCAAACGTGTTCAAGGTCATTTTAATACTTTAAAAAAAGGATCTTGACTGTGGCGGATTGCCCTGCCGACCAGTCAAGAAGGGTCAGTTCATTCGTGGCGGTTTGCCCATGCCGACCGATTGAACTGCTTAGGGTATGGGTGGACCGCAGAACTCCACACTGCGCGAACCACCCGGGTTTGTTTTTAGGGTTGTGATGGGAATAGGGTAAGGGACAGAGTTTAACTTGTACAAATCAACAAATTGTGTTAGTGTTAGTGGGAAACCAGCGAAGCCATGCAAGACAGAAAAGGATTGTACAGAGAAGAATAAGAGATCGGCGCTGAGCTTAACGAAATCCAGATCCTTTGCCCACCGCACTGTTCACCCAACGCCCGGAGCAGTGCTGACCACACAGGGGGACTTGTCTCAGGCCTTGTGTGACGCAGAAGGTGTTGACTCCGCCTCGGGACCCGGCGGAGATCAGCGTAGAGATGCCGGCCGATAGCAAGTGAGACCTACATATGTGGTGCTCGCTATATCACAGAAGTTCCAAGCCCGGGGTACCACTGCAGGGATTGCGGTACTAGGAGACCTCCGTGGATGTTCAGCTTCTCTCCGATGATCTCCGCTGTGCCCCGCTTCTCTGGAGCTGCTCTGGACTGGTCCCGTGTCTGCATGCCGAATGATTCGAGTGGAACGAGCGTCCCGGTTTTATGAACTTTTCCGCTGAGTCAGCAGAAAATAACCTCACCTCATTGGTTGAACTGTTTGACCAATGAGAAGCCGGCTTGTGCTAGTGAGTATACCGCTGTTCTTAAGCGACTCACTTTTGCTCACCCTTTCGTTACGGACGCATCATGTTCAGGAAGCAGACCCGGCCTAAGATGTTTGACATGCCTCGTCGGGAACCATCGTTCCAGCTTTCCAGCTCCAGGCCCCACAGTGTCACACCTCGGTCATCACTCCGGCAGCCTCGTCAACGTCCAGCTCCAATCCCAGCCCCAAAGAGCGAGTCCGTGACAGGGCAGCCTCGTCAACGCCCTGCTCCAACACCAGCGTCAAAGAGTAGACCCGTCGATGTAATGCCTCGACGGGTAAACATATCGACTTGTGCCCGGGAACCGTTCTCTTTACTTAGAGAAATTCTCTCGGACAAGACGAGGGATCTGGAACCTGAGAAGAACTATACGGCCCAGATCCCTGTTATCGATGAGCCGAGGGAGATTCGTCGGCCGAGCTTCGAACCGGCATTCCCTGGGTTCAAGCTCCACCGCCTGTGGAAACTGCAGCCGGGACTTTATTGTCTGCTCGGATGGGACAAGCCTTCGCGGGAGCTTTTGTTGCGCCACCGCAACTTTGTCTTTAGAAGTTACCTGCCGAATGGAGTGATTGAGCCACCGTACGAGACATTAAAGACCTACTTGGAGGTCGGGAAGCCGGAAGATGGGCAACGACGTCGGCGTGTCACCGTCCAATGGGTGTCACTGTAAACAATGACACTGATAAAAACGGCCTTTTTAAAGGCCACCAAAAATTTCAATCGTTTGACACTCAGTAGCGTAAAACATATATTTTGTTTTACCCCCAGTCTTACTCCTGCTGTAATGAAGTTTTATTATAAGTCCCATGAGGTTTCAATAAAGTTTGTTGGTATTTTGTACGGTACGGTACTTAATTACCGACTTCAACAAATATGGTTTGACCGAGAATTTTAATCGTTCCTCTGTCAACATAGTTTGTTCAAATGGGTAAGCGCTTGGACTGGGACATTAAATAATTAAAATGGCCTTTCTCAAGGCCACTAAATAAAACGCTGAGTCAGTGTTATTAGTGCGCACCAACAGGAGACCTGCAGCGTATCCTATACGGTACGTAGCGTCGCAAGTAGTGGGGGTTTGCCGGTGCTGGCTCACTTGATTAATTGCTTCCGGAAGCGCTGCGTCATTAAATACGTCATCTGAGGCTGAGCCAGTGACGTAGGCGGTTTTGTGACGTAATGAGTGAAAGGTTAAAGTTCAAGGTCACGGGGAGGTAATTTTAAAAAAGTACTACCTCGCACGCGTAAAATCCGATTGTGATTCGATAGTTAATCGATAATAAATATCGAATAAATATCGAATGAAACAATCGAATGATACGAGTGCGAGGTAGTACTATTACAAATATTACTTTATTTACAATAATTCATGTTTACAATAGTTCCCCGTTGTTCGTTGTCATCGATGTTGTTGATCCGGACGAGTTGCGGCCATCACTTCGCTTTCTGAAGAAAGACGGTAGATACTTCGATCCCTGCGCAGAGTCCATGTTGTTTTTTGATGCGTAAAGTTCCAAAGATAAATCGTAACCGGACGCAATAAGAAGTCTTAACTCTTCACTAAACACCTCGAGGTCTTGGTAAGTCGCAAGATGAATAGAGTCATAATGAATACACCTAATTTTAATGGACATTTTAATATAATGTTTTACGTTTGTGAAGAGCACTCGATGTTCACCAGTCGAGAGCCGGAGGTGTACTGACTATTCGCTAGCTAGCGTTTTGGTATCAAACAAAATGGTGGGGGTAAAAGTGTGGTGGGGCGGAGCAGATGGCGGGCGGCAGATGGCAGGCGGCAGGTGGCAGCTGGTGCGAGGCGGATGGTTGCTACTACATTCGCCGCCACAGTAATGCAATCCTTCGGCGTAATTCTTGTATTTTATCTTGTCGGTTCATTTGATACGTTTTACATCTACATATGCAATAGCTAAAACACTTGCACTTACGACAAGCTTTCCCGTCAACTTGATCGCCTGGTATTTTAAAACATTGTAACTCGCAACAATATGTCTTCAAATTGTTATCGAAAAATAAATTGTTCATAGGTGGCACCGACATGTTAGCTGCAGCGTGTGTTAGACAAGACTGAGACTAACTTCACTGCTCCCTCTCTTTTATACCTCTTCATAAGTTAACCCTGAATGAAAGTTCAAGGTCACCCATTCGAATTTTAAAAAAAGCAACACAGCAGCATATAAAATAATATACTGCTGTGTTGCTGTTTTCTTTATTTTTTTTCATATTTTTTTTATTTTTCTTTTCTTTATTAAACAAACATTTTACAATACAATAAACTTAAGTTTAACATTGATGACTAGAAATACAAACAATAAAATACAAACAGAGAAATACAAACAGAGACATTATGTACAAGGATGCATGATGTGCAGAGTGAGTTCCGTTGAGTTGTTGCCGCTTACACCGTGTGATACCAAATACAACGTCCCCGGTTGAATATCTCGCAAATCTTCATTCTGTAGCAGTTGAACAAATCGTTTTGGAAGAAATACTTGAAACTTCGGCTCATCTCCTGAAGTTAAAGGTGCTTCGCTCAATGAAACTAGAATTGCTTCTCCATGTGTGGTTTCCACTTTCTTGATGTTATGAATATTGTAGTGTTTTTGTTCTTTTAATTCTGAACACTTTTTAGTTAGCAGAAGGTCGGATTTTGAATGAGTGTTGAATTGATCAACCAGTGTTTGTAGAAACTGTTGTGATGCCATCTTCGTCAGTGGTGGTTGCGATGTCTTCTGTGATGTTGCCTCTTCGGAGTCTCGAATAATACTCGTGCCGGAGCGGTGTTGGATCCTCGTATTTATAGGCCCCGCTACCCCCACCACATTCCGGTTCTTTGCTACCCCCACCACATTTCTGCGTTTGTTCCAAGTAAGCAGCCAAACGATATGCGTTGTGCAATGCGCAGTTTGATTGTCCGTGTTTAGGATCTTTTGCAGCAACACAAATATTACCGAGATTAATGTTAAAGTCCTTACCGATAGTTATATCGAAAACATCACCGTGCGTGTACTTTTGTATCCAGTTCCTTTTTTCTAATCCTCTTGTGTATATATGTGAATATTGTTTGCAAAAGTTAAACATAATACTGTGCAGATTACTGTAGCTTATAAATCCTTCATACCAATGTATGTGATGAAAGTAGTTTGTTATCCATTTGTTTGTACTTTTTGCTTTGGCGTTAAGGTTGTTAAAAGAAAAAGGAGCTTCAAACGTGAATGGGTAAACTACAAATGTAAGCAAGTCTAAAATTACTAATTCCTTGATAATAAACCTATCATCATTATTTCGAAATGCTTGAAATTCTATTACACAAGGCTTTACACTCACTTCTTCATCCCCTCCGCTCATCATGACACCTAACGATCAACTAAACTGTTTTCCACACCACGGTAGGTTAAATACCAGGCCGTACAGTTGCAGGCGCGTTGGTGTATATTTAACGTGGGCACCGTCCCCAATAGGCCTACCCCACGTGTGTTCTTCTTTACTAAGTTAAACTTTAGTCTTTTTTAACTTCCTCTTCTCGTGTTTCGTTTTCTTCATCTTCTTTTTTCTCCGTTTCTTCTTCCTCTGTTGTTTCTTCTGTAGCTTCTGTAGCGATTTCTACAAGTGGTTCAAAATCCTTTAACTTTCTCCACATGCAAACTTCATGAGGTATTCTATTAAAAATAGATGTATCCACAGGTCCGTACACGATGGTGCTATCAGGTTGTTTTTCCAAAGTATCGACCAAATATTCTTTAATAATAGCGCTTGCAAATACCAACTGTCTCATGTACCTTGTAATAGGTTCTGTTGCGTAGTTTAAAACGTAGAATTCTTCACGTGACAGTAGAATCTTATTTTCATGTTGAGTCAAGTCTCTAATTCGCACTTGTAGTTGTCCGCGATGTTTAACAATATCGATTTCATTGTCACAATCCAAAAGTCGAATATGTGTTTTTCTTCCACACAAACTGTTAGTTAAATAACATTCTATTAAATGTACATGTTTCAAAAATGACTCCCAAGCATTTTGCGAAAATAAAACCTTTTTTGTTCCATGGTGTAGAATTACTGTAGGGGAATAATCCAATGACTTTATCAATCCAACTGATACACTTTTACTGATGCATGCTGAGATGGGGTAAAAGATTCGCAAAAACACTTCAGTTAAAATGTGAGGAGGAATATTTTCTTCAACTTTCTTCTTCCTTTTTGGTACTACCTTTGATGGGTCTGCATTACTTTCCTCCTCTCTATCTCTTTTACCAAACTTTAAAAATGCAGTTATTTCCTTGATAATTTCTGCTTCGCTGGTATTATCACGTTCCAATAACGGTGCTATTTCTGCATCACCTTGTACAACAGATGGAGAACTCATTTTGTAGAAGATGTTGCCCATGCGACGATAGACGATCAACTGAAGACCTGCATTGTTGCTCCGCTATTTATAGGTTAGCGACAGTGGCGGTACCGGTGGTGGTACAACGTTTTACAATACCGTCTTTACGATACCAGTCAAAGGTGTGTATGTAACAATTTTATCGTGCAAAATTAAACAATACGCAGATGTATTTGCAGGTACGTTTTCTTGAAATTCCATTTCTATCTTTATATCAACACTAGACGATTTTACAGATTCGTTTTGTTTGGAGCAATCAATTACAACAATCGGAGCTTTCGATTCAAACTGTACGGGAGATAGTAGAGGTGTGTTTGTTTTGCCGTAATATGAATTTTGGAACCTAGCGTACATATCGTATAAAACACTGTACCTTTTTTTATCAAAAGAGATATTAAAGTTGTCGTAGGGAAAGAATTGTGAATTCAGGAACACTTTACAGTTTGTTAATTTACAATGGTCAAATTCACCAGCATTTTCAGTTAATATACTTTTTTTCTTTGTTTGTAATCCAAAGATTACATATCTCGCTTTTTCCAAATGAGTAGAAGTTTTTACAGTCCATGTATGCCGTTGTGTTGAAGGTAAAACGGGGTATTCATGAAACTCCCAGCTTCTGAATGGCATTACAATGTCTCGATCTGATTTTAACTTTCTTAATAATGTAATCCTGTGTTCATCATTTAGTCGCACATGTGGTACTCTCCAAACAATCTTGTCTAATGTTAGTTTCCAGTCTAAATTGGCTTCAGTTGTTCCAGCAGATGCTTTAATAATATCATTATCGTTTGATGACCTTAATAAAACTAGTTCTTGTTTTCCATTTATTATTATTCTTCTGTAATCTTCAGCAAATCCTAAAAGTAATCTTAAAGGTACGTAAAAATCAAAGTTTCCCGAAGCGTCAGGAGTAATTATACTTTTGTCTGGTGCAACCCATCCTGCAACAGCTAACAGATTCTTCTCATTTGGTGTTAAAGACGCTAATCCTTTTAATGTACTGGAAATTCCAACCTTTTTTGTTGAATCGACTGTAACTCCTGAAATTTCATATCTAATCTCGTCAAACAAAAATGCCATAGGATTATTTATGAACGGAACAGTGGTTCCAACAGTACCGTCAGCTTTTGTTACTTTTCCTTCAATATATAAATAACTTTCGCATGGAAGAGTATAAATGTCTTGTTGTTGTATAGGAATCCTAATTTCATCGTTATTGTTTAATTTGGACGAAGCGTAAGGGTTGTGCGTGTGATATTCCTTTTCCCATAAGGTCTCGTCGAATGTTGGGCCCTGCGCTATATCCAGTATATCCATTGTTAATGACCTTTAATCCAATTTCTTCTAGAAAACGAATGTTGTCACTTGTTAATCCTTCTACAGCTGATGAGCTACTGACCTCTTTGCTGGTTGGCTCTCTCTTTTTAAATGATAACCCCATTATCTAAGCGGATGATTTTATATGTATTCTTACAGTAATAGCTTCTCCTCGAAAGTCAATAAGGTTTCCGTCTTGATCCACTATGTTCAGCACGATGTCTGAAATGAAACTGGTGTTTAACGGTAGGTACACAAGGTTTTGAGGCTTTTCTACTATCTTGAAACCCGGTGCGACTGATGGGTAGAATGTGTGTAATATATGCCGATTTTCTCCATCTCTGTAGGATCCTTGTATAATGTTACATGTAATGTCTATGCTGTTTACTTTGATGATCGTCACAGTTCTATTCCCAGAATGAGTTGTATTAGGTTCTAATACCTTTGTTTCCTTAGAAAACCCCAATAAACTACCAATTGAACGTTCTTGGCCAAAATCAATATAATACTTAGAAGTAATTTCGGCTTTCATTGTATTGTTATTGCCTTTTATCGTTATATTTTCTTTTCCCATATGTTTTTGTATAACTTCATTTATATTATCAATTTCATAAGCTCCTGTTGGTAAACTGAATTCTTCCAAAGCTGAATATTTTCCTTTATTATCTTTTGTCTTGTAATAATGTATTTTGTTATTAATTCCTTCACTAACGTTTGGAATAGAGTTATATGTTGTTAAATCCAATAATGCGGCTTCCCATAGTCTTCCTTTTTGCAAACGTAGCGCTGGAAACAGAATACTGCGCAAAGTACATGAGTTACCGGTTAATGACACTGTATACGAAGACATCTTAAAGTTGACTAACACTTTTAGCTAAAAAGTCTAAACATAAATGACCGCAAATGGATGTATCATCAGGTTGTTTTCTTGTATAATTGTAAAAAACATTTTCTGCTGCACGAAAGTATTGTTGAAGTTCTTTCGGTGGTGGAAGGTTTCCAAAACTGTCGAAATAATAAATCGTTTCACCAAGTTTCTTGTAACACACCCAATGAGTGCCTAATCCTTCACTATTATCCAAATTTACTATACCAGTCTCATTTTTCCACATTTTAACCGGTAATTCATCTTTCATAAATACTCCTCTAAAAAATGGGATTTTCAAACAAGAAGCATATGTAATCAGTTCTTCATTGGTTAATTCTTTGTTTTTAATTATTAATTGCTCTTTCTTATTTAATACACACGATACGGTCTTAGGTATAGTCCTCCTCCCTTTTTTATCATTGACCATATTGTTGGTTTATTTTTACCTTTACCACTAGTAGATCGACGTTTTCTTCTGATATTACCTCCTTGTTTCTTAGCGGGTCTTTTCCCACGCCTTCTTCTCTTTCCTCCTCCAAACGTAGTTTTTGCTTTCATTGCTGCTGTTACTGCTAAAGACGCTGCTTTTTCACCAATACTCGCGTCACTAGATTTTACTCTTTGCCAAGCTTTCTCAGAGAGTGCTCTATCCGCTATTGATCTATTTTTTGTATCACCAAATTTGGAATACGCTATATCGTGCTGTTTACAGGCCTGATCAAGCTTATTTATTCCAGGATCTCCTCTAGCAAGCCGTTTCTCTAATTTGGTTCCAGGACCACAATATTGATATCCTCCAGGTAAATGTAATTCCACAGGTAATAAATCAATCGCCTTGTTAACTATAGCTCCAACCGGTTTACTTAATAGAGAAAATGCTGTTGATGCTATTCCCCTTCCTCTCTGTAATCTCTCTCGATTATGACTGATGCGTTTAGCCCTCGGCATGACTATTTATAGCCAAACTTACAATCAGTAGGTGCACTCTATAAATGTTTTACAATGAATGTAATATTAGTCTTGGCTTCTTGTATTATATATACTGTTTAAAATCCATTTATTATATAGAAATGGATTAATTAATTAAATGTAGACATAATAAATAAAAGTAGTAAAAATAGAAATAAGGTGTAATTGAAGATGTTTTAAATGTTTCTCCGCTGGTGATGGTATCGTTGTTTTCGGTAAAATGAATAAAATCTAAATAGTTGTCATGTTCCCTTAGAAACTTGCCACTTAATCGTTGGTAATTAAATAACACATTCCAGTCTAGTTTATCTTTAAAATTGTCAATGTAATTTTCAGAGAGATTTTGATATTTACTTATTACTTCCCAACAGTTATTAAAATTTGATGTCATCTCTACAAGGAAGTCTTCTGAAAACTGTTGTTTTTGTAAAATATGAATCCAGTTAACTCTGTGAAAATAAATTCTTAACATAGTCATTGTGAAGAGGTAGTGTATGGAAAGTTGTTCCCAATCCATATATCTATCAAACCGTTGAACAAAACCATCTGTCAGCACTCCTTGGGGAAATCTCGGCTCTTGAGATATTAAACTCCACGCAGTAATATTGGATTCCATCATCCTCTCTGTATTATCTCTCGAATATGACTGATGCTTTATCCCTTATCATGGGTATTTAAATTCTTTTTTCTCTTATATAATCTTCATCGTTTTCTGTTGGTTCATTAATCACATTCACTTTATCCCCCTTTCCTAATGTCTTGACTTTAGAAGGCTCAGACGGTTTATCTAATTGATTAGGTTTTTCTGGATTGTGTATCTTTTTCCAGTCTAAATAATTGTGGCTGTCAACATCTGAAGCTACAGCTCTTCCTGAAGCCCGATGGATATAATTAAATAAAGCTGCACCAAACCTTTCCATATGTTTTTCATATTCTGTAGTCCATTTCTTGTGTACTATATCAAATATTTTCTTATTTACAGCGTCTCCATCCTGCTCACAATCACCTACATTTGTCAATTTTAATTTTTTTACATCATAGCTTGTATCAGTTTCATTCTTTTTGTAAATCGTTAACAATTTTAAAGTCGCTAAATTTACTGCTTCACCATCATAAATGGGATGTTTTATATTGCTTAACCTTTTACCGGAAAATCCCCAATGGTCTTCGTGTACAATCGGGGTTCTTTTATCCATATATTGTACCGTAACCGCATCAGAAGACAAAAGCGGATCACCAACATTTTGAATTACTTTTCCTTCAAAATTATAATTACCATCAGGTGTTAACGGAAACCCAGCTCTTTTTTCACTATATCCAGATTTTACTCCAAACTCGGAATACCGTCCAAACTTGTCCACACTCATGATGTAACTGAATCGCTATCGTTTAGGTTCTTACTATATATATATACGTCTACTGAACAATTATTTCTCGTTTTCGCAGTTCATCAACCAAAGCTACCCATTCGTTTTCTAAACCAGTGTGCCCGGCTTCCATAGCTTCATGTAATAACCTCATTCGATCAACTAACTTATTTATATCGTTGTAATATATTATATTGGTTTTATACAAATTTTTTAATAATCCCCTTCCAGATGTAGTAGGATCAGTTGTTTTTCTTTTTTTATGCAAAACATTTAATTCAGCAGAAGATAAAGCTCTTCTTTTAATTGGAGCTTTATTTGATTTCGAGGGGAAAAGACTAGATATAATGTTTGTGTATTTTATTGACCTGTTTCTATGAATAGATAGGTCTTTGGAATATTTTTTTCTATGTGCATTTGTATACTCTAGTATATTTTTAAACAATTGTAAATCCTTTTTAGTATATTTACCAGGATTATTTTTAAAGATGAGTTCAAACAAACCTGTTGTACCTTTATATTTCTTATCACCAATAACTATATCATCATTTTCGTTTATATCTAACTTTCTATCTCCAATCATTAATCCTTTATCCTCTATTCTAGCTCCATATGTATGATAATTTCGATTAGCATGTGTGCCATGTAACATTTTTAATGTATATTTTCTTCCAAGTGTTCCTTTAAACATAATATCTGTGCCTAATTTGCTTAAGTTGGATGGGTTGATATCCTCTTCTTCTGCTCTTGTATCTTCCGCACTTGTATCTTCTGTACTTGTATCTCCTGCAATGTTCTTTTCCCTTAAATCTCCTATATCTCCGCTTTCTTCATACTCGTCGCTTTCTTCAGATGTTTGTAACTGGTCAGAACTTTCATCATTCTGAAATTCTTCTTCATATTTGGAAATTGGTAGCATTTTGTCTCCTTCGAAGCGAATTGAAGGTTTTTCCATATTTTGTGCTAATCGCTTTAAAGGTTCAGTAACAGGTTTGAATGTTGTTTCTAAAAATTGCTCTCTTTCATTTATACCTGATTTTAAAGCTCGGTTTTTTTGTCTAATAGAATCACTAAGTGATTTTATTTCCTTTAATAGCTTTTCCTGGTTAACCATCTTCACACCTTGACGACTTGTACAGTAATACCGCTAATCAGTGTATTAAAACGAATTTATCAAAACCTATTCTATAACGACCATCTTTTATAGCTTGATCTTTCATAATAACCAAAAATCCATAATTTTCCGCCCATGCTTTTCCGCAAAGCTCTTTAAACTTTTCAAATGGCATATCCGCATTCACATGGTCGTTATATATATGTTTTAGGTTAGTATCATCTTGTTTGAATACAATTAGAATATTTGCATTATCTCTGATAAGTTGTTTTGGGATTTTGCTATAAGTTTGTCCTATATATATGCTGTCGATGTTATTATGTCTTCCCATGGCAAAGTAGTTTCTAATAGTATCCTGATTTTCACAAGATACATCGTCAAATATAAATACAGAATACGGTTTCGCTTCGTTTGGTTGCATAATGCTATCACTAGCGTTAAATTTGTAAAAATTAACATCAGACACATCAGATAGGATTTTATCCAGCAATTGATACTTTGGTTGATGTAGAGACTTTGAAAAAATATATAGGTTATTAAACCTTAATCCCTGCGGATTAGTGATCAAATTAAAGACAACATTGGTCTTTCCGCAGTTTGAGGGGCCACTTACTATACATCGAACAGTGTTTGGAAGTAAACTGCCGTGTTTACCATTGTTGATTTTAACGTTATCCACAGTTAAATCATCTATGTTATTAATATTGAATCGATCTTTATGGTGAATAATCTCCATCCTGCTCAAAGGTTAACGATGAAATGAGTTGCTTGCATTAAACCAAGTCCTTTATAGGTATCCATGAATCCTCAGTTTTGTTAAACCCTAACCACCGCACTTTAACTGCGTCCTTTTTTCTTTGTAACACTTTTTCAACAAGATATACATCACCTACTGTTGACTTTAACATTTCATGTCCATAAAATGCACCTTGCAACAAATCTCCTTTGTTATCTTTTAGAATATACGTTTCAGGTACAGTCGGTTGCACTTTATACACTGTAAAAACTTCATTCGTCCAATTGGGAAGGTATTTCTTGGTAAACACTCCCTTATATTTACTAATCCGTACTTTATCACTTACATTAAATTTTCTTGGCTGCATTTTTTCTACTTTAGGCTTTGTATTTTTCTTTATGCGTTTTAATACATCTTTTGCATTTCTTCTATTTACTTTGTTAGGTTTCATACCAATAGTTCTATGAAACCTGTTGTTATAATCATTTATTAATTGTGGTAAAACATCATACCATACGTAAGAACCTCTTTTTGAAAATTGTTTATACAGTGCTCCTTTCAAGGTTCTATTGAATCTTTCTACAATAGCTGCTTTTTTCTCTGAATTTGTAGAATAATGATTTATTTTATATTTATTCATTAACTGTGCAAAGTTTGTATTAAAGTATTCTGTTCCATCATCAGTTTGTAAATGTTTAATTTTGTTTTTATCTCTTTTTATGGCTATTTCCATGGCTTCTGTTACACTTTTACCAGTCTTGTCCTTTAGAGGCAAAGCGTCTGCAACTTTTGTAAAACAATTAATAATTGTGAGTATATATTTAAATCCTTTGTTTATTCTGCTATGCGGTCGCATTTCAATTAGATCCGCTTGATATAGATCATTTATCCCTTTTATAACAGTATTTCTTCTTGGAAACTTTATTCTTGCAGGTTTGTGTAGTTCATTAATAATCTTCTCCTTCAGGTCTGACATGATGGTTTCACGAAGGCAGCTGATATGGTATTAAATATTCGTTGGTATAAATCTCCTTATATATACATATAGTTCAAGGGCATTCAAAACTTGTGTAAAAAGGGGAAACACAGCTTAACATTGCTGTGTTTCCCCTTTTTTACGGAAAGGAAAAGGATAAAGGATCTAGGACGATGAAAAGGTTAATCATCAATAGGGTTGAGGGAGTAGTGGCCGAATGGTAAAGTGTGGATGTTGTCTGGAAGAATGTGTCGTTTATCATCATTGGAAGAAAGTGTTTTTTTAACTTCTGTTAGGCTGTATATCTGATGGTTAAAACTTCTAATTGTATTGAATTTAGCTGTAATGACTTTATCTTCAAATAAACATTGCTTGTATTGATCAAAAATAACTTTCTTTTCTAAATATAATTTCTTTACACCTTTAGCTTTCTTAATATAGCTATTCTTCTCGTCTTCTTTTTCATCATATAGTTTTAAGGAATACAGTTTTGACATAAGTGCAACAATCTCTTCAAGTAGAACTCCATTTGCTTCATCTTTAAATTTGCCCAGTACTTTTTTGTTTTTGTCTTGATCGTAGTTAGGATGGGTCTTTGGGTAGTCAGAAAAATCGAATTCGTTTTTGTAAACAAATGTACGAAGATCTTGATACATATCATTTGTAATAATCCAATACACAAAAGCGTCTGTATCCATGTAGCTAATGCCAATGTTCTCTCTTCCATAGAAGGCAACCATTTTGTTATAATGAAAATCGTACATGTGTGTTTTTGAGATGTCCAAGATTGACATGCCTATATATAAAGGACGATCCATCTTCACACTCGTCTTCTTCATAGACACTGCTACAAGTCTTTCATTAATAATTATAGATGTTCCAAAGTTTGGCTGCTGTACGAGTTTCTGTAGCTTTTTTGCGTCAGTAACAAGTTTAACATTTTTGTGTCTTCTTTTGTTTTCCAATGTTTTTCCAAATATCGCATTATTCATTAATTTAAAAAAGTCTTTTTGAAATTCTGATGTAGCGGCTGCTCTTCTGGTGGTGTTTGAATCAATGTAAGGTTTTAACCAACATGACTGAGAAAATTCCAAAACTCTATTAATTTTTGTAATACGTAGTCCTAATTCGATGGCTTGTTGGACTACCCAAAAGTGAGCCACGTAGCGCTGTTTATTATTTAGAGTCATCATTAATTTAGGGTGTTTTCCAGTTGGAGAAACTTCTGTTTTAGCGAGGAGTGGGAGGTCGTAATGGAGATCGTGTAAATGTTCCGGGTATTCAAAATCGCAATCTAAAATATATCCAGTGTCACCATGTTTTGGAATTTGTGAAATATCGCCAATAGAGTCGGGGTTAACCCATTTGAAATTATCATATCGAAGTGGGTTTGACATAGCCCATCCGTATAAGTTGTTTGCATCGAAATATCCCAAATAGGTTGTTGGTTTAGTTTCGTCGTAATTAGGAAGGTATTTGTTGTTGGCCTTAACATGTCTGGTAACACTTTGAACCAATCCACCTCTTACACCTGCTTCAATCATTAAAACCATGTCAATATCTGTTAAAAGTTGGAGTTTGCATTTTGTTTCTTTTAACATAGCTTGCCAAGCTAATCCTGGAGAAGTATACGAATGTAAAGGGTCCAATCCATATGCGGCAAAACAGGTGTTTCGAAATTCTTCAATCACATCACAAAGAAGGGTCACATCTAGTTTGACATAAAAGTCTGAGTAATCCCCTAAGGTCTCCATATTCATCTCGTTCCATACTCGAAGTGCATGTTGATAATCTTCAGGTTCTATTTCTTCATCATTAAGTTTGTTTTTGAATTTATCTGGTGTAGGAAGTGATGTTTCATCAAATCTATTCAGTCCGTCAATGTAATCATAGGGGAAGACTCCTTTTCGAAGAGCTAAATCCATTTTATCATTAGGCACAATTTTACTTGTTTCAATCAAATCTTGTCTTCTTAAATTTTTAGTTAATTTTGCAAGGCTAAAAGGCATAAATCTGAATGAATCAACAAATCTTAGTTTTATTTTACCAACTTTTTTAGAGAAGCTTATAAATTTTTCCATGGTTGTTGCCAAGACATCTATTTCTCCATTATCTCTGCCCAATTCTGGGATTATAAAGTGGGAGTCGTATCCACTAAGATTATGTAAAACAACGGGGATAAAGTTTGGAAGTTTATAGTTTAAATTGCAAGAGTTACAGGCTGCACCTCTGTAAGCTCCTGTTAGATGGTCATGGTCTCGCACTTTACTGTTGGTCAGTGTAAAAGTGTTAATACACAAATAACATGTTGTTGCTGAGTCGTGTCGTTGAATTTCATCTTCATTCATAGGAATCATCGGTACCACATTTCTGTACATTTCTTCAACTTTCCCAGCTATGATATATAAGTCATCGACGAAGTTTCGAGCTGCTTCTTCACCGCGATATATCTTCGGTGTTGTTGTTAATTCATATCTTCGCAAATGTTCTTCAGACAGTGTTGATTTTATCATCAAACAGTAGCTGTTTGGTGTGTGCTGCTGGTATTTGCTTCTTCTTGTTACGTTTTCTTCTTGATGTTCGAGCGGAAGTAAAGACGCCTCAAAATCAGCATACACAACAACAGGTAAATGGTATTGTTGGATTACTTTGTCAAATTTTATCTGAGCTCTGCTAGGATGCGGCAATTTAATTCTTACTTCATAGTTTCATTACATAGCCGTTGGTGTTCTACAAGCCAATCTGATCCTCCCCTTCTTAGTTCTTTGTTTACGTGACAAGAAACAAGACTTGTTTACGTAACTTGTTGTTCGTGTTTAGAAACAAGACTTTCAAATTGTTTGATATACACAAAGTGTGAAATATCACCTTTAGTTATCAATAACAAATCGGTATGATCTCTGCGCTCATTTGGTGTTATACGCAAGGGGTACACATTGTTTGACGAATCCAATCCAAATAGGTTGACAGAAGCTGAAGGATTTTGTTTTTCAAATTTTAAAACGTCTGTTATAGCAACAGGGTAAGTCATCCCTTGAAAATTATATCTATGTTGTACTTCTTCATATTTGTGACTTGGTCTTATCGGATTGTCTGTTACATATTTGACCAACATGGCATATTTAAAACATTCAGTATCTTGATTTTGTACATTGATGCAGGATTTGGTATCACTAATCTTTTTTGGTAAAGGGATATAGCTACTGCCACGAATTCCATAACCGTGTTTGTGTACTCTTAAGTCTAGCCCTGTGATGCTTAACAAACTCCATCCTGAGCCTCTTCCTTCATGTTCTTGTATTTTTGTCATTAGCTCTTCAAAACATTCAGATACGATTGAATCAATATCTGACGAAAACATAATAGTTCGGTTTTTTGTTAAAAACCCTCTCGGTGAAGTTTCATTTTGAATGTTTGTAAATAAAGCATCCATTAATAGTCCAAATTTGATAAAATTTAATCTTTTTAATTCATTTTGCAAAGTGTTGATTACCAATCCTTTTGCGTTATTTAAAAATTCTTCGAGTTGTAATTTTGCGTTGTCAATTTTGAAGTGGGTTACTACATTACCCGGAAGTGCTCGGGCATGTAGTTTTACATTTACTGCTGTTGATGCTGAAGGACGGTGAAGTGTAGACAGAGCATGCGTAGAAGTCGATGCAGCTGATGATGTTGAAGGACGATGTAGTGTAGACAGAGCAGGCGTAGAAGTCGATGCAGATGATGATGTTGAAGGACGGTGAAGTGTAGACATAGCAGGCGTAGAAGTCGATGATGATGATGCATATTGAATAACACTTGGTCTGGAATGTTGGTGTTGAGCTAACATTCGATCTATTTCTTTCAATTCTTCTTCTTCATACTTTTCATCTTGGTTGTTGTTATGTTTTAATTCTTTATGAATCATTAAAATAAATTCATCCTTAAATGAAGACTTGCAAATATCGCAGCGATGCATAATGTAGGTGCGATCTCCACAAGGGTCAAGGCAATAATGAACAACACTGCAAATGCCCCTCTATTTATACTCTAGCAAAAGTGGTGGGGGTACGTTAAGTTTACTATTTGTTTTTGTTTTTGCATTTTATATTTACTATTGTAGCTGGAGGCTACAAATTTCTGTATTTAGGTCAAGGTCATTGAACAAATTTGCCAAAACGGGGAATAGAGCAGTAAATGATTTCATATTAAACCATAAACTGATCTATTCCCCGCTCTGTATTTAACTAAGACAATTTTCTCCAACAGGAACATTTGATAAATTTTAAACTCGGATGTGAAGTTGGATTGTACATATTGCATCTCGATCAACTACAAATTTCATAAAACAATAGGGATCTTCAGTTGTAGATTCATCTTTAACATATTCAATAGTCAACATTGCCGAACGAAGATCTTGTGGAATTACGTCGACTTTTATGAGTCGCCTTTCGAGTTCAAACCGTTTTGTTATTGATGTAAGTTTTATCACATCATCGATATCGATGAGGGGAAAGCTGTAGCAAACGGAGTTTCCTGGTGGGTTCATCATGCCGATATGATAAATATACACTGTTGCATCGTCTTTAAATAGACGTTCCCCCACCATTAAATGTATAAGTTACCCCACTTTTTCAATCATGTAAATGGGTCAAGGTCATACAACGATATTACCAAAACGGGGAATAGAGCAGTAAGTGATTCTCACTATAACCACAAACTGATCTATTCCCCGCTTTGTATTTAAAGTAAACTATTTGAAGACAACAAAAATTTATTCAGATTCTTCCGATGAGCTCATATCACTAAATAACCGACTACGAACACAAAAGTTCCCTGTGACCGGATCTAAAACTACGTCATCGATATTAATACTGCTTGGAGGGGTTCCACTATCAACAAGGTCCATTTCCTCCAAACAGAGCAACTGATGATGACATTCTGGTTCATTATCATCATCGTCGTCGTCGTCAGTCAACAACTCCAACAGCTCCATCTCTCCAGCATATGGTTCACTGCTAGCAAACTCACTTAGTAGTTCAAGATCACTAAACAGTTCATCTTCCATTTCTGAATCGTCTTCGTCTTCATCTTCGTTTATATTTACTGGAATATTTTTAATCATTTCCAGTATAGTCTTCTTAGAAGGGAAAATGTTATCTCTGGGCGACATGATTCCAAGTAGCAGACTGATGTTACCACTAATACAAAACCACCTTTTATACCCCGATTCCGGTGGTGGTGGGGGTAAGTGATGAAAGTGCAAGTGGTAGGAAAAAGTAATAGGGAAGAGGTATTATTGTAACACAAATGATTAAGTCCTGTAAGTAGGTCAAGGTCGCCTTAACCTATTACCAGAACGGGGAATAGAGCAGTAAGTGATTCTTACTTTAACCACAAACTGATCTATTCCCCGTTCTGTCTTCCGCTGTTCAGTATTTCCAAAGTCTCTTAGTTAGTTGAAGAAAGTTGATCAATTTCCATCGTTAGCAATTCTTCAGGCAGTTGAAACGATGTATTTTGTGATAACATTTCCAACATATCAATATATTTTATGGCGTGTTTTATAGTAGAAAGTCTTGAAGCGTTCGGTTCGAGAAAAGGTAATTTTGTTCGTAATAAATTATAGGCTTCATTCAATATTGCAATCCTTTTTCTCTCTCTAGCACACCTTCTTTTCTCTCTATCATTCTCCTCCTTTCCTTTAACATCGAAGTTAGACGATCCTCCTGGGCTATCCATAGCTGAACAATAACTATACTCCGAAGCCGACTGCCTTATATATATATGTTTACCCCCACCCTTTTACAATGAATATAGCTGGTTCAATGTCTTGTTTGGGAAAAAGTCGCTAACCTAACGTGTAGTGTAATAATCGGTCTCTGCAACATCGCGCTTTAATACCCATCATGTAAGTGGGTCAAGGCCGTCTGATTATATTACCAAAACGGGGAATAGAGCAGTAGGCGATTCTCACTTAAACCGCAAACTGATCTATTCCCCGCTCTGTATTTAAATTTTTTCCTTTTTTTTTTGATTCAGTTAAAGGTTTGGTTTGATATAGAACGTTATGTTGATTATCCATCCCTTTTCGATTAACCTAACCATATTAGCAAAAATTTTAAATAACTTCTTACTATCGTTTGTTTTGTATGCTTCATTTTCATTACTATACACTTCACCTG
The DNA here is from genome assembly GCA_963675035.1 of Allygus modestus. Classification (NCBI taxonomy): domain Eukaryota; kingdom Metazoa; phylum Arthropoda; class Insecta; order Hemiptera; family Cicadellidae; genus Allygus; species Allygus modestus. Next base: position 118,328,492 of record OY776111.1, read on the forward strand.
TTGGCCTCCACATGTACAGTTCAAACCCAACCTCTATGACAAGATACTTGTGCAGTAATCTTCTTACAGCAAGCAGCTGATCGATGTTTTCAACTCTTCTGCTAACTACTAGAGTTGCTACAGAGATAGAAGGAGCCGATGCAGTCATTTTCAGCAGAATGATCTTTACCGGCAATGGAGACCCCCTTTATACTCGCTGTAGGTGGTGGGAGTAATAGGGTTAGGGAAGGGATTTTGTTGTAAAGAAATAATAATGATTTTTAATATTTTTCTTTTTGTACCAATTGATTATTTTCTAAGTCCTCAAGGTCGTTTGATCCTGTTGCCAAAACGGGGAATAGAGCAGTAAGCGGATCTCACTTTGTCCGCAAACTGATCTATTCCCCGCTTTGTATTTTAAAAGTCTTTAATTTGTTAAGCTTACGCATCCTGATCTTCATCCATGAGGAAGATTTGTTTGTAGGCTGAAGGGTTTTCAGCGAAGAAATGTTCATCCGCCAACTCATCCTCTTTAAGGAAAACTGCTTCAAAAGGTAGAGGGGTATTCGAGATTTCTTCGCGAATTGAAAGCGGATCTTGGAGCTGCGATTGAAGGTTTGCAATGTACTTTATTGTATTTTTTATAGTGGATAATTTAGAATCATACGGATTGGAGGATGGTAATATGGTTTTTAATATTTTATATCGATCAGCGATTCTCGCTCTCAATTTCCGAGAACTAGCATTGCTTCTTTTGGCTTTGAGAGATCTCGAGTTGGAGTTTGGTGACGTACTACCTGTTTCTGGAAGAATGTGAGATAAAATCATAGCCTGGACAAGTATCGATGGGACAGCAGAGGATGAAACAGTACAAGAAGAGGTGGCAGAAGTTGGTTTTCTGATGTGCTCCATGGTGTCTGAGGTGAACGAACACAAGCAGCAGACTGATTTTATCATCGATAAGGTGTCTCTTTTATACCCAATGGAAGTGGTGGGGAGTGCAAGTTTTAGGGAGGAGATATATATATTTTAATGTTGTTTTTTACCAAACAAAAATTTTCTAAGTCCCAAGGTCATCTGAACAAATTACCAAAACGGGGAATAGAGCAGTAAGTGGTTCTCACTTGGACCGCAAACTGATCTATTCCCCGCTCTGTATTCTAAAGTAAACAATAAATCTTCTCACTATTGAGCAACCTTTGCTCTTTGAAGCTCAAGTTCTAAGTCTCCAACCAGGCGAAAGTCTGCATCGTGCTCCTCCCATTGTTCAGGAGAACGCGGTTGTGCACACCACTTTGTAAAGGCGTACCTCATTGCCTCATTATACTCCTCCAGGATAACATGATAGGGTCTTGGTTGCTGCGTTGTAGACTGCATCGATGATGTAGTTTGTTGCGGATGTGACTGAGCATCATTCTCCGCAACCTTATTAATCTTAAAAACTTCAGTCATTTCTGCAGCCTCAGCAATTGCGTACAACTCCTCTTCGTTAATTTCCTTTCCCCATGTGTTGCTGTTGACGCTCATGATGATACAACTAATAATTATATTCCGAATCGCTCGCTTAAATACCCGCTTACCCCCTCCCCTCTTTACTGTTGAATAATGACTTTAGTATAATATTTCTCCTTTTTCCTTTTAAGTTTATCTTTGACTTAGTGTAAATTATCCAAGTCCGTTATCTAGGTCAAGGTCGTTGTAACATTGCAAAAAAAAGTGTGGACAACTTATTTACACTCTGCAGCATATGCTACAAATTGTAAATAGGTTGTCCACACTTTTTTTTAATTTGGAAAAAATGCTTTATTTAATTTGGAATAAACTTTTGGTCATTTTATTTATATTATTATTTTAATGATTTCCACACAGTGATACCTGTATCATTTCGAATTAAATAGTCCTTGTGGGTAGGTTTTTTGACGTGGAGGTCCATGGCTCTAGGTAACTCTACATAGTACAGTTTACCTTCACATTGAACCAACACCTTTGCAAAGTCCTTTATTTTAACAAAGAAGTAGCGTTTGTTTTTACAAAGCCTGTTAATTCGAATTTTAATTGGCACCACTGTTGCACGTGGTGAAGAAGGAGATGCGCCATGGTTTAATTTTAAATGAAGACTGCACGTTTCTTCATTTAAAATACAACGTTTAACACAGCGTTCACCTTTCTTAGCACCTTTTTTGAATATATAATTACATTGTTGTGCAGGAAGCATGCACATCCTTTGTACAGATTTAAGTTGTTTAAATTTCTCTGAAGGAGATGAAGTATATGTGCAGATTACTGAAGGTCTGGTTGGAGAAGATGATTGGGTGGCTGGTTGGCTTGGTCTCGAACTTGATGTTGATGAGGATGAAGAAGCAGACGATTTGGAAGACTTTGATGAACATGTAGAACAACTTGAAGATGTAGAAGGACTTGGAGAAACAGCACGAGACGTTGACAAAGGACTTGGAGAAACAGCACGAGAAGTTGACGGAAGAGGTGAAGGACATGGAGAAACAGCACGAGAAGTTGACGGAAGAGGTGAAGGACTTGTGTAAGTCGTTGACGCAGCAGGTAGTGGTGGACAGTTCTCCGGGACGATGTTAGCTAACATCAGGGCTGTCCGAAGGATGGATGGAACCGCAGAAGACGGAGTGGTAGAGGCGGGCGAAGACGAAGCAGAAGGTTTCAATTTGAGAGGTTGTGTCTGCTTCCTAATGTGTGCCATGGTGTGAGGTATAACAGCACAAGAGGAAGAATGATTTTACTAGTGCTGGGGGACCCTCTTTTATACATACTGATAGTGGTGGGGAGTGCAAGTGTTATACGGTGGGGGTAATAATGTTGTAACGAGTAAATATATATTACAATACGGGGATTTTCTAAGTCCCGAAGTGGGTCAAGGTCGTTTGATCATATTATTAAAACGGGAAATAGAGCAGTAAGTGATTCTCACTTGGACCACAAACCGATCTATTCCCCGCTTTGTACGTGAATTTTCTAAGTCCCAAGGTCATCTGAACATGAAGCCAAAGCGGGGAATAGAGCATAACATACTGCTCTATTCCCCGCTCTGTATTTGGGAAGGGGACAAAAGACAACAAACAAGAGACTGATTTTAAACAAGAGACTGACTTTATATTTTACAAGGTTTTCTCAGGCTAAGATGGGTAATGTCAACCGGTTTACGCGCCGTATTGACACAAGGTCGGTTTGCGCGCCATACCTTAGAGGGGTTAGGAAAGGATGAGAAGCAAGATACATTACTTTGAAAATAAAGACTTTGCCAGCAACTATGTAAACAAAAATTAATCAGTTAACGTTACTTTTACAAGAACAGCCAAGGTCGGTTTTGCAAAGGTCAACAGTATCACTGAAACCCGGTGGGACGTAGACCCAAACACCCGGCGTCAGGCTGCTGCGAACCCAAGTTTTGACCAAGGTTGTTGAGGGACCTGTAGGGCCGGGAGTACATATTTCATTAGTAAATAAGACACTTCAAACCGATACCAAACATTAACATATATTAGACTAACTACATTATCTAGCAGCAAACTACAAGCGTTATCTAACATGCTTAACAAACTAACTAAACATGCAAGGGCGCGGATCTCTTAATTGCGCGTCGGGCCCAACGCACACTTAACAGACCTACGCTGCAGCAGAGTGCAACCCACTGGGACGTATACCCAAACAGCGGGCGGCAAGCTACTGCGACGAGACTGCGGACTGCTCCCGCTTATAAAGGCAAAGTGACGTCACCAAAGCGGAAGGGGGGATGTTACGTCAAAGGGGGGGGGGATATTACAATACGAGGATTTTCTAAGTCCCGAAGTGGGTCAAGGTCGTTTGGTCATATTATTGAAACGGGGAATAGAGCAGTAATTGATTCTCACTTGGACCACAAACCGATCTATTCCCCGCTTTGTACGTGAATTTTCTAAGTCCCAAGGTCATCTGAACATGAAGCCAAAGCGGGGAATAGAGCATAACATACTGCTCTATTCCCCGCTCTGTATTTGGGAAGGGAACAAAAGACAACAAACAAGAGACTGATTTTAAACAAGAGACTGACTTTATATTTTACACAGTTTTCTCAGGCTAAGATGGGAAATGTCAACCGGTTTACGCGCCGTATTGACACAAGGTCGGTTTGCGCGCCATACCTTAGAGGGGTTAGGAAAAGGATGAGAAGCAAGATACATTACTTTGAAAATAAAGACTTTACCATCAACTATGTAAACAAAATTAATCAGTTAACGTTACTTTTACAAGAACAACCAAGGTCGGTTTTGCAAAGGTCAACAGTATCACTGAAACCCGGTGGGACGTAGACCCAAACACCCGGCGTCAGGCTGCTGCGAACCCAAGTTTTGACCAAGGTTGTTGAGGGACCTGTAGGGCCGGGAGTACATATTTCATTAGTAAATAAGACACTTCAAACCGATACCAAACACTAACATATATTAGACTAACTACATTACCTAGCAGCAAACTACAAGCGTTATCTAACATGCTTAACAAACTAACTAAACATGCAAGGGCGCGGATCTCTTAACTGCGCGTCGGGCCCAACGCACACTTAACAGACCTACGCTGCAGCAGAGTGCAACCCACTGGGACGTATACCCAAACAGCGGGCGGCAAGCTACTGCGACGAGACTGCGGACTGCTCCCGCTTATAAAGGCAAAGTGACGTCACCGAAGCGGAAGGGGGGATGTTACGTCACGGGGGGGGGATGTTACGTCACGGGGGGGGGTGACCTTGAACATGACCCAAAAAAGGGGGGGGGTGACCTTGAACATGACCCAAAAAGGGGGGGGGAGGTTGTGTCGTCACGGGGGAAGGGGAACCGGATGTAGACCGGTTTTTAGCTTTCTACCCGTATATGGAAATGTCACGGTTACACTTGGCGACCCGCTTTGCTCCGTCTGGTACCTCATTCCAGCTTTGCCTTGCGAACTGAATACACCTCTGCGCTATGTCTTCTCCCATTACACCCGAGAAACTGCAACGTTTGAAGGAGACTTTGAAGAAGTCTTCGGAAAAAAGGAGCGGATTCAAAAGACCTAGTTCTTTTAAATCTTGCATACGGAAGAATTTTCGAAACCACCCACTTTACTTCGACCAACGGCCTTCGACGTCCACTGCATCTTCACCATCGCTATCACCTCGCCCTTCATCGCTTCGACCTTCATCGCCGCCACCAACTGTTGAGGAGATAATGAAGAGGACGGCTACGGTGAAACTTACCGAGTTGGTAACGCCGCTGGAGTCTGTCGCCGTCAAGTTTGCGCAGTTGAAATTAAACGTGGAGTATCTACTTGTGGGGAAGATCAGCGATGATGAGTACCTACTCCAACACCTCTTTGGCGGCGGCCGTTACGTCAAGGTCCACCTTCCAAGGTCCACTCTGCCACCTCCTGAGACCAAGTGCGACTTGATTTTAGTACGGCAGAAGGGACAAGTAAAGTGGGTTACAAAGGAAAAATAAACACTGACTACCGCTCACCGCTCCTTATCCACCATCTCCTTCAAACACAAACGGTCCTTTTCAGGACCACCCTAAGCATTTCAAGTTAGGGACTTGGCCTGTACATAGGCAGGAGACTATTAGTCTTATGTTTGTGTGCAGCCCACTTTGTGAAAATTTCTAAGTCCCAAGGTCCTTGACCTTGACCTTGACCTTGAACATGACCCAAAAAAGGGGGGGGGTACACAGTTTGTGCAAAGTATGTCATGTGGGTACTCAAATTACGCGGATTGATCAGACGAACAAGTTGGCGCAAACAGAATTCAGATCCGACAAAGGGTATAGCAGCAACAGCGAAAAACAACTATTTTCAAGGGCAAGCCTAAATAACTTCTTTATTTACGGTTTAAAATATATTAAGTGGGTACTCAAATTACGCGGATTGATCAGACGAACAAGTTGGTGCAAACAGAATTCAGATCCAACAAAGGGTATAGCAGCAACAGCGAAAAAACAACTATTTTCAAGGACAAACCTAAATAACTTCTTTGTTTTTGGTTCAAGGTCTAACATGTGGGTACTTCAATTACGCAGCTTGACAAGGCGAACAAGTAGGTGCAATTTAAATTTAAATCTAACCAACAGTATAGCATCCGTGGCGTAAAAACGATGGTTTGAAGGACAAGGTAACGTTGTGGTGGGGTAGATGCCTATTATACACGATAACGCTACATCATTATTCTTCCAGCTCTTTTCGTATGAACATCTACCTAGACGGTCTGAAAAATGTCGCAGTTTTACAGGAACATGAGGAAGGTGACCTTCAGTAGTCCCCTTGACACTACTTTCTACTTCCCTGACGATGAAGACAGAAGGTCTACACTTTTAGTGGACAATGAGCGGTTTCGTCGAAGAATAATTGAGGTTGAAACACTTTTAACCAGTTGTTTGCTACGCAAAAAGAACCATATGAATACATGCACCGGTTTAGATCATAGTAGCTGTTATACTTATACAGCGTTGAAGCGCAAACATTATTGAGGTTTTTAGTTACGGAGGTAAGGTCTTGACAGTCTAAGAGCTAAACCCTAACTAACACATGTAAACTAGTTATTGTGCGATGTAAAACTTGGTGGGGAGACTGGTGTAGTGGGGGACTGGTGTAGTGGGGGACTACCATCTGCCGCACACTTGCCACCTGCCACCTGCCACCTGCCGCCGCCCATCTGCTGTCCACCATCTGCTTCGTTCTACTACACTTTTACCCCCACCATTTTGTTTGATACCAAAAACGCTAGCTAGCGAATAGTCAGTACACCTCCGGCTCTCGACCGGTGAACATCGAGCTCTCCGAGACGCTCTTCACAAAATAACAATATCATTTCACTCAAGGTCTGATAGATGTTTCTATTTCATTGCCGTCACGTATTCTTTCCTCCTGACAGCAATGAAATGCAAACACCTAACAGAACAGATAGGTGTCAAAAACACAACATGGACTCTGCGCAGGGATCGAAGTATCTACCGTCTTTCTTCAGAAAGCGAAGTGATGGCCGCAACTCGTCCGGATCAACAACATCGATGACAACGAACAACGGGGAACTATTGTAAACATGAATTATTGTAAATAAAGTAATATTTGTAATAGTACTACCTCGCACTCGTATCATTCGATTGTTTCATTCGATATTTATTCGATATTTATTATCGATTAACTATCGAATCACAATCGGATTTTACGCGTGCGAGGTAGTACTTTTTTAAAATTACCTCCCCGTGACCTTGAACTTTAACCTTTCACTCATTACGTCACAAAACCGCCTACGTCACTGGCTCAGCCTCAGATGACGTATTTAATGACGCAGCGCTTCCGGAAGCAATTAATCAAGTGAGCCAGCACCGGCAAACCCCCACTACTGTCGCACCTTAGAGACCAATGATTAGTGGGGCTCAGGACATCCTGCTTGCGCTGAGGAGAGAAGATGGAAACTACGGTGGAAGAAATCTTCGCTGAGATGATTGAGCGACGGGCTCCACTAGCACCGATATCCTCACTCCGGCCGCCTCGTCAACGTCCAGGAGCCTCGCAGAGGCGTGTTCACTTCGCTTTGGACTGTCCAGCTCCGAGACCAGTGGCAAGGAGCAATCCTGTCACTGTAATGGATTGTGTTGCGGCTACTCCACGGCGAAAGCTTCAGAGGCTGGAGCGGCGCTTCTACACTCCACTTGGGCAACTACGCCATGGCGAACAGAATCGACGGTTGTGGCGTATGAAACCCGGCCTGTACGAATTTCTATTTTTCGTACGCCAGGATGGTGAGGCTACTCTGCGGGAGGTTGGTTCCTTGGAGCTGACGAGAGTTCGCCTGCCAAGGAGAATGGAGTGGCCGTGGAAGTCGACGCATCTGAAGATTCACGGGCCGGGGGAGGACCCTTCGTATCCCAGAGGGAAGGCCGAATGGGTCCGTCGCTAGATCATCTCAAAAAACGGCCTTTTTAAAGGCCACCAGATTTTTCAATCGTTTTTGAACTCATGCATTTGCAAAGTTTTATTATAAGTCCCATGACATACTGGGTGTTGGTAATCTGTACGGTACGTAGTTGCCGACTCTAAATAATATATTTTGACCGAGAACTTTGTTCATTATTCGGTCAACACAGTTTATTTAGTGCGCTTAAAATAAATGTTATGGGGCTTAACAGCCATAGCTTGGAGTAAAGAATAAAATGAGTTGTGTTTGCAAACACAAACAATTCCACGTTTCTAACATAGAGTTACAGTCGGGCTAAGATTGGAGATACGTAGTTGCCGACTCTAAATAATATATTTTGACCGAGAATTTTGTTCGTTATTCAGTCAACACAGTTTGTTTAATGTACCTAAAAACAAATGTTATGGTGCTTAAGAGTCATAGCTTTGAGTAAAACATAAAATTGCTTTCAAACACAAACATTTGCAAGTTTCTAACGTAGAGGCACAGTCGGTCCAAGATTGGAACATAAAAACGGCCTTTATCAAGGCCACCATTTTTAGTACTTAAATTCAACTGACCAATAGGAGAAGAGTGCTGTGTCAGCAAAGCCTATATAATGAGAGAGTAGTGCGATGTTTCCTCATTCCTCCACTGAGCTGATTGCTGATCTGATCTCCAAGTCATGGACTCTTCTGAGACTTCTGCAGCTGTAGAATCCATCCTGGCTGAGAACAAGGTGAAGTCTATCTTCGATCCGCCGGACGCACCTTCTACATCCACAAGCGTGGTTTCGCCGCCAAGTCCCCTGCACTTTGGAGCACCGACAGCAGAGTCATCGGATGAAGATAATAGGAAATTCATTTTAAAACATGACCCCTTCGTACCGAAGGCAACTTCATCCTCCAGCACACCAAGAATATCATTGAAGAAGACACCACGGGTAAGAAATGTGCCCAAGTGTACCCACCAATTTAAGAGAGGGCCGAAGAAGGGTGAAGTGTGTGCAGTCTTCTGCAAAATAGGAGAAAAGTTCTGCGCTAAACACAAACCTGCAGAGAAAAAGCCGCCAGCATCTAGTTTTGACTTTGAAACTATAGCTCAGGAGGGAAAATTCCGAAGATTGAAAGTTTCCAAAAAATATAAACTCCTACAAATTAAAGAGCGCAAAGTAATTTTGGAAAACAGCGGAAGAATCCTAAAGGTAAGACTGCCTGGATATTTGCAACCAATACCCAAGACTGGGTCATACTTAGTATTTCAAAGGGCGGGCAAAGGCGAACTGGCAAAGGCGATGTGGGAGTGCGTCTAGATTGGATCAGCAGCTCAGAAACGGCCTTTTTCAAGGCCACCAATTGTTTCACTCGTTATAGTACTCACAGTGTGCTAACTCTGTTGTCTTTCACAAACAAAGTATATTATGTAAAATCCTACAACATAATTAACCTACATTGCGTAGCAAGTACTCACAGTGTGCTAACTCTGTTGTCTTTCACAAACAAAGTATATTATGTAAAATCCTACAACATAATTAACCTACATTGCGTAGCTTTCCTTCCAGTCAACAATGGTCGAGACCAGTCGTAAACCTTGGTGGAGAATTCAAAACGGCATTTTTAAAGGCCAAAAATTGATTAACTCGTTATAGTACTCACAGTGTGCTAACTCTGTTGTATTTCACAAACATAGTATATTATGCACAATCCTACAACATAATTAACCTACATTGCGTAGCTTTCCTTACAGTCAACAACGGTCGAGACCAGTCGTAAACCTTGGTGGAGAATTCAAAAACGGCCTTTTTAAAGGCCAGCAAATGATTAACTCGTTATAGTACTCACAGTGTGCTAACTCTGTTGTATTTCACAAACAAAGTATATTATGCACAATCCTACAGCATAATTAACCTACATTGCGTAGCTTTTCTTACAGTCAACAACGGTCGAGACCAGTCGTAAACCTTGGCGGAGAATTCAAATACGGCCTTGTTAAAGGCCAGCAATTGATTCACTCGTTATAGTACTCACAGTGTGCTAACTCTGTTGTTTTTCACAAACAAAGTATATTATGAGATGAAATAAACTGATAATGCAAGCTGCAGACTGAATTAATATTTACATCTCTCGTTTTAGTACTCAAATTGAGCTAACTGTGTTGCCTTTCACAAACGAATTATATTATAAGATGAAATGAACCGATAATACAAGCTGCAGCCTGAATTAATATTTACAACTCTAGTTTCATCGATTCTTTGCATTCAAAACAAGATTTTGTTTTTTTGTTTGTTAGGTTGACCTTGAAAATAATAAAAGCATTGTCAGCAGTTAATATAAGAGACTGATGAAAAGCATTGTCAGCAGTTAAGATAAGATACTGCTGAATATGCAGTAGTTATTACTATAAATAGAGGCGTTCTGTAGAGTTGATCACATCCATCTGCGACGTTTACCTGACAACATGGTCTACGAGATTGTTCACCACCAAACAGCGAGAAGGGTTAAACGCTCTCCTCTGTGGCTGAAAACATTCTACCTCCGTGTTCCGATTTATTGGACGACGGAGATAACTCAAGAATGCGACTTGTGGAGAGTTTCTGAGGCTCTAGACAGTATCAGGGCCGACTGCCGAGCGACTACTATTAAATTGACAACGTCCGACGTAGGGTTCTGGATGGCGCCTACTCCTCTGGAAGATGACTTACCCTTCAAGACCAACGTCATCAAAGACCTGAAGCGTTTGCTGCGGCTTGGCCAAAGGGTGACTCTCACCGTCATCGTTTCTTGAGGACGTATCCTGCAGACCCACAACGCCATCTCAAACTCCACCTTCTGAGGGCAACTACAAACGGCCTTTTTCAAGGCCACCATGAATTTCACTCGTTTTAACTAAGCTAAGCGTCTTATTTGAACCATACTAATTATTTATCTTTTCGATTATTAATGTTTCTACTAATAATGAAATTAATAATTACCAACACATGGTTTTTAAAATTTTTAGTTGTACAAAACACATGGTGGTTTCTTAATTTTACCTCAACTAACAATTGAAATTTATGATATTAAGTATGCACAAGTGTATCTCTTTCTCTCTCTCTCTCTCTCTCTCTCTCTCTATATATATATACATTTGTTGAGATCAAAACCTATGTTTACGGTTTTTCTACCATAACTTAGCACTTTTTTTACTGACTAAAACCTAATGCTCTTATTCGTTGTTTATTTTTGCTTGCTCATCACAAAATTCCCCTATAAATAAAGGTAAATAGTAGTCACCGGTCATTCATATCCTATCTACCATCATGGCACCACTAGACATCCCTCACCACTGGAAGCAAATTGGAGGAATAATTGAAAATGTCTTACAGGAAGATGTGGAGGAGATTGAAGATACTAGCGACTCCGAAGACCTGACCAACTCCGATGACAACACATCATCACTAGATGTCTCTGACATAGAAGATGCAATAGCATTTGTTCTTCACGAGGATTATCCGGAGTCAGTCGCCGACAGTATTGAATTTTATCTCCTGTCCGAAGATGAGGATGACAACAGGACTCCTGTCCTACGTGATGTTCCCGATGCAAGGCGGAGACTATTCGATAGTTCCAGTGGTGAGGAAGACGATGATGGCGTTGCATACCTGAGTGACTAATTAGAGAAGTCTGTTTCAAACGGCCTTTTTCAAGGCCACCAATTGTTTCAATCGTTTTAAAACTCAGCCGAATTCGCAATGTTTTTTTTTCCTTAAACTAAAAAAGCCACAAGCAGAGTATAATAAACGAATGAAAAAATGGTAGCCGTTAAAACGGCTGTTTGGATGTGTTTTTCAACTGTATAAAGGGTTTATTGTTCAACAATGATGTCATCATCTGATAGATAATCTGCCCCTACTAATCTTTCTAATGCAGCCATTACTTCTCTGGATTGGATAGTTGTTCTGCTTGATACAACGTTAACCTGTACTGGTTGATCATCACTTTCTTGTCTTTCCGTGGGTGTAAATGATAATTGAAAAGGTGGTGTTGTGGAGGATATATCTGGGACCTGTATAGGCTGCTCCATAATTATGTTGTGGTTAGTAAGCTTATAGCAATACTAATTTATAATTTCATTTATGTTTACTTTTTAAATGAATGAACCAATGGCAATGAAAGTGATGATGTTAGCAAAAATATAAACCAATAGTAATTCAATGCTGAGGTCAGCATTTGCTATAAAACTAGAACATGTGAAAAATGGCTCTCAATACTACTTTTGGAGCAGTCTATAACACACTGAGAAATTTATTCAATCACAATGTACTATTGTCAACGTTGTAATGAAGATTTCATAAATGAGGATTTATATATATATCACTGTGAAATTTACCATAATGCTACTAATAATGCATTATCCGATTGTGAAGACCATCCCGATTTCTTACACTTCCTTGCTGACACTGAACACTCTACACGGCAGAGCAGACCAAGCGTAATTGCATATGCACCTCCTAGCAAACAAAACTCAGTGGATCCTGAAGATGAATCCTCACCCTCTACTTCTAGAGGGACTGCGAACGAAGATGCAACGTTGGGAGTCAACATTTTAGTGGAGGCGTTTGACAGATCTGTCGTTCGACATTACAGAATAAATAACATCAATACACTTGAACTACAAATATTTCTGACCCTCGTTAAAGATGTTATAATTGCAAAATTAAATTATGAACTTAACCGTTTGAATTTCATTAAATTTGGATTACTATTGGACACAACATTTAATAATGTAGAAGGAGAAATATCCAACAGAGGGTTTCTTTCTAGAAACCGAACTATCATGGAGACGTCAAATTTAGATGAAATAGTTGATGAATGTTTACAAGAATTGGTGCTTAAAATAACTGAACATGAAGCTCGTGGATCCGGATGGTCCTTGCTCAATGTAAACAACCTGGATTTACGAGTTCATAAACGTGGATACGGTGAACGTGGCAGCAGTTTTATTCCATTGCCAGCAAAGATTAAAGATAATAAATCATGTATTAATGTTCAAAACAATGACAATGAATGTTTCAGATATTCCATGTTGGCGAAATTTCTTGTTCATGAAGGTGTCCAACATCCTGAACGACCGAATAGAAGATATCAAGAACTAAATGGTAGATATAAATTTAATGGATTAAACTACCCAGTGTCATTGTCTGATATAGGAAGTTTTGAAAAACGTAATGCAGGTGTATCTGTTAACGTGTTTGGACTGGACAGAAGAAACAATGTGTACCCGTTAAAAGTGGTACCACGTGAATTGACTGACCATACTGATTTACTGTTACTAAAAGATGAAACTGTTTCACATTATGTGTACATAAAAGATTTCACTAAGCTCATTCACTATCAGCTCACCAAAAGAAAGTCACCAATAACAGTGTGTAAAAGATGTTTCTGTTTTAAAAATATCTCTATAAATAGAGGAGGTCGTAGTTGGCTGACGGAACACTCTAAACTTTGTGGAGATCATGCAGCAGCAAAAGTTATCCTTCCAACTCTGAATAGTTCTGTTCTAAAGTTTAGAAATATCCATCACCAGTATCGCATCCCAATTGTAATTTACGCAGATTTTGAATCGTCATTGATACCAGTGGAAAATGTGGATCCTGACGCAGCAGACAGTAGGAAATACCAAAAACACGAGCCAAACAGCTATTGTCTTTTGGTAAAATCAACACTTTCATACGAGCATCTTCGGCACTACGATATTCCAACGGAGCCAAAGCTTTACCGTGGGGAGCAAGCTGCAACACGATTTGTTGATGATCTATATGATATTGCTGAAAAAGTATCTACCCTCTACAGTTACATTGTTCCTATGGAAAATCTCACTGACCTTCAAGAACTATGTCATCAAATGGAGGACATTTGTTACTTGTGTAAACAGGAGTTTTCTGAGGACAACATCAAAGTGCGTGACCATGATCATTTGACAGGAGCCTATAGAGGAGCAGCTTGTAACGCCTGCAATATCAACTTTAAGCTACCTAACTTTATACCGGTTGTATTACACAATTTAAGTGGATACGACGCACACTTTATTATTCCAGAACTTGGACGAGACAAAGGACAAATTGACGTATTGGCTCAAACGACAGAAAAATTTATTAGTTTTTCAAAGAAAGTAAAAAATATAAAATTAAGGTTTATAGATTCCTTAAGGTTTATGCCATTCAGTTTGATGACACTCTCTAAGAATCTGGAAAGAGATGACTTAATTGAAACGAGGAAGCTGGTTCCAGAAGATAAGATGGAGCTCGTATTAAGAAAAGGAGTGTTCCCGTACGACTACATAGATTCCCTTGCTCGATTTGACGAGACTGCGTTACCTCCACCAGAAATGTTTTACAGTAAACTCAATGAATCTCCAGTAGATCCAGAAGATTATGAGCATGCTGTCAAGGTATGGAAGGAACTTAATATGTCGACGCTCGGAGATTATAATGATTTTTATGTGAAACTTGATGTAACTCTCCTTTGTGATGTAATGGAGGAATTTAGAAATTCCTGTTTGTTAGCTTACGGACTGGATTGTTTCTATTACTTCACATCTCCGGGGCTGGCTTGGCAAGCTATGATGAAGGAAACTAAATGCGAACTCCAACTTTTAACTGATATTGACATGGTTCTTATGGTTGAAGCTGGTGTTAGAGGAGGGCTCACACAATCGGTCACACGATATGTCAAAGCCAATAACAAACATCTTCAAAATTATAACTCCACTAAAGAATCAGTCTACCTAGGCTACTTCGACGCCAATAACCTTTATGGATACGGCATGTCAATGCCATTACCTTTTGGCGGATTTTGCTGGGTTGATTCTAATGTTTTAGGAGACATTATGAGCATCCCGAAGTTCAGCGATATCGGATACATATTGGACTTTGACTTCGAGTATCCTCAGCACATTCACGACCATCATTATGACCTTCCTCTATTACCAAGGTCCGAGGTTCCTCCAGGAGGCAAATATTCAAAGTTGATGACAACACTTGAAAATAAATCTAATTACATTGCACATTATTGGATTGTACAGCAAGCAATTGAACTAGGAATCAAAATTGTTAAAATCAACCGAGTGCTTCAATTTACACAAAAGACCTGGCTAAAACCGTATATAGAATCGAATACTTCAAGAAGAGCAGCTTCCACATCAAGTTTTCACAAAGAATTTTACAAACTGATGAATAACACCGTCTATGGGAAATGTCTTGAAAACAAAAGGAATCACATGAATTTGAAACTTGTTTCTGATGAAAAGAAAATGTTAAAATTAGTTCAAAAGCCTAACTTCAAAACATCTATCATAATAAACGAAAATCTTGTAGCTGTATGCATGAACAAAACAAATGTTGTCATGGATCGACCTCTTTATGTAGGAATGTGTATACTTGATATTTCAAAGACCCATATGTACGACTTCCACTACAACAAGATGGTTGCCTTTTATGGACGAGATCGAATTGGAATTAGCTACATGGACACTGACGGGATCGTATATTGGATCAAGACACTTGACATGTATGATGACCTTAGAGTGTTTCCTCACAGGAATGATTTTGACTTCTCCGACTACCCAGTCAACCATCCGACATACGACAACTCTGTTAACAAGAAGGTTTTAGGAAAGTTCAAGGATGAAACTTGCGGAGTACCACTTGAAGAAATTGTCGCCCTCATGTCGAAGATGTACGCGTTAAAATTAATGACAGATAGAACAGCGAATGTCACATCAACAGTTGCAGCGGATGAGGATGAAGCAGGGATTATCAAGAAGGCAAAAGGAATAAAAAAGATATACATAATGAAAAAAATGAAATTTGAACATTACTACAACTGTTTATTCAGAAGAGTTGGGTACAGTGCATCTTTTAACACAATCCGGAGCTTCAATCATAATTTATATAGTATAACTGTGAAAAAGAAGTCATTGGCAGACAAAGACGACAAACGTGTGATCCTTCAAAACAACATCCACACACTTCCTTATGGACATTATTCATTAAGATAAATTGATTAAGTGCATCATCATCCTGAGAAGTAAACTGGTGGAAGATCTATAAAATGCTAATTAATTAAGTATATGTTAAATAAAGTTTTTAAAAAGCCACTTCAGTGGCCTTGACCCAGTTTTCGTGTGTTCAGAATAAGCAATTTTTTAAATTAGCAAAAACTGCATTACTTATTTAACATTTAGCCTTTTTTAATAAATGAAACAGTTTTATAGTTCAGTTACTAAACGATTGGAGGATAAAGCGAACCGATGGACGAGAGAAAATCCATCGTTGAAGAACTTCACAAACCAGTTCGAAGAAATTTTCCTAGAAGATCAACGGTCGTGAAAGGCATTCATGACCTATATCAAGCGGACCTTGTAGAAATGAAACCGTACAGTAGGATTAATAAAGGTTTTAGGTACATTTTAACGGTTATTGATTGTTTTACAAAAGTAGCCAGTGCAATTCCACTGAAAAACAAAAGTGGATCGTCTATTACAGAAGCAATGAAAGAAGTACTTCAGGCGATAGGGAAACGTATAAAAAATCTGCAGACAGACGATGGTACAGAATTTTTTAACAAAGATTTTTCTGATCTAATGAGGAAAAATAAAATAAATCATTATTCAACTTATAGTGAAAAGAAAGCCGCTATTGTAGAACGTTTCAATCGCACTTTGAAAACTTCAATGTACAAGAAATTTTCAGAAAGAGGCACCTATGTATGGTATGATATTCTTCCTACTTTAATAAAAGATTACAATGATAAAAAACATCGTACAATAGGTATGAAACCAAATCAGGTGAATAAAGCAAATGAATCTAAAATTTTGAAACGCATAAAGAAAAGTACCAAACCAATATTAGATAAGAAACCACCCAAAAAATTTGCAATAGGAGACAATGTGAGGATATGTAAATATAAACAGATCTTTACCAAAGGTTACCTTCCGAATTGGACAAACGAGGTTTTCACAGTGCATCGAGTACAGCCTACTATTCCTGAAACTTATATTTTAAAGGATGTTAAAGGAGAGATACTGCAGGGAGGGTTTTACGGACATGAGTTGTTAAAATCCAAGACTGGCAATGTTTATTTGGTTGAAAAGATATTAAGAAAAAGAGGTAATAAACTTTTAGTGAGATGGTTGGGATTTGACAAGAGCGAAGATACTTGGATAGACAAAAAGGACCTACTTTGAAATAAAAAATCAGTAACGGGACAGCATTTGAGAAGACTGTTTATGCAGTAAATAAATTATGGAAATTATCTGCCAGAATGAAAGACTTGATATTAACAATATTGATTGTTTGACACCGGATATTTTTGATAATGAGGTAAGTAAACATGGCTGTTTATTGCCTACACAATGAGGTGTATTATTAGTGGGCCTTCAAACTGTGGAAAAACCAACGTTGTTTTTAATTTAATAACAAAACCAAACGGCTTAAGCTTCAATAATGTTTATATTTTTTCAAAATCTCTGAATCAACCAAAATATTTATTATTGGAAAAGATTTTGCATGATGTACCCGATGTTTCATTGCATAAATTTGACGCAAGTAGTGAGATTATAGAGCCTAACAATGCTGAACCGTATTCAGTTTTTATTTTTGACGATGTTTCCTCTGAAAATCATGATAGGATAAGAACATACTTCTCTATGGGTAGACATAATCATATTGACTCTATTTACATAGGTCAAACATATAGTAAAATCCCGAAACAATTAATTAGAGACAACGTAAACTTTTTAATTGTTTTCAAGCAGGATGAAAAAAATCTCAAACATATATACAACGATCATGTTGGTGCAGATATGTCATTTGAAAAATTTCGAGATGTGTGTGGGAAAGCTTGGAAAGAAAAATATGGGTTTTTAGTTATAGATAAAGAAAGATCTATGACAAATGGTCGTTACAGAATAGGGTTCGATGGATTTGTTTTATTACATTGACTTCTGCCTATAACAAATTCAGTATTTGTGGTGAAGGCGTTGAGAACAGTCGGAACTAATAATGTCGAACCAGGAGGAGTTGCTTAGTGAAATAAAAGTCCTAAGTGACTCAATACGGAAGAAAAACCTGCTACTAAAAGAAGGATTGATGGCTAGAAATAAATATTTGGAGGAAACCTTCAAGCCCATTGTCGAACCCCTGAATAAAATAAATGATAAAATGACCAAATCGACTCTACTAGATCAAGAAGTAAAAGAACGAGATAAAAAGATCGTTAAACAAGATGAAACTTCAGGAACATACGGATCAGAATCTGGGTCAGAATCATTTAGCAGAACGAGTCGTTCAGGAGAAGAAAAAGAAGAAGAAGAAGAAGAAGAAGAAGAAGAAGATAAAGAAGATGAAGAAGAAAGTAAATCCGACATTGAAGGTGAAACAGATCCTTTAGAACCAACAGAATCCCCCACAAATATTAGTATTTTAAGTAAAGAAATTGGCAAAAAAGGACCTCTTTCACGAAATTATATACTAAAAATGCTACATGGTGCACATAAATCGAGTAAATACCACGTGTATGGAGCACGCTTGGAAAAAGACGGTCTTCGTATGGGGGATAGTATGCTAGAGATAGATGACAAAGATAATATAACAGTTAAAGACCAAACTTTTAAGGGTACCGCTGGACTGTTTGAATTGATCTTTAAACCCTCTCCAAAAAAATATACTAAGAAGGATTTGAATGATTTTAAAAACATATGTATTTTAACCAACTCCCATAGAAAAGGTTATTCACATAATACACCTATTCATAGAAATAGATCGGAGAAGTATAGAGAAGTTATTTCAAAGCTGTTTTCTAGTATTAGAGGAAAACGTCCGAAGGCTAAGGGTAAAGGAATGTCGATGAAATCGGTGTATGATACAAATATTATATACTATAATAATGTGAATAAGCTGGTTGACAGAATGCGATTAATATATGAATCTATACAGGCTGGGCATAACGGATTGGATAACGAAATGATTGCTTTAACGGAAGAGTTAAAAGGTCGGGGATACATAGCTTAAGTATTCAGTCTAAAGATGAGTGTTGATAAGTTCGGTCGTCATGAGAGCTCTTTGGTTCGAGAGGTTTTGAGAGGTCCGCCTGGAGAAGGTTTTCAGTTGACTCGAGACGGAAACTATGATCTAAGAAGGAAACGTTTGTGCAATATTGCAGATCCTATTAACAAAGATGAAGCAGTAAACCTTGGAACAATTCGTACATTTACATTAAATTGCGAGACAAATGACACCATGTTTGATGCTAAATATAAAAGAATTATACATGTGGCAATTGCAGAAAAAGATACAGATGCTGTGAATAGGCGATTTGTTTTGGAAGAAATAAAGCAATTAAAACAAGATATTTACCAAACAATCGACAAATTACAGTCTATGGTGATTCTTTTCACCTCTTCGAAGAAGGAAAGTCGGGGAACACCTTCAAACAGTGTAAACGCAATATATGATACAAACAGTGATGCAGAAGAGTCATTATCACTGCCAGACGTTAGAGTAATCTAATGAAGTAAGGTGTTAAAACAAAAATAAATTATCATACATGGAAGGAAGACGTTCAGTAGTGAACTATCACTCATGAAAAGAGGACGAGGACTCACTAGTAGCGCAGTGTCTCTTTTTAAAAAAGCATTTTCCACTTTACCTACAGGTGCATTAATAAACACAGCTGTTGACGCACTTCCAATTGAGCTACATTTGCCTGGAGGTTATCAATATTGTGGTCCAGGTACGAAATTGCGAAAGCGTTTGGTACGAGGAGATCCTGGAATAAACAAATTGGACGAAGCTTGCAGAGCACACGATATTGCATATTCAAATTACTCAGATTCGGAAAGAAGATCAATTGCAGATAGAGCTCTTGCTGAAAAAGCTTGGCAGAGAGTAAAATCAAGTGACGCAAGTGTTGGTGAACGAGCAGCTGCATTAGCAGTAACTGCAGCCATGAAAGCCAAAACAGCAGTTGGAGGAGGATCAAGGAGAAGAAAAACAAACACACGTCGCAGAAGAAATATTTCCGGTGGGGGCACTAGTAAAAGAAGGAATACTAATAAGAGAGTTAATCGTAAGCGAAAAAAGTGTTCAAAATGTTCAAAAAAAAGGTAAACGGAAGAGGATTATACCTAAGACCATACCGTGCATATTAAATAAAAACAAATTAATTTTGCCGAATAAACCTTTGAACAACGAGGAACTTGAACGGTATGCATCATGTTTAAAAATCCCTTTTTTCAGAGGGGTGTTCATGCGAAACGGATTGCCAAGAAAAATCTGGAAAAATGAAGCCGCAATTGTAAACCTTGATTATGCTAATGGTGCTGGGACACATTGGGTTTGTTATAAGAAAATATTTGATTCTGTTTTTTATTTCGACAGTTTTGGGAATCTTCCACCTCCTAAAGAGTTACAAGTGTATTTCGGTGCAGTACCTAACGTAGTTTTCAATTATGATAGAAAACAAAAAGAAGACACGTCAGTGTGTGGACATTTATGTTTGGAATTTCTAGCCACAAGTGTCAGTCAACTGTAAGATGTCGTCTTGTACTGTAACAGTTAGTGGTTCAACATCAACTTTACGAAGTACATTATTTCCACCATTACACCTGAGAGATGATAGACAGTGGGAAATTGCACTTTTGGATTTTACTACTTACAACTCAATCCCAAACATAATAGAAGGTGTTAATAATAAATTTCACTACGTGAGAAAGAAAAATACTGAAGGTCTGGCTGATGTACGTGAATTTGTTGAGATTAAAACTGGTGCTTATGAAATAACTGACATAAACAGAGAACTTCAAAATAAGTTAGGAAAGGATGTAATTGAACTAAGAGCGAATAATAACAATTTAAGAAGTGAAATAAAATGCAAGTTTTATATGGATTTCACTCTACCAGCATCGATTGGTCCTTTACTTGGTTTCCCATTATACAAGTCGGTTCTTGAACCAAATATCTACCATACAAGTCCAAAAACTGTGAACATAATTAAAGTTAATACTATAAATATCACGTGTAACATAGTTCAAGGGGCTTATAAAGATGGATAGAACCAACATATTTTACATTCGTTTTATCCAACCGTTCCACCTGGATTTAAGATAATTGAAAAACCTCATAATCTGATATATCTTCCATTAAACTCCACTCATATTTCAGACATCGTATTGAACGTACTAGATCAAGACGGTGACATCGTGGATTTCAGAGGAGAAATTATTACTGTACGTTTACACATTAGACAGGCACCGTAAAAGAACGATGGGACTTGAATTTACATATAACACTAAACAAACATCAGACAATTCTAGTATATCTCCTAACGTAGAGAGGTTAACTAGAGAGAACATTAAATTTTTAGAAGGACTTGGTTTCAGAGTCAATGATAATGGACATACTGGATATAAAACATGGACCGGTTTTCGACGAAACGTTGTGGGAGAAGGAGCTTCACACTCACAACCCTTACGCTTCATCGAAATTAGGAAATAATGATGAGATCCGAATTCCAATACAACATCAAGATGCATATACTTTACCGTCTGAAAGCTATATTTATATTGAAGGAAGGGTTTTGGAAAAAGATGAAAATACAACATCAAAAGTACCATTCATAAATAATCCAATGGCCTTTTTGTTTGAAGAAATCCGGTACGAAATATCTGGCATTGTAGTAGATTCGACTAAAAAAGTCGGTATAAGCAGTACGCTTAAAGGGTTGGTTTCTTTATCACCTAATGAAACGAACGCTTTAAAAACAGCCGGATGGATATTACCAACTACGACCAAAATAGTACCTAATTCAAGTGGTTATTTCGACTTTTGCGTTCCGTTGCGGCTCTTACTAGGATTCGCTGAAGACTACAGAAGAATAATAATTAATGTCAAACAAGAATTGGTTTTACTGCGATCATCCTCTGATGTGGATATTATACAAGCTGATAGCGGAACAACTCCCACAACACTTGAATGGAAATTGAAGTTAGATAAAATAGTTTGGAGAGTACCTCATGTACGGTTGGCCGATGAACGACGAGTAAGTCTATTACGGATTCTGGACTCTGATAGGGATATTGTGGTTCCTTTTAGAAGCTGGGAAATGCATGAATGGCCTGTCTTGCCTAAAACTCAACGTCAAACGTGGGCTGTGAAGACTTCGAGTAATTTAGAAAAGCCTAGATATGTTATTTTTGCTCTGCAAACAAATAAAAGATCTAATATTACTGCTAATGCCAGTAGCTTTGATCATTGTAAACTTTCAAATATTAAGTTGTTTTTAAACTCACAATTCTTTCCCTATGACAGTCTTAATGTAATGTTTTCTAAGGACAGATATGGTATTTTATACGATATGTATGCTAGGTTTCAATCGTCATACTATGGAAGGACGAACTCGCCTCTCCTCAACCCTGAAACATTCAAGAGTCTCGCACCAATTGCAGTCATAGACTGTTCAAAACAAAACGAATCAATTAAATCATCAACAGTAGATATTCGCATCGAGTTTGAGTTGGAAGAGAATATTCCAGACCAAACAACAGCGTATTGTTTGATACTACATGATACAATCGTAACGTACACCCCTCTAACAGGCGTGGTTAGAAGAATAATATAGATGTTTTTACCACATTATTCAGCACCTACATATATTTACCCCCGCCACAAGTTTATAAAAGGGAGATTCTTCTGCGAGAGGACATCAGTATACCACCTGCAGACACGGTGCTTTGGGCCGTGCCGAAGCCCGAGAACGCACTATGGAGGATTGGCGAAACCGTTGGGAGGGGGACGAACGGGGAAGGTGGACGGCGAGACTCATTGGGGATCTCCGAGAGTGGGTTGAGCGGGGGCACGGGGAGGTAGATTTTTATCTCACCCAGTTCCTCACCGGACACGGTTGTTTCGGGGCCTACCTTCACAAGATGGGGAAGTCAGCGAGCCCGGAATGTCAGTACGGTGACTCCGACTACGATGATGTACTGCACACCTTCTTCCATTGCGTGAGGTGGGAAGCGGACAGAAGGGACCTCGAAGGGGCCGTTGGCCCGATCTCGCCGGACACACTCGTTCGTCGAATGTTGTCCAGTCCCGAATCGTGGAGCTCTGTTTCTGCATTCTCCAGGAGGGTGCTGAAAGAAAAGAGAACAGAACAGCTGTGATGCATCGACGCAGCTAAACCTAGTGGAGCATCGCGGTTGAAATGCCATCTTTGGCGTACGAAGGCACCCTCTTGAAGTATTGCGAACAGCGTTTCCGAGAGGGCTTCCATTGCCTGGACCGATAGGTTTTTAGTGGGTGAGAGTCCTACACACCGGGGGAAACACGAAACCCTGACGGTGCATAATGCATTTTCCTATCGTAAAAAAAAAAAAAAAAAAACCACCTGCAGACAGCAAGACAACATTGATAGTTAAAATGGACAGTATGCCATCTAATTTTCTTGAAGATGTAACGCTCGAGTCTGCATCAACAGAGGTGACAGCTGCATCTAAAATGTCGAATCAAGACTTACCTGAAAACACAAAACCTAGTGAGGACTCTGCAAAAACAACGGAAACTACTTCTTTTCCAATTGACAAAGACACAATTCCACCTGGTAATCCTAGTGAGGACTCTGTAAAAACAACGGAAACCACTTCTTTTCCAATTGTCAAAGACACAATTCCACCTTATAATAATAATAATGATGATGTTAAAACTAATACAACACCAGCTGAAAATGTAGAAGAGTCCGCAGAAAAGGACACAACAACTACTGAGGAGATTAAGGCTGGACTCTCAGGATTTCTAACTTTCGAAGGAAATGATCAGAGGAAAAGGAAAAGATGTGAAAATGAATATGATGAACAAAATATGGATGTGATATTTGATGTATTTTTACGCGCAATGTATCCATTGAATTTAAACATGGATAAAACTGTTACTGTTGGTGTTTTCAAATCTTTGAACTTTAATCCTGCTGTGCTAATTAACCATTGCGGGAAAGCCTCATTGCTGCTTACGATAGACATGTGGGATAAATTTACTAAACACGTATCTATCATTGAAGCCTACTTATACAACAACTTGACAGGACGAAAAACTGCAATTGGATTTAACAAATCCGATTTAGAAATCGACAACATCAGACTTCGAGGTACTCAATTTGTGAGATTTAGAGATCTTTCTAAACACAATAAGAAAATCCTTTTAACTTTGGAAGAATTTCAAGTCCTGTCGAATCTAACACCAGTAATAATCAGATACATTCAGCAACTCGTCACATATGCTCCACTTATTTTTGATTACCTCAACAGTTCGGTGAACACACATCCAGTTTTACCACTGATCTATGGCCCGATAGATCATTCTATATACAACAGATTGCCTCAAGAGGTGTCGTTCTACAGAAGGACCGGATTCTTTTTTAATAAACTTCGAAGTGAAGGAACCAAAATTAAAGTTTCTCCAACAAAGGAATTGCCGGAGAATATTTCAAATAAACAAAAAGTGTAAAATTATTTGAATGATTGCGTCAATCAAGTGCTCATGTTGGGAGCACTAAAACGTTTTAAAAAAAGATTTACGTGACCTTGAAACAGTTCAGGTATGCATATGTTATTCTTCTTTTCGCTGACTATATACATATGAAAATACTCACGCTGTGTGAGTGCAGTTGATTCCAAGCTTCCAAACAGTACCTATCCTACTCAGTCTTGTTTATGACATGCTTAAGTAAACTTCATAAAATGGAAAGATACTGTTGTGAAAACAAGTGTTTTGTGCGACCGAAACTAGAGGTAGACGGATTAGCCTGTGAAATATGTGAAAGTTATGGTATTTGTAAATGTCGATGTAAAACATATAAACTTCCAACTCCAACACGAGAAACGTTCACATTGTACAAATCCCAACACTGTTATACATGTTGTCCTAAAATGTGTGTGAAATTTGGACTGTATAGCGATATAATAAAATATTGTAACAAATGTCGCAAAGGTCTTTGTGAATGTCTACTACAATATTGTGCAAACAGGAAGAGTTGGGATGTGGATATAGAAGTAGAGTCAAAAGTAATAACAAGACGGAATAGCATGTAGAATATGTGAATGCTATGGTTACTGCAATAGAGTGTTAATTTTTAGGAAATGAAGGTTTGCATTAGTATAAATAGCTGTCACACCACCCACCCCATCTCAGAACAACTCCAGCTCTTGCCCAGTGAAAACCAACTTCATGCGCTCTCGTAGATTCAACACAAAATGGAGGAGTATAACCTGTGGAAACAAGCGTTACTCAAAGAATATCAGGATACGAATGATTTTAAAAAAAATTGTAAGCCAACTACCAAAAAGTATAGCTGAAGAAATTATGAATGAACATTACAAAAATTGTGCGACGGCTTTAATATGTTTCTATGAAAAAGATAGTCTTAGGATTTGTCGAAAGTGTTACGAGGATAACAAAAATGAATTTTCGGACTACGAACAAAAAGTTCTACATGAATCTTTTCAAGTCAACACGTCAACACTACAATTGAAATATCAATGTATGAAATGTAACGGTACATGTGTAGAAGAGAGATACACTAAATGCGAATGAATGTTAGCAAACTCTGACTGTTTATACGGTAGATTGCATCAACAAAGTGCTCATGCTGGGAGCACTTAAACATTTTTAAAAACTAATTTACGTGACCTTGAAACAATTCAGGTTTCCACATGTTATTCTTATTTTCACCGTATATATATATATATATATATATATGACAATATTGGGGCTATATGAGTGCAGTTGATTGCAAGCTTCCCATCAGTTAACAGTTGCAAAAATAAATACATACTGCTGCAGTGAGAAATGTTTCATAGAACCAAAATTACATTGATACGGAATGGACAAACCAATTTGTTTTAATTATAATATTAGAATGTTCAAAAAGTGCGTAGTAGAATTTCAAGCTTTCAGGAACAACCAAGACAAATATATCATAAAAGAACTAGCTTTTTTGACATATCTACTAATGTCATTAACTATTTTCTTTTTAAGCCGCCTTTTCCTTTTAAGAAGTTAAATAGCAAAAGCTCTAGAACCAATAAATGGTTAATGAAGTATCTTCATCACATCACCTGGGACGAAGGATTTACACAATACAAAGAGCTGGATAGCATAATGTACCATTATTGTCAACAGTATGACGAAATCTACACTACTGGGGATGAAAAATCAAAGTGGATCAGAATGTACAGTACTTCAAATGTGACGGATATTGTGTTGGATAAGGAATTTGCAACGGAATTAAATGGTCTTTGCATCGGAGTAAAAAGCCCTCAGCATAAAACTGCAAATTGTGCATTGTCACGAGCATACAGAGTAGGCCGATTTATATCCGGTGGAGGGGGAAATCCACATATACCCATGCACGTACCTCCGTAATATCAGTTGGACACAAGATCTCTTACAGAATACAACACCTAGCAAAAGAATCATATCAGCTTCTCCACAATGGCATCACCTTCTCCACTACAATCTCTTGCAGAAAAATTCAACGAACATTCAAAATCCGATCTCCTAGCAACAAAAAGATGTAGCGAACTTCAAGAGAAAAAACATTATGCTGTGCATTCAATGAAAAAGTTGGATACATCAGTTGGTGAAGCAGTTATAGCTGTTCTTGGAGATTCACCCTACAAAGAAGAAGATAAACCTAAATTCCAAGTTTACCTCCCGAAAAGATTTGTTAATGTTCTTATGAACGAAGATTTGGATTCTGTCAAGCCCGGCGTATTGTATTTAGTTTCCCATGGACCTTCTGGAAACAACTCTACAGAAATAACAATCCATGTTAACAATACTTTGTAAAATAGTTTTGTACATAGCGTAAAATTCCATTGTAATCTCTGATTATTTTACCTTTTTAATTATGTATTATTTTTACTTAGGTATTATGTAATTATATTTTTAAAAAACTCATCACTGTGACCTTGACATAGTTTTGAAAGTGTCGGACTTACCCCCACCATTTTATTCTGACATAAATAGAACCCGTACTAGTGGTCAGCTATCATTTCTCCATCAGCTCTCGTACCGTCAAGAACGAACTTAACCCATCAACATAATGAAGTTTCATCTGGTGATGCAAGACGAAGTGGATTTGGGAATACTTCACGAAACACTCCTGCATTTGATGACGGAACATCCTCCGATGGTAATGAAGATTACTGTTGAATTCGACAGCACAACCTTCTGCGATTCGGAGACGACTGAATCACCCACTGAATGGTCTCCGAATGCCACATCCGAAAATACAGAAGAAACCAAACTACAAGAACCTCCAAAGTACGAAGAAGAAAGCCAACCACAAGAACCTCCAAAGTACAAAGAAGGAAATAATGTTTAATACAATATACCTAGTTTGCTGTAAAGATAAGTTATGTAAACCTTGATTAAATCTTTGTAATTTTTGACAAATAAATTATCAAATCTTTTTTTAAAAACCACTTTCGATGACCTTGAACTTGTTTCTACATGTCCGTAACCACCCACCCACTTGAGAGTAACAATGACTCTAGGTTTTTTCTATAAAATGGTTACATTTAATTGGATAATTTTTAGCCAATTACTTGTCAGTGTTTCGTGATGACTAAGCATAAACAAGTAATAAAATCATGTCTGTCTGATCCTCACTACCATCCTCTCGTCTGACACCGATCCGCCAACATGTCTGCATCTACTCTGTGGTCCAAAGACATCGGCGACGAAGAGTTGGTGGAGATCACCCTGATTGCGGAGCATGGGGAGAGAATGAGAGCAATTTCAACTATGTCTGAGGACGAACTACAAGAAAATCACTTCAATGAGATAAAGGCGATCATGTCATACATTGCCCAACCAACGATGCTTCCAGAGCAGTGGCCGGCGATATCTCGGCGGATGGAATATCTCGCTGCGCTGAAGGCTGAGATCAACAGAAGAGGTCTATCAACTGAGATTTATGCAATATTTGTGTAAATTACAGATTTTAAGGACATGTGACAAACGGCCTTTTTCAAGGCCACCAGATGTTTCATTCGTTTGACACTCAGCAACCGCCAAATTCATTTTCAAATCACTCCCACGACTTCTATCAGTTTCGGAACAAATATTAATCCATCCGTTTTCACTTTACCCCACATCCAATAACGTATGTCGTTCGTCACACCAAAAGATTTTACATACATGTAACAAACGGCCTTTTTACAGGCCACCAGTTTGTTCAATCGTTTGACACTCAGCAACCACCAAATTCATTTTCAAACCTCTCTCTCGACTTTAAACAGTTTCTTAACGAATATAAATCCACCCGCTTTCACATTACCTCACATCCAATGACGTATGTGTATCGTCACACCAATACGTCATCGCCGTGACGTCATCACACCCTCTCGTCACACATACGTCATCACCACGTCACTCAAACGTCACTTCTGATTAAAAAACAATTATTTTTCAGCTGTCCCAGACTCCCCATATTGCCTCTACTTCTATGGAACAAATTGTGTTTAACTTTACTAGACATAACAACACATGAATTTAAATACACAATAAAGCTGATGATGCTGTCTGAAAAAAGGATCAAACATTCATTTGCCTGACATATTTTAATAAATGTTGTGGTATGCTAATCGAGTAAAGGCTAGTCGGTCAGTTTAGTTACAAATAGTAAAATTGTTGTTATTACATAACAGATTCCCCATTATTTAAAAAAATGAATCTACCGTCCAAGTTTAGAAAGTATGATGACAAATATAGGATAAGCCATTTAAAATTATGACATTACAATATACCAAGACTACAGTACGTGTTATTTATTCATTATAGCCGATGGTCTTGCTCAGTTATTGATCAAGGCATTTCCTTTAATTATACATGATTACATTTTACCAATCCCAGTGTATTAGGCAACCTTGTACTTACATTATAAATATTATATACTCCTGCCCAGGATATTTAGTATTCCAACAACAGTTTAGTACGGATATTGTTAAAATATTTGGCATTTTAAATACAATAAACAGTATGAGGAAACTTACACATACTTTCTTCCTTTTGTCCCAATTGTAACCAATAAATTAATTATTATTTACTAATAATTACATAACATAAAGTAAGTATTGACAATCTTATAATGAACTTGTTTTCAGAAATACCCACCCAAATCCCTTTTTGAAGGGCACTCAACAACCATTTGCTACACACACGCATTGGTTTTAAGAGAGGAAAGGCCCCGTCATCCCCCAGAGGGAGGGGATAACTTGTTCCGAATATCCTCTGATAAGACAATGCAAACTTGACTTATACATAGCAAGTTTTAACGTAATTGATCAGTATATAAGAGAGAAAAGGTCATCTGTAATGGTTCAAAATACTAAATTATTTTGTACGTTTAGCTTCTTTTATTAGTGATAAGTAAATTGTAGTTAAAGTTTCGTTTTTATGAACAAAATTTAATTTTGGAACATTTTTAGTCGTATAATATCTGTACCCAAATTATCCCGGGAATGCGGGTGGTTTTATTTTTTTCATCAATAAAGATTTACAAAGCATTACATTTTAATCAATATCATTAGAGCCGTTTTTAGGCATTAGGATTTGTCATGTTTTTTGCGGTTTGGGAGATAAATACCCTTCAAAATAAAATATTCTAAAACATTTTAAAATTGCCTGGCGATACCGTGGATTACTTACATTCCAATTTCTTTCAAAATCGACCCATTGGTGCGGGCTCTAGGTCTGTACACAGACATACAGACAGACAACACTTAGAAAAATGTTTTTGGATTTAGACGTCTAGATGTCTAGTGTATTATTTCCGCTATAAACTCATTTTCGAAAAGGTTTACGAAAAAAATACCTTCTCCATATTTTAAGCATAGAGGAAGAAAGTAAAACAATGTTCATAAAATAGGTAGTGCAGATTTAATCAACACATAATTTAGGGAGTGTTATCCTGGTTTAAGTAGACTAGCGGGAAACAGACGTGCATTACGTCAATAAAGTTATCACGAAAGTAAAGACAGAGTCGGGGATGTACTCCCTGACCTTGAAGCCGGAAGTCGAGTGCGGCCGGGAGTGCTATCCGCGTTTCAATATCTCAGGTAGTAATATCCTTTTATACACTATTATATATATATATATATATATATATATATATATATATATATATATATATATATATTAACAAATTACATCATTTTTAAGACTTCAGATTTGCTCACGCAACATGCAATGATTCTATTGTTGTATACTATGCAACAGTATTACAAAAACTAATCATTATTTATTTGGGCATGTTGCATAGTATCCAAAGAGCATAGACATATCCAAAGCATATCCAAAGGTACAGACTGGTTCAGGATTTTTTTCCTAATCATTCTACTTTTGAAATAGAGTTTACCTTTGGATACAATGCTATTTGGACACTATTCAACACAATAATATTTAAGTTTTGGATACTATTCAACAGCCAAACTGATTTGGATACTATGCAACACTAAATATTGTTTAATTTTTGGATACTGTGCAACAGAATAACTGATTTGGATACTATGCCATTTGGACACTATGCAACAGTATTTAAATTAATAATAATTATAAAATTTTAGCCGTTGCATAGTGACCAAAGAGCACAATATCCAAAAGTACAGTCTAAATAAGAAATATGTTTTCTTCCTCGGCATTCTAGTTCTTAAACAGAGTTTACCTTTGGACACTATGCAACATCAAATAATATTTTATTTTTTGGACACTATGCAACATCAAATAATATTTTATTTTTTGGACACTATGCAACAAATTAACTGTTTTAGATACTATGCAATTGGACACTATGACATAGACCCATCCAAACCATGTTCACTAGCAAGAACAAATCTGGGCTTTCATCAGATAAAAATATTTAAATTTGGCCTATTTTATCAGCAATGCTTCTAATTTTAAGTTTACAATCTGTATTTTTTTATTTGGATTTCTTGTTCAAACTATTATTTGCATTGGGTAATTTCCTTTTACCCAATGCAAATACCCTACGGTGCTTGTTTACGGTGTTCTTGGTTCTCTGTTTACAAGATCGTTTTTTTAGGGTTTTGAGCAGCCTCATGAGGTGGAATTAGCTAATCTGACATCGGCGTATCGCTGATGGAAGTGTTCACACTCAGTGCAGTCCTAGATTTGAAGACTGATTGATCCAAAGTGGTCTTGGTATTTTTCAAAAGATCTGCCATCAGATCGCACAGAATGTCCTTTCCAAATCCATTCATATGGAGTCCATGCCTAGTGTAGGAAGAACGATCCAGTATTGTGTTTATGTTGAGGTAACTCCAATGATTTGAAACTCAAAAGTCCCTAAGAGCTTTATTTTGATTGTCAATCAAGGTATTTTCTTTGGCATCATCATAGCGATGTGGTGTCTCAACCAGCAGAACCTTCCCCTGGACGCCCGCAAGGCCACCAGTTTCGGCCACCAATTTCCTGAATGCTTTTTCTGAAATTTTGTATGGCCCCCGACAATCACCAAATCGACTGAAGGCGGTCCCACACTTCTCGCGAACAGGCCTGATCATTCGGTTGAACATTCTCCCGAATGTGCACTGAACATTCCGTCCCGTATGTATTGAGAAGTTCGTGCAGCTCCCACACTTCTCGCGAATACTCCGAACATTCGGAGTTCATATTCGGGCGTGTTCGCGGGAAGTGTGGGACCGCCTTATGAGCAAACCTTTATGAAGTATGTATGGATCTTACGTCTCTCAGTATTGAAAACAAAACACAGCTGCTGAATCTGTCAGCAACCGTTTGCTCTTTTTTGTTTACATTGTTGCCGCCATAGACTAACTACAGAAGTTATTCTATGTTACCGCTAAGGTCACATAAAGTCTGAACAAAGTTATAAGTACAAATATTTGTGAAATGTGGTAATGTGTCTCGGCTAAAGACATGATGAATTTTAAGTTTTCTCTGTTCTTACTTATATTGAATATTTTATGCAATAAATTTATATTTGTTTTCCCTAGACATGTTATTACCCTAGACTGGTGCTAATTACCCTAGAAAAGGGTAATTACCCTAGAAGTGGCAACACTGCTTGAAGTTTAGCCTCAGCGTCAGTTTTTTATTTTTTTATTGGAAGGTAGGAATGCTTTTCGCACACCCCCGCTCCCGCGGGGTAGTGTCAGCAGTTTTATCATAGCTTGGATGTCATCAAGCCAAGAAGCAGAGACAGTCCAAAATGAAGGAATTACAAGCGAAAAAAACGAAAAAAACGGGAACATGAAAGGATGACAGACCAGTGGGTGAAATGAGATTTTATTCAGCCTTACCGATGCATTGTCCAATTATCATCATTCCCAGATTTAACTGTAATTCATATTCATCACTATTCATTTACTAACGGACAAGCCATTTGTAAGTAGTAAAACATTATATATATATATATATATAATGTGGTAGTACAGTTTTGAAATTGGACTGTTTATTACAACTTAAATTGTTAAATTACTTTCAATTTTGGAAAAATAGTATATTAATGTACAGAACTCTCCTTTCTTTGGCAGTCACTAGCTAACCTGCCGAGAGAACCATGAGTAGATTGGAAGTTGATAACAAGTCTTTGATTCCTAATTGGATTTATTGTAGGTGTGTACAATGCGCTAGGTTCAGTTCATTCACTGTCACAACACAAGAGCTACTAAGATTAAAGTTTAATGCTTATAATGGGGGGAGTAGCCACATTTGGGCGGAATGGCGCCATGAGGCTTGGGGGTATGGGCACCCTTGGCTTTCTCCTTAGCAATGGTTGTCACTGCCATTGCCACTATGATAAAAAACTTTTGACGCAGCGCGCCTGGCCAACAGTGGCATGAGTGCGCTAGATTGTCGAGCACTTGTTGGCTCTTTTTATACGTTTACACATAAACTATTGTCATTCTGTAAATTTTGATGGTAGAACGTTGTTTTTGGGACCTTCTTTTTGCGATAAAAGCCACAACATTTAGGTGCAAAGTAAATTAAATACCCCCGTAGCAGCAAATCTGCGTACTCAGCGAATTACCAATGCGTATACATATGTATCTTAGTGCCACATAAAGCCAAATACCAAGTGTCATCAATATACATTCATAAATAAACTATTTGTGACATTTTAATTTTTCTCCATAAGAATAACATGGCGGCTGAGTATGCAGGTTTGCTGAAACAAGGAACATACAAATAGGATTTTATAAAATATCAATATAACTCAACTAGGTAAAGCCACATACCAAGTTTTATTAATATATGTTCATAATTAAGGAAGATAACATTTTTCTTTTACTCCATAAGAATAACATGGGGGCTGAGTACGCA
Source organism: Allygus modestus (assembly GCA_963675035.1). Lineage (NCBI taxonomy): Eukaryota > Metazoa > Arthropoda > Insecta > Hemiptera > Cicadellidae > Allygus > Allygus modestus. The sequence continues at coordinate 118,361,800 of OY776111.1, forward strand.
GGTTTGCTGCTACAGGAACTATTCACAAAAATAATAGGTTTTTGTGCAAATATCAATAGACAACAACGATATACCAAGTTTTGTCAGGATAAGTTGATAAATAAGCGAGATATACAATTTTTCTTATTCTCCATAACAATAACATTGTACAACGTACTGTGTTTAGCACTTTCAATATCTCTGTAACGAATAGACGTAGAGAAATTACAAAACTTACAAACTTAGTCATAAATGCTGCTTTGAATGTTTGTACCAAATTTCATCAAAATCAGACCATTTTTATGAGAGTTATCGCACCCACGGACACATATATATTAGGGGTGTGCGAGTAGTGATTTTTTTTAATGGAGTCGAGTCGATTAGTGCCAATTATTTTCGAGTTTTGAGTATTTTCGAGCGAGTATTTGCCATCAGTTGGTAGTTTAAAATAGTGCAATAGAATTTTGAATTATGGCTTCTAACTAATACATGAATAGCAATACAAAGTTTTGGCCAGTACAATCAAACTGGATTACGTATTGTCAAGTAAAACACGGTTTGACATTCATTTCCGTCCGATGAAACAGGGCCTGGTTGTCATTTGGACAATTTCACCTGGTCCAGACATCGCTTATAATCAATGTTAAATGACGAAATCGTTAGTCACGGCCGAAATTACGCGGTCTGATCGTCATTTTCGGCCGATTTTACGTGATGCGATCGCCTTTTGCGGTCATTAATACGCGTTTTGGCCAGTCATAATCGTTCGTGGTCGACATATTCGGCCGATTTTACGTGACACGATTGCCTTTTGCGGCCGTTACTACGAGTTTTGGCCGGTACCAATCGTTCGCGGTCATCATTTTCGGCCGATTTTACGTGATGCGATCGCCTTTTGCGGCCGTTACTACGCGTTTTGGCCGGTCGCAATCCTTAGCGATCGTCCGGAAATCGGTGGGAAATACTCGCTCGAACTTTCGAGTAGTTTTCAAAACTTTGAGTCGAGTTTGAGTATTAAAATACTCGGCTGAAAACTCGAAGTTTCGAGTACTCGCACACCCCTAATATATATATACATACAGTTTTGAACGAATGGTGTTTTTGGCATCTGAGGACCTCAAAACAAAAAGTTATCATGGTCCCGGGCCTAGGTCTTACCATGCCGGCTAAGGTAATAGCTTCTTCCCTATAGAGGAAATTTGCTATGATATAAATATATAAAACACAATAAAGTAAAAATAAATTTTACATTTAACAGCATTTTTAAGTTTGGACCCAAAAGAATATTAACAGAAATTACTTTATGCTGCTAAGCTACATATTACTGTGTTATACAAATTTAATTGCAATCAAACTAGTCCAAGTTTCATTTGGAAATAGGGTTTGGTTATTGATTTATGATTTTTTTACTCAAACCACTTTTTATTCATTTTGTATCTTAGTACATAATGGCTATTCCATTAGTTTTGATGACATCAATGTCGTTGGTTCAGTTTTATTCACATAAAAATTGACATCGAACATTAAGGCATAAAAATATATTTTGTTATTGTCATTATTATGTTTAAAATAAAAAACTAAAATTTGATTTACTAAAATATTATATGTAAAAAACTCAAAAACCCATTTTTGGGGTACAAACCCCCCCCTCCCCCAAATAACCCTTAGGATAAGGCGATCTGGCTGGTTTTCGAACTTAAAGTCATGAGTGTGGTTTACATGTTTGTACCAAATTTAATCAAAATTGGATCATTTTTACGAGAGTTATCGCACCCACGGACACACACAAATATATGCATACAGTTTTGAACGGATGGTGTTTTTGGCATCTGGGGACCTCAAAACGAAAAATTATCTTGGTCCCGGGCCTAAGTCTTACCATGCCGACTACAGTAATAGCTTCTTCCCTAAAGGGGAAATTCGCTAAAAACAACGAAAATTTACTTTACATTACTACAAAACAGATATTTTGATTGAATCACATCTGGAAGTCCTGCGAAAGTTGAATAACCAAAAGTCCTTTTATAATAAGCACAAATTTATTTAACAAAATATTAGGCACTATAAAATTGTTTTAAGTTTACATAAAAAATATAAAAAAAACTATTTACAACAATGCTTATAGACAAGTATGTGTGTACTGTGGTAACACTGAGGTGCAAAAAATGAAATAAACCAAAGAAATATGTTGTATTATTACAGCTCCTAGTTTTTAGATAGTAAAAAACAAAATAGTCATGAGACTATACATAGGCACTCGGAGTTCTTTGCATTAGTAATAAATTACAACATCTTTTTGTGGGAGTAAGAGGAAAAAAAATGGTGTTCAATGCAATTTCGCCCAAAGCCTAAATATAGGCTTCTGGCGGTCAAAGGGTTAATAGAAACGTTTTATTTAAAAGTAAGTCAATTAATAAAATGCAAACCCTGACTATTCCCTTGCCACAATGATGACATTAAGGCCGAGTGCACACTGCAGAGTATCGCAATCGTGTGCGCGAACCAAAATGCTCGGAAAAGTCGAGCCACTAATGCAGCCCCAGTCAAGACCCGTTTGCAACAATGGCAGTCGCGCCTACTGGTGCACACTGCCGGCACGATCAGTGGCAGCACGCTGCTGTGTACTTCTGCGACTGATCACATCGGTAGTGTGCACCAGTAGGCGCGACTTTCACTGTTGCAAACAGGACTTGACTGGGGCTACGTTAGTGGCTTGACTTTTCCGAGAACTGTGGTAGTCACAGCGTGACTGCGATAGTTGGCAGTGTGCACCTGTCCTAACACTGAGCATCGGGCGGTTGACTGATTCCCAGAGTGCAGCTGTTCTTGTTCGATTAAGTCTACTGTAATTAAAAACTGAAGACGTAACAAAATCGGTCAAGGGTGACCCACATGCATGCATCTGGTGCACCATCGGTGTGGACATAACCAATAATTTACAGTACTTGTCGTTTTGAAATGTTATGACTGTGCTATTACTTTACTACAATATACATGAGACTTCAGGGCTTTCAGCAACACGCAACAACATTAAACTAGCACGTTTATTTACAACACCATCAGAAGCCGGGGTCCCAGTCGAGCGATGATTGCCGCTTCTGCATGGTATAACAGACGATGGTGTCGCCGGGGCGGACCTGGATGCTTGAGTCTGCCAGCCGCAGCCCGCACTCCAGGTCGGTTTTGATGGAGTCTACCTCGTTCTTCAGATGCCTCATCGAGTCCAACTTGCCTGGTTGAATAATGAATAAAATAAATATAGTGCACTCAAAGACCATCCAAAATTAAATCAGTTTTTGCATATTATTTTTTCAAGCCCAACCTCTATAATCAGCTAAACATCATAATTTGTTAATCTCTGCTGTTCATCACCACCAAACTGTCCTTTAAAAAATAAAAAATTAGCAAATTTTAAAATTTTACGCTGATTACGCAATTTTACCAAATTTCTACTTTAAATATGGAAAATGACAAATAAAAATACTGACAAGACCTTAGAGAACGAAAATGGAGTGGCGAGTTTTTTTGAGAGAGAGTTATGATGAAGTTATGGACAGGGAGCAGTAGTTTAATGTATTCCTGGTGCTGTAGTTATGAAATTGTTCACGGTTCTCACCGATGCAGGGTTTACAACTTCTAGGATATTAATTAAAGTTAGAATTTGGAGCTGTTTGTAAGCTCCTCTGCATGAATCTTAAGGCTGGAGGTTATTTATTATTCTTATAAATTTCTTGTGAAGGTTTTAGGACTTAACACACACTCTCTTTGTATCTCACCACAATATGGAATCATAGTGTGAGGAGGCACCTCGGCTGGAAACCTGCAACAAGTCCTACTGCTACTACTCCTGTCTTTGAATCACTGATGGCCTTCATCCTTCGTATAAAATGTAGCCCTACACAAATTTACTACAGAGATTGTCGATATATGGAGTCCATGAAATGTCACTCTCCACTGCTACTCCTACAAATGTTGTAAAATCAACTTCCTCTGTGTTAGGTAGTCTTCCAGTAATCTTTTGATACCTTCCTAGAATTAGTTGTTTAAGTTTATTTATGACCATTCGTTGCAGTGGCAGTATTGTATTGCCATATGCGAAGCTGAGTAGGCATCTACTTAAAGTTATACAGGATCATTTCTGCCAAGCAGCAGGGTTTTGTTGTTAGCATATATTGGGACATTATAATATTCATTAATGTAGCAACGAAGTTGTTTGTAAAAAGAATAAAAGTATAAGCAACAGTACAGATCCTTGAGGCACTCCTCAGAAATCATACTCTGTCTTTCCTTTACTGGGGTGCTTTATCTCTACAATCTGACTGTACTTTGAATTCATAGGGATGACAGCTTCTCTACTACATGTTTATAATTAATACAGTCAAAGGCTTTTCTGGAGTCAATAAGTGTTGTTGTTGACATACTTCATGCTGTTCAAATAGGATTTCATTAGGCTAATCAAAGCCAATTGTAAATTTTCCGGTTAGCAAAGCCATACTCATATTGCGTTAAAAGTTGGTTTATGGACAGTTATTCACAGTCTAGACAATGTATTTTTTTCTATTATTTTTTAAATGGTTGGGATCAGCATGTAGTTTGATGATTGATTGGTGGCGCCGTGTTTAAACTTGGGGTATTCATTCGCTATCTTAAAACTGATGTGAAAACTCCAGAGCAAAACTCTTAGTTGGTAGTGTCTAATAGCAGTTAGTTTATCATTACTTGTCAAATTTAAATTCATAAAACATGAAATAAATACCACAAAGGCCCCTATTTATGCATATGTAATGCAAATTTTTAGGAGGCAAATTAATACGAGGAAATTTTCTCGTTAAAAAACCTTTAAATATTACATTGTATTGTACCTTATTGTTGTACGAAGTGAAAGTACTGCTCAAATTTTTTTCTGATAGTACGAAATATTCCTATACCAACAAACCTGCAAGAGTAACACAATGTCAGGAAAATCATTATGACTTACATTACGGATTTCTTACCTTCAAACAAAATTTCTTCATTCCGTATGAGACGAAACATAGCGGTTTTTTTTAGAACTCCTTTTACACAGCGACAACCTGCTACAGGAAATTTCTTTCTTCCTTCATTTACTATAAACTGTTCCAGGACATTTGCTTCACCTGTTAAAAATAAATGTCCTTTTAAGTCAAGCACATTTAAAAGTTTAGGCCTAACAGATATAATAATTATTTTTCTATTCTACCATAACATTAACATTGGAAATTTGAAAGCCCAGGGGGCTAAGCCCTGAAGGTGAACACTTTCCAAAACCCCAAAAGATATTTTTAGATGCTAAAAGCTTTAAAATAAGACATAAATAGTCATTCAAGATCCAACAGTTTCGCCAGAAGCCTGCTCACAAAAATCGACTTATTCTTTTAATAAAGATTTCTATTCTTGCAGAGAAAAAACTAACTTAATCACGAAAATTCTCTATACATAAACCCTTAAACTAGATTCTCCAAGCAACTATAAATAAACTATAAGTAACTATAAATAATGATTACACCAATATGCAAACTTATAACCTATGCAGATAAATATTTATTGTAATATGGATATCCTTTAAAGTCATAATGATACAGGACTAAACAGACAGGATATATAAGACAGCATAGCAAACAAATATGTTAAGCGTGCGATAAAAACCATGCACTTTTCAAACTTTAAAAGCTTTTTCATGTAGTTTTGTCAATAAATTGTTCAGATAAATTTAAAATATAAACCCCATTCGGTCAGAAAGACTAAAACTTGTTACCAAAAAACTTCCGTTGGTCATTGTTGGTAATAGTGAATTTAAAATATTGGCTTTTGAAATTTGAAATAATATATTTCCTCTAAAAAATTATTCTAAATTAAGATAAATACACAAACATGTTTCTAAAATGTATTTATAACTAATTACAATGTATCATTCCACTTTAAACCAAACAATGTTACTATTTGACTAAAGAATATTTCCCCAGTTAGAAGGCAAACAGAGAGACCGATCGGGCTTCCTGAGTTCTGGAGGTCTCAACTCATCCATATACCAATCTAAAAAGTAGCAGATGTAGGCGTTACATTTTCCATTTCCATTGTGACTGTGACACTATCCTAGGCTAACAGATACTCCAAGGATGAGCAATACTTGTTAAGGTTACAATGTTACCTAGATGAATAAAAACAATGTACTTTTCAACTGCATTGTTTTATCTGGTATCAGTACCCCATAAATCACCCTATCTACATAACTATTTTAAAGAACTTTGAGAAGAAATATGTTATTTATAGTCCAATTTAGATAAAAAAACACTCATCTTGTTGGCTTTAAAACTGGCAATACTAATTAAGTGAGCAACTTGCTTAACATACCCAAACGTTCTTCTACTTCAACCAATGGAAGTTTCTTTGTAATCTCTTCTTTGAGGTCATCAAATAATTTGTAAATTATTTTATGTTTCTTAATAGGCACTGCATTTGTAGTTGCTTTTTCTTCTGCTTCTTTAAGAACTCCAACATTAAATGAATATATTATTGCTGAGAAGAAAAACACAAATAATTACAAAACAAATAATTGTTGCATTACAATTTTACATCCCGCCCATTTATGAATATATATATAGTATAACCTTTATATTCCGACAAACAATGTGACCTTATTATTGTCAGATTAGCAAATATATTGGATTAACAAGGGGATCATCAAAACATGCTAAAGAGCCTACTTGGTGAGGGTAAACTCATCTAACCACAGAATAAATAAGATAAGAAAACAAGAATATTGAAACACACACAATTATTATCTGCAATAAATACAATACAATCATTATAAAATAAAGTATTAGAAATCGAAATATAATACTGTACCTTAGTGAATGCTTTAAAGTTCTAAGGGTCCATACACATATTATGTAACACATATTTTTGTCATTTCAACCCCCCCCCCCTCCTCAACCATGGAACACACCGTAACATTTGAGCATCCCCCCACCCCTCCCCCCAATATGTTACATAACTTAATCGTAGAAGACTTTAAAACAGCATAAACCTTTTAAACATTGTTTTATTAGCAACTTGGAATAAGGATTTAAGTAAATCATTAAACTTTTAATGACTCTCTTTTTATAACCTTTTTCAAGTCAAAATTGATACAAACAATTTATGTGTCCTAATATCAGAAAATTGACATGTATTCTAATCTTGAAGATTATGAATAAAGAATTTCTGATTTCTGATATGTAGTGCGACAAACGCCGAAACTAAAGATGTGGGTGGCACTGCACAAAACTGTATCATGTCATGATTTTACAATCTTAAAACAACACAAAACAAAGCTGAAAAGCAACACAGAGCTTGCTTCAAACATGTTATATTCATTTTTAGTTTGACTGTTATTAAAATAGTATGGCAGAAGAAGTATTTTTTATATAACTATAACTAACTGTAACCTTGATTATGATAAAGTATCAATTTGAATACATTTATTTTACAGGATTTATAACATTATCAACAGATACGGGTATGCCAGATCATAGGGTTAAAATGAGTGAGTTACGTAACATTGACCCAAACCCCCCCCTTCCATACATAACGTTACACCATACCCCCTCCCCACCCATTAAGTGTGTTACGTAATATGTGTATGGCCCTAATATGAAAATTCACCCCTGCCCCCACCATGGTTTCTCTTGCACCCCTGGGAGCTGGCACCCAAATGTATCTATTTAGCAAATGTCGGAATATCAAGATTATACTGTTTAATCACAAATACAAGTATAATACAGCAAGTATAATACTTGTATACAAGTTTAATCAGCAAATTTGTATACTCAGCCCTTATGTTATCCTTATAAGTACTATCATAAGAATAAGTAAAATTTAATATACTGCTTATTTATAAACATCTCCTTATACTTAAAACAAAAATGAATTCTTTAGACAGTTCGTCTGAGACTTCCACTGGGTCGAATTACAAGCCTTTTTGTTCTAAATTCTCTCATGACATATAACATTGGGTGAAATTTCACATTTTTCTATTCTTTAGACAGTTTGTCTAAGACTTTTACTGGGCCAAATCACATGTAGATTTGTTCCAAATGAAAGCTAATTGTTCCTATATTTGCAGATTTTATTTGTATTTGGAATATTTTGACATTAAGTAGTTTTAAAACAAGAATTACAATTCTCTCATGGTATATAACATTGGGTGAATTTTCCCATTTTTCTCTTCTTTGGACAGTTTGTCTGATACTTATACTGGGCCGAATTACATGCAGTTGGTTCTAAATGAGAGATAATTGTTCCTATATTTGCACATCTTATTTGTATTTGGGATGTTTATAGATGAAAAGCTTTATAGTGCATGGAAAACAACAAATTTGTTTAATAATACAGACTGTACAGTTATTTATTTCTAACTGATGTTAAGTTATTTTTAAATCCTATGAAAACATTATGTTACAGTTATGCAAACACAACATTAGTATACATAAGTTACTTTTGACACCAAGTCGACAAAGAACAATTATAATTGAACTAATCACTTTATTGGAATTTATTTTTATAATTTTCAGCAATCTGAAGCAATGCTATTTTGTATTAAATTAATTATTTAGTGGTGACCACTAATATTGAAAGCAAAACCATGGATTAAAGAATACATAACTATTCCTTTTTTGGGTTATATAAATTATTTGTTCTATTCCGTTTCTTATATTTAATTTCAGAGAGAAGAGTATTAGAGTTACGGAGTTAGGGAAAACTACAGATATTCATTGTTGTTGTTGACTTTTCCTGTAGGGTACTATAGAATACTCAACCTTAATATTGTATCGGTTGAATTTTGATGGGGACCAACTAGTACATAATTTCTTTATTAGCATGATACGGGTTGTTACAACTAAGCAGGATGAATAAAATACGTCTTATAACACTATAAAGTATATTTACACTTATACTGTACTTACATACAAGACGGTGAAATATACACAAGAGATGGTACAAGGCATCGATTTCAACCAGTTACACCGGTCACCATCAGGCCCAATCAGAGAATAACAGAAACAAGATGGCGAATAGCTTATATACTAATGGCTACCGGAAGTTCCGGAAAGAAGTTGCGATAAGTACCACCAGAGTCAAAGTTGACCTGTTCATTGATCAATTTATCCCTATCCTTACATTTTTCCTTAAAAATAAACAATTCTTCCCATGCATTCATTACATTTCCTTTCTTACAAATATGGAATATATGCCTTATACCATCTTTTGTGTATATTTCACCGAATTGTATGTAAGCACAGTATAAGTGTAAATATACTTTATAGTGTTGCAAGACGTATTTTATTTATCCTGCTTGGACTAACTAGTATAATGATAAACCTGGTATGTGGCTTTATCTGGATATGGTATACTGAATGAATTTATTTATTCCAGAAAAAAATATATATATACATACAATTTTATTTAAGTAAGAGTAAGAGTAAAAGTATTAATATTTAAATTTTCTTTTGTTGTTCTAGTTTCCATTGCAGCAAACCTGAACTGAGGAAAATGAGAAGCGTTGAAGAATAACTCAGCTCTAACGTTATTCTTATAGAAAGCACATAAAATGTTACCTCTCACTTAATTATGAATCTATTTTCGTGAATATTAATGGCTTTATGTGGTTGTGAGGAGCATAAATATACATTAGAAATTCGCTGAGTATGCAGGATTTGCTGTGGCAGGAAAATTTGTAATACGAACCTAAATTACAATAATACAAACCTTCAAATGCCTGTGCTAAGTCTACATCAGACTGAGTTACATTTCCAACTCCATAATGGACCAGTTCAAGCTTACACAATGAACCATCGTAGGTGTCAAGCAAATCCAGAATAGCTTCTACAGATCCATCCACATCACCTGTGAAAGGAAATTCTTGATAATAGTGACAAAGATAATTCATACTTAAAGCATCTAAACAGTTTTCACGATACCATCAAGAGATGTGCATCATGACATTTGTTTGACTAAACAGTAGAATTGCAACATCTGAGGTAATTGGAACCGAGACTATCTCGAATAAAGATAATGCAGAGGTGAAGTGCTGTCGGGATAAAAATAAATAACTAATTACGACTAGTTAAAAATATACAAAGGTAGTTTACATACAAATAACCATATGATCACATTAGGGGCCGTGCATATATTATGTCACACCTCCCCGGGGGTGGGAGAGGGTGCAGCACACTGTGACATTCCGTGACACGGGGAAGAGCTGCATGTCACCTCACGATTAATGGAGTTAAAACCTGCGAAATCGTCAGTTTCAGAGTGTCGGCTGGTTATCGTAGTAATATTTTAATTTGAAACCACCAAAACAGAAATGATTTAGTGAATATGAATGTGTGCATCAGTGTTGCCGTTGTTGGTGTAACTACGCAAATTGGTCTTGGTGTATTTTTTGGCAGATTCTTGGTGGATTTGTGGATTTTACCAAGAAAACCTGGGGGATTTTCATATTTTTCGATATTTCTTAAATTTGTCATATATACTGTTTTCAAGTATATCAGCCTAACTGAATGGCGGTATCTGCCCTAAACGAATCAAACAAATATATAGGCCAGAAATGCTACAAACATATTTTTGCACTATTACACTATGTCCCTATGTAACTATATATATATATACTATTTTCAGTTTTCTCCGTTCCGTCTGTCGCATCAATTTCATGGTTTTTCCATATGCCTTCTTTGCAATGACAAATTCCTTTTTGTTTGAAAAGGGCATTTTAATGATAAAATACCTTACCCACAATCCAATACTTAAGAATTAATTAGCGTGACATGACAGGAGGGATGGTGGGTTATGAGTAGCGTGACAGAGCATGATAAGGCGTGGGGAGGTGGTCAAAAAGGGCTGAAAATAGCGTAATGTAATTTATGCATAGCCCCATAAGCGTGAACACAAGAGACAAATACATTTTGAAAATGGAATTTTTTAAAAATATATATCCATGTACACAAATTTATAATTTTAATGCAAATGGTATAATAGCCCCGTCGCAGCAAACCTGCATACTCAACGAATTTCCAATGGAGATATAATGTCTTAATACTGCAAAAAGCCACTTACCAAGTTTTATAAAAATATATTCACAAATAAGCGATATGTACAATTTTAATTATTCTCCGTAAGAATAACATTGGGGCTGAGTACGCAGGTTTGCTGCAACAAGGAACACAAAAAATGGGTTTTTATGCTAATAACAATATAACTCAACTAGGTCAAGTCGTATACCAGTTTTTATTAATTTATGTTCATAATTAAGGGAGACAGAGCATTTAATTATTCTCCATAAGAATAACATGGGGGCTGAGTACGCAGGTTTGCTGCTACGGGAGCCTTTGGCAAAAAATTTTTTTTAGCAAATATCAAAAGATCACAACGAGATGAAGCTGTATACCAAGTTTCGTCAGTATACGTTCATAAATAAGCGAGATATAAAAATGTTCTTTTGCTCCATCAGAATAACATTAGACAACGTACTGTGTTTAGCACTTTCAATATCTCGGTAACCAATTGACGTAGAGGAATGATCAAAGTACCAAATTGTTTGTTTTTTTTTAAGCTGAATCCAATGGTGAAAACTACAATTTGACTATTTCAAAAATTACATGTAAAAAATTCAAAAAACCCATTTTTGGGGTACAAAACCACCCCCAAAATACCGCTCTGGATAGAGCGATGTTGCTGGTTTTCGAACTTAAAGTCATAAATGTTGCTTTACACATTTATACCAAGTTTCATCAAAATCGGATCATTTTTACGAGAGTTATCGTGCTCACAGAGACATATATATATATATATATATATATATATATATACAGTTTCGAACGAATGGTGTTTTTGGGGTCTAGGACCTCAACATGAAAAGTTATCACAGTCCCGGGCCTAGGACTTACCATGCCGACTACGGTAATAGCTTCTTCCCTATACGGGAAATTCGCTAAAAACAAAAATGGTATAGCAATTTGAAAATTTATAATTCCCTATCTTCCTTATTTTCACAAGTGTTGTAAGACGTCTTTTATTACATCCTGTAAGTAATAACAACACTTAATATGCTAATCAAAAAGTTGTGTACTGATTACAATTTAGTTAAATAAAGTTTTCTTCCCCTTGATGTATAGGTAGTTTTCAAAATAAATTGTCTTATTTGCTCTCTTAACCGACCCCGGATCAACCGACGCTCGGATTAACCACCTCTGCCCGGGCAAAAATAGAGGTCGGTTTATCGTTCTGAATTTAAAAACTGGTCGGTTTAACTGACCTTTCCTAGGAATCGAAAGACTTTCGATCCCATCCTTACCGCTTTACTAAAGCAGAAATGTACCCGTTCAGGTCAAGTTTTGTTATGAATCACATGGAAAACTCACAATAGTGTGGAACGCCAGTTTATCACTACTCTGCGTCGAGTACAGTACAGAGCTTTTTCGCTTGTGCGTCGCGTGTGTGTACAGCTTACCGGATCACTTTTATCAATTTATTTCATAAGAAAAAATGCAAAAGTAATGTTTAATATATGCAGTTGAGTTTTTTAATCATATAATAACAATAATACATTTATTTCTACAGTATTTTACATGTTTACGAAGTTGCCCATTTTAACCGACCTATTACGTTATCTGACCTAGGCCTGGTCCCGTGAGGGTCGGTTAAGGGAGGTAACTGTTTGTATAAAAGTTAAACTCTTATTGGTAGAAAATTTATTATTTGTAAACCTAAATGTAACTAAATGTATGTGCGTTCGCTCAGGTTTACGATTCCGTGAGCCCTCTGCAGGGTTAGCAAAAAATGTATACATCATGAAAAGCTGATTTTACCAGTTGTAACCTTATTTCTTTCATTTGTTTTTTCTGTTTATGGATTATGAAAAAAAAACCACCAAACTCAATAAGCAAGATACATTGAAATTTCAGTCAAGCATGTAGTTTAAAACAACAAACTTGTCCTACTATCCTATCCTATACTATTATAAAAATGTGAAACATGGTTGTGTGCACGGATGGATGGATGAAAGTTTAATTTCATCACACATTAACTACTGGTCCGGTTAATATTTTGTAAGGAGACAGCTTACATGCTTAAATGACACAAGCCTATTGTCATCTCGCTCTAACCTCAGGGCTTCGCCACACAAGCCACTTAATTTCCAATGTGAATCTCATGGTTGAATAGTTTCAAGGCTTTTGAATTAAGATAAACGTTGTTTTTAGCTGTTAATTTCACCAGCTGTGATGTGATTTATATATTCTGAACGATGTCACTGAACTGTTTGTTTACATTTCTGGAAGAATAAAAGTTGCATTACCCTTTTATTTAATTCACTCCAAACATCCTTAGCCATACTTCTGGCCAGAATATTTTTTACCCGCCTCACTAGCTGAAATATTCCATGTCAGCCACCAAAAACCAACCATTGAACTAATGTAGTTTAAATAGGAAGAAAAGGTATACACCAGAATGAAACATAGGCCTATGGCCGTTCTGAAAATCCCTTAGGGCTCCACTGGACTGATAACTAAAATTACAATACTGAACATGAACCTCCAACTTAACCAATGTAGCTGAAAGCCAGTAGGAAGACAGGTTATACACCAGAGTCTAAAATATCCCTACTCCCCGTCCAAAAGTATTTTGGGGTTCTACCCCACTGGCATTATAACTTTTATGTTTACCATTGTGCACCAACTACCAGATTTTTTTCATTGATATTTGGTAGGAAAATTGCTTATTACCTACTCAAGGCATAGGTCTACATCCGATCCAAAAATTCTCTGGTACTCCGCCCCAAAGGATTCAACATTCCTGTCAAATTGCCTATACATTTTACGGATACTATAAGTATTTACAGATTTGTAATTTGTCTATGTTAACAATCCCGTGTCAACCTATAAGACGGACTGCGCTAAAATGTGGAAGGAATTAGCATGTAAGTATCTATCTGTATGAGTGGGTTTCCTGACAAACTCCATAATTTAACGTTCAATTTTACGTTAATTTTAACGTATTACGATGAATAAAAACACGTAAAAAGGCCAATTTATTATCTTTCGTTACTTCCATAGTGAACTTAATACTTGGATAGATAGGATTTAAGATTTAAGTGATCCAAGAAACACTGTAAAGAATCAGTCCCATGTGAAGCCAAATGTGACTCTTTGTAGCGAAGGAATGTTTTTGGTTTGAGGGGTGCAGAAGACAAAGCTCGCTGTTCAAAACTTCCCATTTTAGCAACATGGCCGCATCTTCCACCTGCTCGCAGCATTTACCATCGAAAAAAAAGTTGACTTAAGGCATTCATTCAGCTGTCACGAAGGAGTTGTAAAATGTTTGAAATTAGTAGAATAACTACTTCTATTGGCACTTTGGTAAATAATGAACAAACATCAAAACTGACTCCTAAACGCCACAAAAAGGCTTTTCTGATGAGAATACCAGAGCTGGAAATTTGTAACGATCTTAAGAGGTATATAAAATGAGTCTTGGACATGAGTTCCTACAGTAGAATGTTGATTATCCGACATAATTGGAGAGTGGGGGTGTTTGGATAATCAATTTTTCGGATAATCGGCCATGAACAAATTTATAATTTTGTTCAGGACATGGCCGTCGTGTGGGCGCCACGGCCAGAGAGGCGCTGCGGCAGGCAAAAATAAAACAACAAAAATTGGAAAAATTAATTTATTTCGAAAAACCTTTTTTTTTAAGTTAGGTATAACAGAATTTTGAATAATCATACGTTGCATGTATTTTTTAACAAATAAATATCTGACACTAATGACTTGATATTTACTATTTTAATAGATATCCCAAAATAGGCCTAAGTTTTTTCTCAAAATTGAGCAGCTGGATTTTCTTGTATACTGTTAATAATAATAGCCTAATAATGAACTCCACCAAACTCCACTGTGTAGGAAGCCCCAGCTCTTTCCTTGTATTATCTCTAAATCAATATTACATTGTCTTAAAGGGGTGCCCCTATCCACGCACACACTCGTTGCCTTGTTGCGTTCTTCTATTTTTATTTCACCCGACCTTGGCACGATGACTCTTGGTAGGGACACTGAATGCACATCCTCTACCCCACGTACCCCTTCAACTGCTCGCATCCACCTGCTCCTGCCAGTCTATCACACTGATAAGTTACATGAATTGTTCCAGAGAACAAAATGCCAAAAAAGTTGTCGGGAGCTCAGCGGTAAAAAATAAATAAGGTAAGTGAATTAGCATGTAAAGTGTTACTGTCCAAAGAAGGCCGGATGTAGGAGCTGTAGGCCCCTAAACGCAACCAATGGTGTGGGTCCTTACCGGTCAGGTCAGCAAGCTGGCAAACTTTTTGTTTTGCTTGTGTCAAAAATAACTTGCGAAACGTAACATTGCAAACGAACGTCTAGACGCGATGCGGCTTGGAACTTGTCTCACCACCCACAAGTCGCGTTTCTCACTGTGAGTTTGACCCCATCTATTTATTTATATGTATTTGATAGTGTAGCTATCACAATGGTCACATCGCTCACTGTGCGTCGCCCACAGTAAGTTTGTGTTTGAATCCTTACATATAGGTTTAATATTGGATGTGAAGGGGAACGAGTTGGTGGGGGGGAATGGGCGCCTGCCGAAATCTAGCCTGAGGCGCCAACAAACCATGCGACGGCAATGTTTTAGGACGTGGACGTGGGTTAGGTTAGTAAAACGCAAACATCTCCTCTGCAATTCTATTGTATAATTGTAGACACGTAAATTTCAGGATAGCATTGCTATTCTTCTGTTCGCATTGCCAACTCCATATTCCTGAGGAAAAATTAACCACTAGCACCTTTATTCAATATTTTTCAACACTTAGCACCACACGTTTATGTTTGGACGACATTGCATGGTAAGCACCGTTAATAAAGTGAGAAAAAATATCGCAATCCACCACTTCCACAGTCTAATATAATATAACTAACAAGGTAGAGAGACGTGAACTCATACGCGAGTAAATGTGTCGCCCGGAACTCACTAGCGATCAACACGGTTGGCAGTGCGACTAATGTAAAATCCCTAATGATCATGATGGATGGAAGAATAAACTAATTTAACACACTTGCGATCCTGGTGGTTGGCGGGACAAACAGGCCTTATTCCGGGCCACCACTTTGGATAGGTGAGTTTCCTGACTGCAAAAACTAGACGGTGCTGTCTTCTGTCACTGTGCGAGTAGACATGGCACTGGTTGAGGTTGCGCTGCCAACTGCTGCCTAGCGCTTGTGAGGCGTTCTACTTCTAGGCGACAACTTAGATGAGTTTCAAGACATCTATTTTATTTGCTTATAGAACCTCCACGTGTTTTCCCTTAATGTATTTAATTATTGAGTTGTAAATAGAGGTTAGGGTTGCCATCTGGTAATGTGGGAAAAAGATAAGAGTTTAGCTGGTGACTCCCTACTGGAAGGGGGAGGGGTCGAGTGGTGCTCCTCCAGGAAAGTTTGAAAATTAGGTTTAAAACAAGGCTTTTCAACTTAGTTGGAAAGCTTTTTTTACTTGTTGTTATATTCAAATTGTAAATTTCAAAAAAAAACTGTACATAAAATATGAAACTAAAATGCATAAAATAATATGCTTTTTAATTTAATGAACTGCATTATAAACTTGGTTTGCAGTCACTTGGGTCACTTACTCAACTGGCACTATAAATCTTCGTAAAATGTCTTGCCAAAAGATAGGCAAAGAGTAAACAAATAATGGTCATTAGAGTGTATATGGAAAGCTCATTGAAGATAGGGTTTAGCTTTGGCAATCGCTGCATGACAATTAAGTTGCAAACGTATATACCTTTTTGTTCCCAAATACCATTTCAACAAACATGTTGCACATTTTTGTTAAAAAATTTAAAATAGAAGAGATTTATAAATTTGTCCAGAATTTCCCGGAGCTATATTTTTACCCTAAAGATCCAGTAATATCTGGGGAAATCCAGTGATATGGCAACCCTAATATAGGTGGAGTTTAAGGTTTTGAACATTTATTCCAAAAAACTGTTTTTATCTCTCAGTTGTTGCACTTCCCCTAATTACGTTAAGGACAAAATCACCTTTTGTAATTTTATTAACACAGATTAGGCAAAATATTTACATAATTTAATTTGAATTGCTCGTTAGAGGAGTTATGTTGTGATTATTGTGTTAAGAAAAGTATGAGTAGGAACCACTATATTTAAGACTGTTTTTTATTTAACTTGATTTTTATTTCTTGCGGTTGACAAAAATGCTGATTCTTGATGGTTTGCATAAAAAATTATGTAATATTCTTATTGAAGTAAAGTTATTTTGGCAAAAATTTTTGTTTTTGTCAAACCTTCCCATAATTCTTAAGATATCTCCAGGAAATGTCAGGATATTTTAACTCCATACAAAATTAAAATCATAATGCTTAATCGTGTTTATTTAAATAGCAATAAGGAGATCAAGAAATGATCTCGAAATAATCAGTCAAAATAGATGTGGAATTTAATTAATAAGAAAGTTAGTATTAATTAAAAAAGCTCAAATAAATTGAATTTGGATCCTCAGTCTTTAAATTTAAATTTTTTAGATGAATTAGATCACCTGATATATAGTTTGCCTACATCAAAAAACTCTTCCAAAAATTATACCAGTGTGAGTGACAGATGTTGTTTGCAAGATATGCATTTTGAATTAAAAGGTTTTAGCGTAGAAAAAGTCTGTAACGGGTATACTAATTAATTCCTAAATAAAAATTAAACAAATTTAAAATAATAAATTGTAATATAATTAACACTCATGGAAAATTACCGTTAGAAAAAGTTGAATATCTTAAAAACTATAAATCCGATTGAAATGAAAATTACATGGAAGTAAACCATATGAAATTCTTTAACTTATCTGTGAAAATCATACAATTCAATCAATAAAATAAGAGTCAATTTTTAACAAACAAATATTGTAAAATAGTGGCCTTCCCCAGAGCTAAGCTCGACCCTCAGGTACTTCAGTTTTAAAGGGAACAGGAAGTTCGCTCAGAAATAATGGCGCGATCTCATGGACCAATCAGAGCGCTTGGCGGGAATCTAGTCGAGCTAGTGCATCAATACCGCGGTCGAGAGAGCCCGAGATTCATTGCGTAGTCAGATACTATAGGGGATGTACTGTGAGTGAGGCTCCGTACATCACATTTGTAGGGCAGTTTTGTTAAAGTCTTATTAAAATTACTCATAATGAAAAGTTAGTGGTGATTAGTAGATAATGTGACGTGTCGGAGTTAAGGTGTCAATGAAAAATAGTGACTAGGCCTTATGGGAGTTCCGTCAAAATTGATGAGTATATAGTCTAATAATACACCCACTACTTAAGATTTTGTAAATATCTAAATGAACGGACTTCTACTAAATTAACAGGAATTAGGCATACCCTACCTTAGGATATTTCAAGCACAAATCAAATGGACTTACAGTAAATTAACAGGAATTAGGCATAACCTATCCTAGATTTAACTTGGCATAGCTTACCCTCAGTAGGAGCAATTCAACCAGAACTTCCTTAGTTTAGTTTTTCAATTGGGTATAACTTAACCTAATAAAATTAAATTTACATCAGTGACAATGAAATTTTATTAACTGATCTACAGTATAACTAAATAACATTCAACCAGAACTATTCTTCAATTGGTTACAACTTAACTAAATTAATTGTATACCATTAACATTATTTCAGTTAACCTATAAGCTTACAGGTACAAGATAAATTTAAAAGCTATCAGATGTGACTTAGGGCTTATTGGTAGTAAAAAATGTATGGACTCAGAGACTGTGGTATATTTTATAAGATGCGCCTGAATGAATAAATAGATGTATTCATCACAATTGTCAGGCCTTTTTATTGTCATAACCTAATTCCAGCAAGCCTCACACAAACCCACAAGACTTCAACATGTTGATAAAATTTCAACATGGGTCTTCCCTGACATTAAGATAATTTCTCATACTCTGCCGGCTGAACTAAAGAAAAGTAACAAAACCTGAGATTATAATAATTACCTAATATTTATTTTTGAAAATTTAATTAAAACAATTTAAATTAAATTAAAATTTAAAGAAGTCAAAGGTTACAAATTGCACCGATACGGGTGACCCTGACAAAAATCTGTCAGCAGGAATTTTTGATTATAATTAATTAATAAAAAGAAAGCAAAAAAGGTTACAATTTTATGAAAAAATATTTAAATTAAGTAATAGTAAATATGTTTAGATATTTATGGTATAAACTCTGAGATTATTAAAACTGCATCACTTGAAGTTATCACTTGTTTAATCTCTGTGCATCTGAAGGAACATATCCTGAATGTTTAAAATGTGTCAAGGTAATCCCTGTGTATAAGAAGGGAAGTAAATCTATACTTATTTAATAGGCGGGCAGGTTTTTTGTGACAATCACTCCTCCTAAACTACTGAACCGATTTTCATGTTTTTGGTGTCATCACAAAAGCCTAACGTGAAGTTGTGCAGGAAACTTTTTTTATAGAGAAATAATTGGTGAGTGAGGCCCTGGGGCCCCTTAAAGTTGAGTTTTTTCTCATAAGCTTAACATTGGGAAATAACTAGGCCTATAACTTTTAGGCCCCTTAAAGTTGATTTTTTTCCCATAAGCTTAACATTGGGAAATAACTAGGCCTATAAGTTTTAAGCAATCAGCTGGATAGAGTAAACACAGTTAATCAGCAGGCCATGTTGGCTTTGGAACGGTAACACAATATTTATAAGGGAATATCACTATAATATTGCGTTGTGATCGCGAGCGAAGCCGCGACAGGCTACTAGTTAGATTTAAGTAATTGTAGACCAATCAGTATTATTCCTGTTATAAGTAAAACTGTAGAGAGTTTTTGTATCATACTTTGAAGGAACTAACCTTTTTTAATCATTGCCAATTTGGATATGGAGCAAAAAGAGGAACCAATGGCGCTGTTCAAAAATTGATTTGGTTAAGTTTAAAAGAACTGGAAAATCAAAACAAAGTGCTCATGAGATTTTATGACATGAGAGAGCCTTTGATACTGTGTCTCATGAAATATTGTTACAGAAATTTGCTTTTTATAAATTTAAGCAAAACACATTACAATTTGTTGAGTCTTATTTAGATGAAAGGTATCAAAGTGTCTACTGTAATAATGTATTTTATGAATTTAAAAGAGTAAGTCATGGTGTCCCTCAAGGCTCTATTTTAGGTCCTGTTTGTTTTATTATCTATGTTAATGATCTGCCAGTAAATTTACAAAACAATGATGTGAAAGCTTACTTATTTGCTGATGACCTGGCTGTACAAATAATATGTGAACCATCATCATCATTAGTCTTGAACAAAACAAATAGTTTAGTCAAAGGTTGGTGCATATCAAATAAGTTGTTTTTAAATTTTGACAAAACCCAAGACTTGAATTTGAGCTTAAGTATTAGACACAAAACAAACCATGTTAAATTTTTAGGTATTTTTATAGACGCTAATTTGAAGTGGAATGTACATATAGATTTTGTTATAAAAAAACAGCCAAAGGTATATTTATGTTAAATAGATTAAAAAATTACTAAGATTAATATTAGTAATATTTTGATGAACCTTGGTATGTGCCTTCATATGGTTGTAGTCTATTTTAATGAAAACACCATTTTTTATCATCCTTGTTACAGCAAACCTGCGTAACCTGTTCAATGTGATTCTTTGGAGGATGAATAAAATGTTATTTCTTCCTAATTTATCAATATATTTTGATGATCTATAGGTAAGCTCATTTATGTGTTGGTGAAGTGTATATATTTGCATTGGAAATTCGCTGAACTCGCAGGTTTGCTGTGACCCGGGGGTATATTTTATATTTACAATCAACAATTAAGTTTTAACAATTTATTTCTTTTTCCACGATTTTTAAACATATTTTTCTCAAACAATAAAAAAAATTTAAATACAAAAATTCAAGCAAATAAAATTTATTTATTTATTTATTTATTACATCACATAACATCTATTATAGGGAATTTCCCTTAGACAGGTGAAATTGTCAAAGTTTCCTTATACTAAAATACATAGACCTAACAATATATACAATACATTCGATGATCAATCAAAATGTAAATAAACAGTACAATTAAAACAAACAAAAGTCACCCGTCAACAAATAATGCTAAAAACCAAAATAAAATTTATAACTATAATGACAGGCTGTTAAGGTAATCATTGACACTATAAAAGTACTTTGTTTTTAAATACTTTGTCACTTCTGCTTTGAATTTTGTTATATTGGAAATGTTTTTGATACTCTGAGGGAGTTTATTATAAAATTTGCTACCTGTGTATAGAACTGATTTTTCAAAAGATGATGACTTGTGTGCTGGTATTTGTAGTAAGTGTTTATGTCTAGTGTGATAACCATGACTTTCAATTTTGGAATTGAAGTGTGAAGCATTCAATCTCACAAATATGACAATGTTTAGGATAAAGACACAAGGTAAGGGCAAAATTTCAAAAGTTTTAAATATATTACGGCATGAAGACCTTACACGAGCACCAGCCATCACTCTCAGAATTCTTTTCTGAAGACGGAACACTTTTAGGCTTTCAGAGGAACAACCCCAGAATACAATTCCATATGACAAATGTGAATAAACATAGGCGTAATATACAGCCTTAAGAGTAGATGTGTCAATCGAATGTGAAAGTGTTAGCAAAACATAAAACGCCTTGTTGAGTTTTGACTGAAGCTTGGTTATGTGTTCGGACCAAGTAAGCGACTTATCAAGCATGACACCAAGAAAATTAATAGAAGTGGATAGATTGATTGATGACTTAAAATATTCTGCCCGAGCTCTGCTACTATTGCTATAATTTGGATGAAAATTTACAATAGCGGTTTTTTCCTTATTCAGCATTAATCCATTACAAGAAAACCACGAGTTCATGTCTTCCATAGCCTCGTCCAACATTTGCCCAAGATCAACTCCATTGCTACTCCTCAAGAAAGCCGTAGTATCATCAGCATATAGAATCACACTAGAGTTTCTCACATTGCAAGCCAAATCATTTACATATAAAAGGAACAACAAAGGCCCTAGGATAGAACCTTGTGGAACACCTGCTAAAATTATTATCTGAATTTGAGACTGATGTCAATTTTGAGACCTGAACAGTCAATAGTGAGAAAAAGCTCATCATAAATTGCTCACCTTTGATAACTACGCTGACCTTAACCTCATCACTCTCCTGGGATTCTTTCTGACGAGGTCCTGTGGGCTTTAACCTTCTCCTCCCCATTTTCCTTTTCTTCTCTAACTGAGCTTGATAAACCTATAATACACATCAATATTTATTTATCCTATGTTTTGTATATTATATTTAGGCCTGAGAATGTATATCATCTTTCTACGAATGGAGAAAATAAAATTACATTTAGACCTATAAGTTAAAATAAACTATGTTTTAATATTCAAGTTTGTTTTTCAATTAAAATGAAAATAAAAATGAAATAAACAAACATGAAAATTACATGACATGATAATGTTGTTCCTGACAATACTTGTTTAATTAATACTGGAATTAATGTTTGTTATCCAGACAAATTTCAAGACAGCTAAACTGAAACATAACATAACCGAAACCTAAATAACCGAACCCATAACCGAATAACCTAAATAATCGATAAACAGACAGTCAAATCAAATAAATAATTAATGCCAAAGGACAGTTGGGCCTAAAATTAATGGATTGACTCAATTTCAATTATTATGGAACAAAAAACAAGCACAAACTTCTTAAGCTCACCTATTAGATTTCATTAGGTTAACCTAAAAGTGGACTATACAGACCAGCGAGCATATAATACAATAGAGAAGCTACTAGGAGCGAAGAGTGCGGCCAGCCTGGCAGTCGGATGTGACAATCCAAGATGGCGGCGCAGCCCTAGTCGGAGCATCTACCCTACCACGCACCGCCACTTTATCAGATAGTCGCAGTGAGGGTAGACAAGGCTGTTTGTCGTAGCCCTAAGATGTCGATGTCGACTTAGCACGATAGTGTAAATTGTGTTGGATTTGGTTTTAATGACCGGACACCTATTAAAAAAAATATAAATACCCCCGTAGCAGCAAACCTGCATACTCAGCGAATTTGCAATGCATATATATGTATCTTAATACCACATAAAGCCACATACCAAGTTTCATCAATATACATTCATAAATAAACTATTTATGACATTTTAATTATTCTCCATAAGAATAACATGGCGGCTGAGTATGCAGGTTTGCTGAAGCAAGGAACACAATAAATGGGGTTTTATACAAAAATCAATATAACTCATGTAGGTAAAGCAACATACCAAATTTCATTA
Source organism: Allygus modestus (assembly GCA_963675035.1). Classification (NCBI taxonomy): domain Eukaryota; kingdom Metazoa; phylum Arthropoda; class Insecta; order Hemiptera; family Cicadellidae; genus Allygus; species Allygus modestus. Next base: position 118,385,200 of record OY776111.1, read on the forward strand.
ATTTATTTTCATAATGAAGGGAGATAACACGTTACTTATTCTCCATAAGAATAACATGGGGCTGAGTACGCAGGTTTGCTGCTACGGGAGCCTTTGGTAAAAAATAGTTTTTTTGAGCAAATATCAATGGTCCACAACCAGATAAAGCCGTATACCAAGTTTCGTCAGTATACGTTCATAAATAAGCGATATATCAAATTTTTATTTTCCTCCATAAGAATAACATTAGACAACGTACTGTGTTTAGCACTATCAATATCTCGGGAACCAATTGACGTAGAGAAATGATCAAAATACCAAATTGTATGTTTTTTTAAGCTAAATCCAATGGGAAAAACTAAAACTTGACTATTTCCAAAATTATATGTAAAAAATTCGAAAAACCCTTTTTTGGGGTACAAAACCCCCCCAAAATACCCCTTCGGATAGAGCGATCTGGTTGGTTTTCGAACTTAAAGTCATAAATGGTGCTTTACACGTTTATACCAAATTTTATCAAAATCGGATAATTTTTACGAGAGTTATCGTGCTCACGGACACATATATATATACACACATATATACAGTTTCGAATGAACGGTGTTTTTGGGGTCTGGGGACCTCAAAACGAAAAGTTATCATGGTCCCGGGCCTAGATCTTACCATGCCGACTACGGTAATAGCTTCTTCCCTATAAGAGGAAATTCGCTAAAACCGGGTATCAACCACCCGCTGGGATTACTTTTCACAAGAGCGCATTGTTTTATCTATTTAAATACGCTTAAGTGATTAAAAAATATCTTTGTTCAGCCATAAATTGTATTGAACATGCCTATAATTCTCTGTTAATTTCTAGTACCTCTAGATATAACAATGATTATTTTTGTGTAGGCCACAAACAACGAAAATGAAATGACCAGTAGTTATTTAAATATAATAAACAATATGTTTTTATCTATGGATAAAAATACATTTGGAATAAATAATAAAATATACATTTGTACTATTGTTTACATTTAAAAATCATTTTCATTCGTAAATTAAGGACTTGTACAACCTTCTAAAAGTGTGGTAAACATTTGCCGACTTTACGAGAGTTGTTTTAGAAGTACCTAACAAGTCTAAAAGCATTGGGTTTATATCTATAAGTGAACAAAATATTGTTAGTGAAATGTAAATCCATGAACTTGTATCTGTAGGTCAATGAACATTGATTAATGGTTTACGAATATTAGGAATAAGTTATTTAATACCCATCATAATCATCTATATAGTGAAACTTTGAGGATATTATAAACATATGAATAAGTATCGTAACTGAAACTATTTATTACTTAGATTTTTTTTACATTTACTATTACTTAAATGAATACAATATCATTACTAATCCAAGCTAAAACCAATTAACAAACAACAACTAAGCCGGAAAACAAACACACTGCACTGCTATGTAAATGGTCGGGCGCGGTGCGGCAGCGGGCAGTGGCAAAAGACAGTTTTTCCGCGTTCTTATACCTGGATTTCTCAGAAAACCGACCACTTTAGAAAATAAAAGTTGAAATAAAAAATTAAATTTGTTTATTCATCTACAACTTTCCTGCTGACAAAATGTCTCTGACCAAAAAATAAAAAACTTCCCCTCACAACAACTTTTTCATGTCTGGTTTTGGAAAACAAATCTATGAGTGTGTAATAAAATATTTATACACCAATTAATAAAATTATCTATAATTTTAAATTAAAACAATCGTTATCCTCAGACTATACTATAAGCATGCAAAATTTCAACAATATACTTCAATTATTACTGTTGATAATGGCCGAGTATTTGTCGCGAAAATTTACCGCGAATTGAGCTCGCGGGTCGTAGATTTCAGGCTGTAAGCCAGACCAACATGGCGGATCTTGCCACACATTTAATGCTCGGGGTATAAGCACTTGTCTTCTCTATTCTATTATGTGCTCGCTGATAATAAAGGCTTATGCCTTTATGGTTCAACCACAAATCAAATATGGATAGCATACTAAAATTACAAAAAAGGGCCGTAAGAATAATAATGAAATTAAAATATTATGAAACAGCAAAAGACAAATTTAAAGAATTAGGGATTTTTAACAGTTTATGGACAATATGTCGTAGATACATCCATCATTGCAAAAAATTATTCAGAAAACTCTGACCTTAAAAGCCACCCATATAATACCAAACATAAAAAATGTATTACTTCAATGCAACATAAATTAACATTTTATGAAAAAAACGACTTACACAGGACTAAAATGTTTAAAGCATTTACCAAATGGCATTAAAAATTAGGAAAACATTGCTAAATTTAAAAATAAATCAAAAAATTACCTGTTAGAAAAAGCCATTTATTCCCTCGAGGAATTCTTTTCCAACCCCCCCCCCCAAAAAACTTTGTTATAGTTTGATTTCTCAAAACATATTTTGTTTTCTCCTTGTTTAATATTTCGATACATGTAAAAGCAAGTGCTTTCCATTTTATTTAGGATAATAGTTTAGTTTGTAGTATTAGTGACGCCATTCAATGTGCATGAATATGTACTTAATGAATAAAGATCATTTTGATTTGATTTGATACAGACAGTGTTCATACAACTCAATCTGAAGGTCCTGGTAAATCCTCCATTTTGGTGTAAAGAGTAACACAAATTTATAAGCCACAATTTATTTTATTTATTTTTATTTATTTATTAATTATTAATGCCATGAATATGGTTGTTTTTTCTTTTGATTTGTAATATTACATAAATATCAAAAAAATAATTAAGCTTAATCAGAAGTTTCAAACAAGTCATCAATGTTTTATACACACTTTGAAAGAAGTTAACATTCTTAAATTTGGCCGGATTAAAGTTAAAATTTTGTGTTCTTGAAATAAAGGCTGACATGAATCTGTTTTAGGAATTTTAAAAAGTGTTCGTATGGCTCTTTTTTGTAAATATGTTTTTTTTGCATTGCTGCTCGATCCCCAGAACATAAGTTCATAAGAAATTGTAGACTGAACATATAAGTAGCTTAATAAGTAGATTCTCGTAGTGCGTTTAGACTTTTACATTAATTAAGTATTTATAGTTTTTACAACAGTAGTCACTACATTTATAGTAGTTTCCATTAGGGACGGGTAATTTGATGTGTCATTATAAGTTGGCTGTTTGCCAAAATTTTTAGAACATTACCATTAATTGTTGTCAATGCAAAATCTAGTCAAACTTCGTCCTCCCTTAGCAAAAGCCCGATTTCTGTCTGGGTTTTGCATCAGGGTGGTATAACTCTGTAAATTTTTCTTGGAAAATGCCATTATAATATTGTTAAAAACGTTGGATAATAAGCAGCTAATAATAACACATCAAAATACCTAAATTATAATTCTAGGTAATGTTGATTAAACATAGTTTATAATCAATATTAAGTGTGATCAAAATCGACTTAAAGTTTTGGTCATACTAAAATAAACAGACACTTACAAAATAAACAAATATATAGAAAAGTGTAACTTTAAATTTGACTAATGTTATAATCAGATGTATCACAATTATTCCAAGACATTATAATTAAAACTTTGACGGGCTGTCACTTTTGGCTCGATTGTCCGTTTAAGGTCGGGTTTATCGGAAAGAGTTAACCTAACTGAGACGATTAAAATGAGCTGTATTTTGACCTATGCTTATACTAAAACCTTCACGACTTCCTGTAGGGGACGTCCCTGAAAAATAATAAAATGGCTAAAACCTGTAGTGAAATATAGTTATTCAAACTGGATTTAGGTCTAATAAGTTTTTAATGTCTGTCAGTGATATTTATACAATTTTAAATCCACTTATTTATCAACTTTTCAATTATAATGTATAGGAAAGAGCCGTCGTTTAAAATCCAAGATTTAAGGGTTTTCCCATGGTCGAATTTTGGCAGATTTTGGATATGTTAAAATATACTACTTTTGGATATAAATTCCATCAAAAACGCTTCTGAAGTAATTTGTCTGAGGTGAAGTCATATTTTGACTGGGCTATTATTCTGAGAATCTCTGAGGTTAGTTAAGCTAAGAAAATTTAAACTGGTTTGTAAATGAAGGGAGAATTAATAAGTAATAATGGGATAGTTTCAAAACGGATTATAAAATAAAATATATAACAAAATAAATCATACTAATATTATAAAGCTGAAAGTTTGTGAGTTAGTTAATTGTTAGTTTGTTTGTTTGAGACTCAATCACTCTCCAACTACTGAACCGATTGAGCTGACATTTGATAGGAAGATAGCTAATATCCTAAAATAACATATAGGCCTACTCACATTTTAAAATTCCTTTAGGGCTTTGCCCCAGTGGCCACTAAAATTCTCCTGTTAATCTTATGGGCACATTTACTGGATCAGATGACAATTAAAACAGGTGTTCTGTATTTGAGAATTACAAAAGATTTTGAGTTTATTTATTGGTTTACAATTTTGTTGCACGTTCAAACCTGTATCATAATAATGTCGGGGAAACGTAAATCAAATTTGTCTCAAAGTTTGGAAAAAACCCAATTTAATAAAGTGGCTAAAAGTCAGGCAACCTCAGCACAAATAGAAATTAGAAGGCTTCAACAAGCTCTTTGGCAGGCAGCACACTGAGAAGAAGAAACTCCAGAAGATCAGCAACTTTGACGTGAACAGCAAGCTCAGCGGCAGGCCAGTTTGAGATCAACTGAAATTACACTAGGGCAGAACAGTGATCTATAGAAACTGTCAAGGAAGCTGAACCCGCAGATGAGCTACTGCTGTTAGGGCTGCCCAGTGGCGGCAAATGTTCACCAGAATTATGTGGAGTGCCTTTGAAATTGCTGCCTTGGAATACAACGCGACTCTTAGTCAGTTAACATATATCTTACTAACGTTATGTAGTGAACGCGGGTGAAGCCGCGACGGGTAACAGCTAGTTTACAATAAAGTGATTCAAGAATAATATCTATATTATTAAAATAATTTCTGGATTTTAGTTTGGCGTGTTGTGGGCTCTTATATTATTATTTTGTATACATATTTGGTATCAATCAAAGGTTTGTTCTCTCTAGATGTGCCTTTTGTGGGTTTGAAAACATTTACAGTCAGGGCTCTGCCCCATATACTTTTAGAGTTCCAATTTCAATCTTATGGAGTTATTTTGATTAGGAAGTCAGCTGATTATAATGTAAACATTTCAAACCATCTGACCCTATGCCTGAGAGATTCCCTTGTGGAGAACGGGGCACCAGCTTGTTACAAATTAATATATGTAATGCAATTTATGTGTGTTTACTACATATTTATAAACATTGCTGCTTACAAAAATAAATAACAACTTACCTCCTCGTGTTCGGCTGTTTTTGACTGAATAACTTCTAGATCCTCAAGGGCTTTTACTTTCATTTTATTTTCTTCCCGCCCTTTGATCACTCGAGCAGCTCTAGACTAGAAATGGTTAAACAGTTGTAGTTGCTATGAATTACAATTTCTTGAACTGAAACTGGATTTTAAAGGTGTTAGACATTCTGGTCAGTCTTAATCTTTATGCAAATAAATATCTGGTTGTGACACCATATTAAATTTGTAATGTACCAATATTTATAGGTAAAGTATGTACTGCAACTACAAGCTCTTATCTCTTGTACTGTGATCTTACAATTATAAACTAAACTGCTTTAACTAAATGATATGATAATTTCATTATTACTAGGCCTGATCATTCCAACTAAACTAAATAAATGTTTGTTAAATTGACAATACCAACATAAATATAGCACAATAAGAATGGTTATGCTTACAGAAAACAAGTCTGATGAAAAGGCCTCCCCCCAGCTCAGATGGAGCAACAATCGTGAATTTAACTTTACTGGTTTGGTTTTAAGTGTTTATGGACAAAACCTAATCTTAAACTGAATGGAATATACAAAAAGGTGTCTGTAATTTCTTAGTTTGTTTACAAAACATTATCATTTTGAGGTTTTTGAAAACAAATAGTAGTGTGCACAAAAGAGGCAGTGCAGAAGTAGGGCAAACAGTGTGATTTTCTACATGAAACTTGATGGACAGAAATAAAATGGCATGGGGTGTTCCTACATAATAGGTTATGCATACACTGCCGAAACTTTCTAAGATAAACAATTATAAGTGCTGCATTTTGTGGAAGGGCAGAGGAAAGTTTACAGCTAGGAAAAATAAAAATAATCACACAAACAATTGAACACTGTCACTTTAATGGTCAATGGGGTGAAGCCCTAAAAAATTCTTTAATAGTTTCTTAATTTTAATAAAGAAAGGAATAAAACAAACAAATTTATATCTTTATGTTTGTGTTTTGGCTAGATTGACCACTTCAAATTCAGACTATAGAATTCCCATTTAATGAAATCAATTTAAAAACTAGCACTATAATATACATATTCAAGTTAACAAAAGTAAAACCTTTCAAATTAACAGTAAAAACTGAAAATACTAAAGGAAACTAACATAAAATGTTGCAACACGAGTAATATAGGTTTTAATACAAATACATTGAAAATAAAATGCATTGAAAATAAACTAGGAAGCTTGCTTACCTCAGATTCCACCTCCAGCACTAGTTCTCCAGCAGAGGGGAGCGAACGCCACCCTATGACTTGTATTGCAATGCCCGGGGTAACTTTCTGTACCACTTTCTGGCCCTCATCAAACATGGAGCGAACCTTGCCCCACGCCAGCCCCGCCACTATGACACTGCCCCGTCTCAGAGTGCCACGAGACACCAGCACTGTGGCTAGCTTACTGCAACACAGCACAATGGCAATCAAAAAACATGGAGCGAACCTTGCCCCACGCCGGCCCCGCCACTACGACACTGCCCCGCCTCAGAGTGCTGTGAGACACCAGCACTGTGGCTAGCATACTGAAACACAGCACAATGGCCCTCAACAAACATGGAGCAAACCTTGCCCCATGCCAGCCCCGCCACTACGACACTGCCCCGCCTCAGAGTGCCGCAAGAAAAAACCACTGTGGCTAGCTTACTACAACAGAGCACTATTGCCGTCAACAAACATGGATAAAACCATGCACAAAGCCAGACCCACTACTACGACACTGCCCCGAATCAGAGTGCTGTAGGACACCAGCACTGTGGCTACCTTACTGCAACACAGCACAATTGCCGTCAACAAACATGGAGAAAACCATGCCCCACGCCAGCCCCGCTACTACGACACTGCCCCGCCTCAGAGTGCTAAGAGACACCAGCACTGTGGCCAGCTTACTGAAGCACAGCACTGTGGCCAGCTTACTGAAACACAGCACAATGGCCCTCAACAAACATGGAGCAAACATTGCCCCACGCCAGCCCCGCCACTACGACACTGCCCCGCCTCAGAGTCCTGGGAGACCCTAGCACTATGGCTAGTTTACTGAAACACAGCACAACGGCCCTCAACAAACATGGAGAAAACCTTGCCCCACGCCAGCCCCGCTACTACGACCCTGCCCCGCCTCAGAGTGCCACGAGACACTAGCACTGTGGCTAGCTTACTACAACAGAGCACAAAGGCCCTTAACAAACATGGTGCAAACCTTGCTTCACGCCAGCCCAGCCACTAAAACACTAATCGGCCTCAGAGTGCTGTGAGACACCAGCACTGTGGCCAGCTTACTGAAACACAGCACAATTGCCCTCAACAAACATGGAGCAAACCTTGCCCCATGCCAGCCCCGCCACTACGACACTGCCCCGCCTCAGAGTGCCGCAAGACACCACCACTGTGGCTAGCTTACTGCAACACAGCACAATGGACCTCAACAGACATGGAGAAAACCTTGCCCCGCGCCAGCCCCGCTACTACGACACTGCCCCACCTCAGAGTGCCGCGAGACACTAGCACTGTGGCTAGCTTACTACAACAGAGCACAAAGGTCCTTAAAAAACATAGTGCAAACCTTGCTTCACGCCAGCCCAGCCACTAAAACACTAATCCGCCTCAGAGTGCTGTGAGACACCAGCACTGTGGCCAGCTTACTGAAACACAGCACAATGGCCCTCAACAAACATGGAGCAAACCTTGCCCCACGCCAGCCCCGCTACTACGACACTGCTCCGCCTCAGAGTGCAGCAAGACACCACCACTGTGGCTAGATTACTGCAACACAGCACAATTGCCGTCAACAAACATGGAGAAAACCATGCCCAAAGCCAGCCCCGCTACTACGACACTGCCCCGCATCAGAGTGCTGTAGGACACCAGCACTATGGCTAGCTTACTGCAACACAGCACAACAGCCCTCAACAAACATGGATCAAACCTTGCCCCATGCCAGCCACGCTACTACGACACTGCCCCGCCTCAGAGTCCTGTGAGACACTAGCACTTTGGCTAGCTTACTGAAACACAGCACAATGGCCCTCAACGAACATGGAGCAAACCTTGCCCCACGCCAGCCCTGCTATTACGACACTGCTCCGCCTCAGAGTGCCGCAAGACACCACCACTGAGGCTAGATTACTGCAACACAGCACAATTGCCGTCAACAAACATGGAGAAAACCATGCCCCACGCCAGCCCCGCTACTACGACACTGCCCCGCCTCTGAGTGCAGTGAGACACTAGCACTGTGGCTAGCTTATTGAAAACAGCACAACGGCCCTCAACAAACATGGAGAAAACCTTGCCCCACACCAGCCCCGCTACTACGACCCTGCCCCGCCTCAGAGTGCCACGAGACACTAGCACTGTGGCTAGCTTACTACAACAGAGCACAAAGGCCCTTAACAAACATGGTGCAAACCTTGCTTCACGCCAGCCCAGCCACTAAAACACTAATCGGCCTCAGAGTGCTGTGAGACACCAGCACTGTGGCCAGCTTACTGAAACACAGCACAATTGCCCTCAACAAACATGGAGCAAACCTTGCCCCATGCCAGCCCCGCCACTACGACACTGCCCCGCCTCAGAGTGCCGCAAGACACCACCACTGTGGCTAGCTTACTGCAACACAGCACAATGGACCTCAACAGACATGGAGAAAACCTTGCCCCGCGCCAGCCCCGCTACTACGACACTGCCCCACCTCAGAGTGCCGCGAGACACTAGCACTGTGGCTAGCTTACTACAACAGAGCACAAAGGTCCTTAAAAAACATAGTGCAAACCTTGCTTCACGCCAGCCCAGCCACTAAAACACTAATCCGCCTCAGAGTGCTGTGAGACACCAGCACTGTGACCAGCTTACTGAAACACAGCACAATGGCCCTCAACAAACATGGAGCAAACCTTGCCCCACGCCAGCCCCGCTACTACGACACTGCTCCGCCTCAGAGTGCCGCAAGACACCACCACTGTGGCTAGATTACTGCAACACAGCACAATTGCCGTCAACAAACATGGAGAAAACCATGCCCAAAGCCAGCCCCGCTACTACGACACTGCCCCGCATCAGAGTGCTGTAGGACACCAGCACTGTGGCTAGCTTACTGCAACACAGCACAACAGCCCTCAACAAACATGGATCAAACCTTGCCCCATGCCAGCCACGCTACTACGACACTGCCCCGCCTCTGAGTGCAGTGAGACACTAGCACTGTGGCTAGCTTATTGAAAACAGCACAACGGCCCTCAACAAACATGGAGAAAACCTTGCCCCACGCCAGCCCCGCTACTACGACCCTGCCCCGCCTCAGAGTGCCACGAGACACTAGCACTGTGGCTAGCTTACTGAAACACAGCACAATGGCCCTCAACGAACATGGAGCAAACCTTGCCCCACGCCAGCCCTGCTACTACGACACTGCTCCGCCTCAGAGTGCCGCAAGACACCACCACTGAGGCTAGATTACTGCAACACAGCACAATTGCCGTCAACAAACATGGAGAAAACCATGCCCCACGCCAGCCCCGCTACTACGACACTGCCCCGCCTCTGAGTGCAGTGAGACACTAGCACTGTGGCTAGCTTATTGAAAACAGCACAACGGCCCTCAACAAACATGGAGAAAACCTTGCCCCACGCCAGCCCCGCTACTACGACCCTGCCCCGCCTCAGAGTGCCACGAGACACTAGCACTGTGGCTAGCTTACTACAACAGAGCACAAAGGCCCTTAACAAACATGGTGCAAACCTTGCTTCACGCCAGCCCAGCCACTAAAACACTAATCGACCTCAGAGTGCTGTGAGACACCAGCACTGTGGCCAGCTTACTGAAACACATCACAATGGCCCTCAACAAACATGGAGCAAACCTTGCCCCACGCCAGCCCCGCTACTACGACACTGCTCCGCCTCAGAGTGCCGCAAGACACCACCACTGTGGCTAGATTACTGCAACACAGCACAATTGCCGTCAACAAACATGGAGAAAACCATGCCCAAAGCCAGCCCCGCTACTACGACACTGCCCCGCATCAGAGTGCTGTAGGACACCAGCACTATGGCTAGCTTACTGCAACACAGCACAACAGCCCTCAACAAACATGGATCAAACCTTGCCCCATGCCAGCCACGCTACTACGACACTGCCCCGCCTCAGAGTCCTGTGAGACACTAGCACTTTGGCTAGCTTACTGAAACACAGCACAATGGCCCTCAACGAACATGGAGCAAACCTTGCCCCACGCCAGCCCTGCTACTACGACACTGCTCCGCCTCAGAGTGCCGCAAGACACCACCACTGAGGCTAGATTACTGCAACACAGCACAATTGCCGTCAACAAACATGGAGAAAACCATGCCCCACGCCAGCCCCGCTACTACGACACTGCCCCGCCTCTGAGTGCAGTGAGACACTAGCACTGTGGCTAGCTTATTGAAAACAGCACAACGGCCCTCAACAAACATGGAGAAAACCTTGCCCCACGCCAGCCCCGCTACTACGACCCTGCCCCGCCTCAGAGTGCCACGAGACACTAGCACTGTGGCTAGCTTACTACAACAGAGCACAAAGACCCTTAACAAACATGGTGCAAACCTTGCTTCACGCCAGCCCAGCCACTAAAACACTAATCGGCCTCAGAGTGCTGTGAGACACCAGCACTGTGGCCAGCTTACTGAAACACATCACAATGGCCCTCAACAAACATGGAGCAAACCTTGCCCCACGCCAGCCCCGCTACTACGACACTGCTCCGCCTCAGAGTGCCGCAAGACACCACCACTGTGGCTAGATTACTGCAACACAGCACAATTGCCGTCAACAAACATGGAGAAAACCATTCCCCGCGCCAGCCCCGCTACTACGACACTGCCCCACCTCAGAGTGCCGCGAGACACTAGCACTGTGGCTAGCTTACTACAACAGAGCACAAAGGTCCTTAAAAAACAAAGTGCAAACCTTGCTTCACGCCAGCCCAGCCACTAAAACACTAATCCGCCTCAGAGTGCTGTGAGACACCAGCACTGTGACCAGCTTACTGAAACACAGCACAATGGCCCTCAACAAACATGGAGCAAACCTTGCCCCACGCCAGCCCCGCTACTACGACACTGCTCCGCCTCAGAGTGCCGCAAGACACCACCACTGTGGCTAGATTACTGCAACACAGCACAATTGCCGTCAACAAACATGGAGAAAACCATGCCCAAAGCCAGCCCCGCTACTACGACACTGCCCCGCATCAGAGTGCTGTAGGACACCAGCACTGTGGCTAGCTTACTGCAACACAGCACAACAGCCCTCAACAAACATGGATCAAACCTTGCCCCATGCCAGCCACGCTACTACGACACTGCCCCGCCTCAGAGTCCTGTGAGACACTAGCACTTTGGCTAGCTTACTGAAACACAGCACAATGGCCCTCAACGAACATGGAGCAAACCTTGCCCCACGCCAGCCCTGCTACTACGACACTGCTCCGCCTCAGAGTGCCGCAAGACACCACCACTGATGCTAGATTACTGCAACACAGCACAATTGCCGTCAACAAACATGGAGAAAACCATGCCCCACGCCAGCCCCGCTACTACGACACTGCCCCGCCTCTGAGTGCAGCGAGACACTAGCACTGTGGCTAGCTTATTGAAAACAGCACAACGGCCCTCAACAAACATGGAGAAAACCTTGCCCCACGCCAGCCCCGCTACTACGACCCTGCCCCGCCTCAGAGTGCCACGAGACACTAGCACTGTGGCTAGCTTACTACAACAGAGCACAAAGGCCCTTAACAAACATGGTGCAAACCTTGCTTCACGCCAGCCCAGCCACTAAAACACTAATCGGCCTCAGAGTGCTGTGAGACACCAGCACTGTGGCCAGCTTACTGAAACACATCACAATGGCCCTCAACAAACATGGAGCAAACCTTGCCCCACGCCAGCCCCGCTACTACGACACTGCTCCGCCTCAGAGTGCCGCAAGACACCACCACTGTGGCTAGATTACTGCAACACAGCACAATTGCCGTCAACAAACATGGAGAAAACCATGCCCAAAGCCAGCCCCGCTACTACGACACTGCCCCGCATCAGAGTGCTGTAGGACACCAGCACTGTGGCTAGCTTACTGCAACACAGCACAACAGCCCTCAACAAACATGGATCAAACCTTGCCCCATGCCAGCCACGCTACTACGACACTGCCCCGCCTCAGAGTCCTGTGAGACACTAGCACTTTGGCTAGCTTACTGAAACACAGCACAATGGCCCTCAACGAACATGGAGCAAACCTTGCCCCACGCCAGCCCTGCTACTACGACACTGCTCCGCCTCAGAGTGCCGCAAGACACCACCACTGATGCTAGATTACTGCAACACAGCACAATGGCCCTTAACAAACATGGATCAAACCTTGCCCCACGCCAGCCCTCCCTCAGAGTGCCGCGAGACACCATCACTTTGGCTAGCTTACGACAACACAGCACAATGGACCTCAACAAACATGGATAAAACCTTGCCCCACGCCAGCTCCGCTTCTACGACACTGCCCCGCCTCAGAGTGCCGCGAGACACTAGCACTGTGGCTAGCTTACTACAACAGAGCACAAAGGCCCTTAAAAAACATAGTGCAAACCTTGCCCCACGCCAGCCCAGCCACTAAAAACACTGCTCCGCCTCAGAGTGCCGCGAGATACCACCACTGTGGCTAGCTTACTGCAACACAGTACAATTGCTGTCAACAAACATGGAGAGAACCATGCCCAAAGCCAGCCCCGCTACTACGACACTGCCCCGCCTCAGTGTGATGTGCGACACCAGCATTTTGGCTAGCTTACTGCAACACAGCATAATGGCCCTCAACAAACATGGAGCAAACCTTGCCCCACGCCAGCCCCGCCCCTACAACACTGCCTCGCCTCACCTGCACTGTAGCTAGCTTACTGCAACACAGCACAATGGCCCTCAACAAACATGGAGCAAATCTTGCCCCATGCCAGCCCCGCCACTACGATACTGCCCCGGCTCAGAGTTCCGAGAGACACCAGCATGGTGGCTAGCTTCCTGCAAAACAGCACAAGCTGTTGTATGTACCAAACAAGCCGTTCAAATGGTACAGTTAAAATTGCCGATGGTGCCTTGAATTTGAATAGTAATACTAAATCTTCTGATTATAGGCTTGAAATTGTAAATGATTCTTGTTTCAGCACAAATTATTTAGAACGTAATTGCATTGTATGTAAATCAAGGAGGTCTAGTTACGAAAATTGACAAATTGAATATTTTGTTAATGGATTCTAATGTTTTAGTTGTATGCTTGAACGAGCATTGGTTGACTACCGATGCTGTATATTTATTAAATTCAATACCTGGTTATACATTAGCTGCATTTTACTGTAGGACTAATTCAATTCATGTTGGTTCAAGTGTAATAATAACAAGTAATTTAAACTTTATAGAAAGGCAAGATTTATGTACTGTATTTACGATGAGGATAGAATTTTTTAAGCCTCTTGTTATGAAATATTGACTAAAAATATTTTCGAAGCTTCAATTTATAGAACACCATGTGACAGAATGATAAATTGGAATCATTTTTAATCTTAGTAACAAAATAAATTCAGACAAAAAAATGTATATTTAGCAGGTGATTTTAATGTTGACATTTTGGAAACATGTAAATCTCCAAAACAGAACGAAATATTTTTGAATTTACTAGAAATGAATGTGCTATTGGTTAATTTTACATGTCCAACCAGAATTACGCTAACCACAAAGACATGCATTGATAAAGTAATTACTAATCAATTTAAAACTGGATGTCACCTTTCAAAAATGAATTTAGAACTGGGTTTTTCTGACCATAGGTCACTTTTAGCAAATTTCCCCTATAGGGAAGAAGCTATTATCGTAGTCGACATGGTAAGACCTAGGAACGGGACCATGATAACTTTTAGTTTTGAGGTCCCCAGAACCCAAAAACACCATTCGTTTGAAACGTTATAAATATCGATAACTCTCGTAAAAAGATCTGATTTTGATGAAATTTGGTGTAAACGTGTAAAGCAACATTTATGACTTTAAGTTTGAAAACAAGCCAGGTCGCTCCATCCAAAGGGGTATTTTGGGGGGTTTTGTACCCCAAAAATGGGTTTTTGAAATTTTTACATATAATTTTTGAAATAGTCAAATTTTAGTTTTTACCATTGGATTCAGCTTAAAAAAACACACAATTTGGTATTTTGATCATTTCCCTACGTCAATTGGTTACCGAGATATTGAAAGTGACAAAACACAGTACATTGTCTAATGTTATTCTTATGGAGGAAAAGAAAAATTTGATATCTCGCTTATTTATGAACGTATACTGACGAAACTTGGTATATGGCTTCATCTGGTTGTGGTGTATTGATATTTGCTCAAAAAATAATTTTTTGCTAAAGGCTCCCGTAGCAGCAAACCTGCATACTAAGCCCCATGTTATTCTCATGAATAGTAATTAAATGCTATGTCTCCCTTAATTATGAACATAAATTGATAAAAACTGGTATATATGACTTCACCTAGTTCAGTTATAATGATATTAGCATAAAAACCCATTTTTTGTGTTCGTTGATGTAGCAAACCTGCGTACTCAGCCTCAATGTTATTCTTATGGAGAATAATTAAAATTGTATATATCGCTTATTTGTGAATATATTTTCATGAAACTTGGTAAGTGGCTTTATGTAGTGTAAAGTCATTTATATCTCCATTGGAAATTCGCTGAGTATGCAGGTTTGCTGCGACGGGGGTATTTATTTGTGTTAAGAAAAATGTTATTGGTAAAGAAAAACCAAATGTTCGTGTAAAAAGTCGATTATTCTCAAAAAGGAATGTGAGTCTTTTTGTACATACTTTAAGTAATATTGTATGGAATGTGAAACCTAATTATAACCTATATTTGGTGTTGATGTAAATGACGTTTAAAATTAAATAAATGAATCTATTTTGATAAAATTTTGTATGTAATTCTTGAAAGCAAAAAGTGAACTCAATTGTAAATATTTATGGTACAAAACATATCTAGAACAAATTTACTATGAATAGTCTACCTGTTCTTATTGTCTGGACGAAGACTCACAAAAACTTAACAACCTAGATTACAACTATGTCTCATTTTTCAGCTGTTATAACAATACT
Organism: Allygus modestus; assembly: GCA_963675035.1. Classification (NCBI taxonomy): domain Eukaryota; kingdom Metazoa; phylum Arthropoda; class Insecta; order Hemiptera; family Cicadellidae; genus Allygus; species Allygus modestus. Next base: position 118,400,728 of record OY776111.1, read on the forward strand.
TTTGAAAAAAAATTTCCTGTTAAACATTTTCCTGTTATTTCCTGTTAAAATTTTACTCGAATTGTCTAAGTAAGAAGAAAAAGAGTTGGGTACCAAATGGAAATAAAATATCCAGTGTAACAAAGAGAGTACTCTGTAGAATGGCAAAGAAATCAACAGATTTACATTTCATTCTATATGTTAAATTATATACAAATATTTTTAAAGCAGTATGTAAAATACCCCCGTAGCAGCAAACCTGCGTACTCAGCGAATTTCCAATGCATGTCTATGTTTCTCACTACCACATAAAGCCAATCACCAAGTTTCATAAAAATACACGAATAAATAAATGATATATAGCATTTTATTTATTCTCCATAAGAATAACACTGAAAGCTGAGTACGAGGGTTTGCTGCAACAAGGAACACAAAATATGTGTTTTTATGCGATTATCAATATAACTTAACCAGTCGAAGCTGCATACCAAGTTTTATTAATTTATTTTCATAATTAAGGGAGACATTACATTTTACTTATTCTTCATAAGAATAACATGGGGGCTGAGTATGCGCAGATTTGCTGCTGCGGAGAAAATAGGCAAAAAATTACTTTTTGTGTGCAAATATCAATATTTTAGAACTAGGTGAAGCCACATGCCAAGTTTCATCAATATTCATTCATAAATAATCGCGATATCAAATTTTAATTATTCTCCTTAAGGATAACATTGGACAACGTACTGTGTTTAGTACTTTGAATATCTCTGCAACGGTTGGATGTAGAATCACAATTTAAACACCAAAATGATTGTTTTGTAGGGCTGAACTGATTGGTAACAGCAAATGTGAGGTTTACATTAAAATGAACTGAGGAAAAGCTAAAAGCCTTTTTCCCATAAGATTAACATGGGAGATTTTATGAACAAGTTTTCTGTATATTCTCCGCAACCACTTAACCTAGTTTAATTATTCAAAATACCATATATATATATATATATATATATATTAAGCTCTATAAAATGTTCAAAACCAAAATTAAATGTTTTAAAAATTTTAGGGTGAAAAATTAAAAAAACTGATTGGAAAATTATAAACCCCCTTATCATGGTTCGATTTTTCTGGTTTTCAAAGTTAGTCATGAATGTCATTTTACACATTTGAGCAAAATTTCATCTAAATCAGACGTTTTTTCCTCAAGTTATCGTGTTAACGGACACATATCTACATATGCCCGTACACATAAATATAAATTTGAATGAATAGTGTTTTTGGCATCTGGGGACCTTAAAACAAAAATTTGTCATGGTCTCGGGCTTAACTCTTATCATGCCACCTACGGTATTAGTTTCTTTCCTATAGGGGAAATTCGCTATAATCTAAAAGTTAGAAAATAGTTATATAATAAAGAAAGCTGACAATAAAACAAAAGCAGTCTGGTCAATAGTGAGTAAAGAACTTGGGGTGAAGAAACATTTTCAAAATTTCCCTGACTTTTTAGTAGAAGATAAACAGATTACAGATGGAAACAAAAGTTCAGATTTATTTAATAAAAGGTTTTCTAATATTCCAAAAATACTTAATATAGTTCGTTCAAAATTTCAAGCAATTCAATTTTTACTGAGGCGTGATCATTGCCACCAAGAGTTCACTTTCTCGTTTGTCTCACCTAAGGAAGTGGCACAAACAATAAATTCTTTTTTAAATAAAAAGTGTGCAGGTTCGCATGAAATTCCTCAAAATATAATGAAAATGACAAGTTATTAAATATGAAGGCCACACAGTTGTAAAATAAATAAATCTCTTGAATGTGGTGAATTCCCTTCAAAATTAAAATATGCTGAAGTCAAGACTCTGTATAAAAAAGGAGCGCAGGATGTTTTGGACAACTATCGTCCCACATCAATACTACCATGTTTTTCCAAAGTTTTTGAAAAAATTGCATCTAACAACAAAAATTTTTTTGGAATGTAATAATCTGTTTGTAAAAGATCAATTTGGTTTCCGATTAGCGAATAATACAACTTCTGCCATAGCTAATTTTTTAGACCAGATTGTATCTGCCTTGGATGGATCACAGAGTACGTTGAGTGTTTTCTGTGATCTGACCAAGGCGTTCAATTGTGTTCAGCATAATATCCTTTGTGAGAAACTTAAATATTACAATTTTAGTGATTCAGCGGTGTCATGGGTGAAATCTTATCTATCAATCCTCAATCAAAGAACCATTGTTTTGAAAAATAATATTAAATGTATTTCAAATTGGCATGAATTAAAAGTATGGAGTGCCTCAGAGTTCAATATTGAGACTCTGATTTTTTTGCTATATATAAATGATTTGCCTTTTAGTATCTCCAAAATTGGTTCTTTATGAGGATGACACTTCAGCAATTTGCAAGGCAAACTCAAATCAGGATATTAAAATTATTTTTCAACATCCTATAGCAGAGCTTCAAAATTGGTTTTCAGTAAATGGTTTGTTGCTTAACAATTACAAAACGCAAATTGTTAAATTTCAAACTGCTCAAAGCAAAGAAACCTTTATTGAAACCAATGTCGGCGCAAGATTGTTTGAATTAAAATCATTATCCAATCATTATGCAAGACTGATTTATCGATTCAAAAGACATTACCTTACCATTTTTTTAGATTAGATATGTATTTTTGGAAAATATTTACGTCTTACATTAAATGTTTGAATGTTCCGACGTAGCAATGAAACTAATTACTGAATGAAACTGAAAGGATGGCTGCTGCTTGTGGACTTGGAGTTGCCTTGATTTTGGATTGTGAAGTTTCGTTACAGAAAAACTGCGGGTACTTTTCATGTCTATAAAGTAAAATATGGACACTCAATCTTACCAGAAGAAGCATATTGCTAATTTTAAACTTTGGAAAAGGGAGACCAAGGTCGAGAAATACCAGCATTCAATGAATTTTATCAATGAGTGAATTTGTGAGAAGACACTATTCTATCTTAAAAAACAAGTCTAAAAACAATAGGTTTATATAATATAAACTTAATAATAAACTAATAACGGGAGGACGAGTGTGAAGTGGCAAAATCAAATTAATATAAGCAAAAGTAAATTTATTGGTGGAAGTATACATTGTAAGTGAAGGCCACTATGTGTTTATATAGTTAGGTCAGACATACTAGATTGTTGAATGATTTTACTGACCGTGAGAATGAACTCGCCAATAGAGACTGATGAAGAAAACCTAATAAATCCTAGGCTTTTAGCAAATTACCCTTATAGGCCTTACTATTACCGTAGGTGGCATGGTAAGACTTAAGCCCGAAACCATAATAACTTTTCGTTTTGAGGCCCCCAGATGCCAAAAATAACATTCGTTCAAATTTAAATATATATGTCCGTAGGCATGATAACTTTCGTAAAAACTGTCCTATCTTTATGAAATTTGGGAAAACGTGTAAGGCAGCATCTATTTTCATGAGATTGAAAACCAGACAGATTGCATCATTTTGAAGGGGAGTTTTGAACCACAACAATTTTTTTTTAACTTTTTACATATAACTACTGAAGCATACTTCTCTGTTAGGCCTTAGGCCAATTATCCCACTATGGAAGATATAGCGGGAAGATACCAATAAACCTTCAGTAGCTGCTCAGTGAGTATAATATGCAACGCTTGCACTGGCCAACATACTCACTGAACAGCTACACTGATTGGGGGTGGAAAATTGCACCCTTAAAAACTTCCTATATCAAATTTCCCCTTAACAGCTTAAATTGTCCCCAATCCTAGGACGCAGATCGAACATATTAAGCACCCCTGTGCAACACAACCCCCAAGGGGAGGACAGTTAGATAACATGATTTAAAAGTCTAAATTCCTAAGTGAAAGTAACACGACAATATTAATTGATTTTGTCTAATAAATTTCTAGTACAAGCAAGAATTTAAATTTTATAACTAATAATGGAAAAGGTAATATTAAAGCTGTACGATTCTCTTTTGTACTGTTACATTTTTAAAGTGCTGTGTGTGTATTGATGATACTGGGGCCAAATTTAGGGTAATATTACCCACAGGCAATATTTAAATATTAAATACAAGTATTCAGTATTCTAATGGCATTTCTAAATTGTTTAAGGGGCGCAGCAACCATTAAATGTTGATAGTGGTGCAAGTTACAAACCAAGTTTCATAGACATATATATTTATTAGGGGTGTGCAAATAGTGATTTCTGGCTCGAGCCGAGCCGAGCTTTTTTCAAAGTTCTCGAGCTTCGAGCTTTTTTTGATGGAAATTTTCTCTATGAGTTTGCAATATACCGGTAGTGATTTTCTGACTCACGCCACGCCGGGCAGAATTTTTTCAAAGTTCTCGAGCTTTGAGCATGTTTGATTAGGCTTATATGTATTCTTTATTGATATTATGTTTAAATGAATAAATGATATTATGTTTAAATAATATCCATTATGGTAATGTAAAATAATTTACAACTTTCAATATTTGTCATCTTTCATTCACTTCTTCTAGATTCATTATTCCTACGTTAAATAAATAAAGGCCTACAGTGGGAAAATAACAAAATAAGTACGGTAGGCTTCTAAACAGGAAAATGTATTGAGAACACTTGTTGATGGTAACGAACAATTTGTCTTTCAATATAAAGAAGGTAGCCTACATAGAGAACAAATAACGTAAAGGAAGAGAGCTAAAGATTTTTAACGATTGATGAGCCCACAGGTTAACTAATGCAGATATTACCGTATTTATCAATAGCCATAATAATAATTGACTATATGTCAATATGAACTCTCCATGTAACCAAAGACATAGGCCCTAGCCTTGGGAATTGCCAAAACCCAGTAGCCTATCTCTCATTCAACTGTTGGTAAATAGTAAATTTTAGATTATCCTTTTATAAATATAAGATAGTTAAACCAGTCTTTATATCTTATTGTACTCACAGGAATAAGTTAATAATCGTAGGCCTAGCTTTTGTTCTATCTAACCTATTACCTAATAGACTTAATCTATTATATCTGCTTCTGAAACAGAAGGTTTCAGAATTAGAAGGTGGAAGAGGATCGTCAATGCATTCTTCTTCCATCACAACTTTAACAATTTGATAGCATACAATTACAAAATGATATGGTTTCTACTTCTACAGGCGTTTATTCATAAATTCAAACAATCCCGCGGAATTAACAATATGATTTTAATCGCACAGCTTTAGCGTAGCATAATAAAACACTGTGCCATTTTGATCGTGTCTTGCTCTTGGTCAGGGCCTTCAGCGTACATATATTATAATCAACCTTTAAAATAATATGACCACCGGTATTATAAACATGCGTTGCGTAACCATTCAGAATTTTTATAAAATCCTTAGATTTTGTGAACCTTGCAATTCGTCAATTTTTGGAGAGTACTAATTCATCTGCAGATTATAACGTCGTCATGTTTATTAGGCGTTCATCACCCAAAATGAGTGGAGTAAGGGTGAACACTTACGCTACTCATCTCGTTCGCATCACATACACCCTTGTCCCTAGCTGTTGGTCACGTTAATTCATTACTACGTCATAATAACCATTTTCACTCAACGTCTTAAGGCAGTTCGCAAAGTGGGTATGCCAACAGTGTTGCCAGAAATTATTTCAGACTCCAGGGAATATAATTATTGTGTAATGTACAAAGTTGTAAGTTATAGAAAAGACTGTACCGATGAAACAATTAGACAAAGTGTTTTAATGGATTTTAGTTTTTTCCTGTGGTACTTTTTCTGAAGCAGTACGGTTATTGCATTAATTATTATTAACCGTGAAATATTGTACAATTCAACTGGGCAACGGCAACACTGCACTTCAAACTGAATACAGTAGAGTCTCACAAACTCGACACAATGTGGATTAAGACCCTGTCGAGTTTGTGGAATGTCGAGTTATCCAGAATTACATTGGGAGGGGTGAAAATGCATTATGTAGCTGTAAATTGTATACTGTATTAGATTATACTTAACACATTATAGTATAATGTATAATGATACTGTATTACAAACTTAAGAAAACTATAAAACTTACATAAATGACTTCAAACATGAGAATTAATAATTAAATGTCCTTTTTTCCAAAATATGAAGTACTGTAATACATGCACTGTATAGTAAATGAGGTGTCGAGTTAACAGAGTCGAGTTTATGAGACTCTACTGTAGTGTGTTAGGTCCACTTGATGTGATTGGGCATAGAGAAAGTAGCTCCATTGCGTTGGTTAATTACTGATCAGGTCGGCAGTTTAAAATATTACAGTACTTTAATGTTTGGTTCTTTTTTTACAAAGGACCGAAAGCACTGCAGAATTATATTTGTTATGGAATGGATATCCACCGACGAAAATTACGAGAAATCTAACATTAATTCTGGAAAGTTGTTTTTAAATTGACTTTTGGAGACGACTATTTTTACTGGTCAGCGTTTTAAATATTCGGCTCGAACTTCGAACCTATTTGCAAATTTCGAGCCGAGCCGAATACTGCAATATTCGGCTCGAAAAAGCTCAAAGTTCGAATACTCGCACACCCCTAATATTGATATACTCGCTTCGCTTGCTGGGGGCTCCGCCCCCAGACCCCTGTGGGGGCCTTCGCCCCCAGGTCGCTGTTTGGCCTCAGGATGAAGAGTGTCATATCTAGGGTGTCATACCTAGTGGCCCAGAGGCCAGAACCGACATATTACTACTATTCATACTAAGAACACAGACATAGCAGATATTAAAATTTGAGTGATTAACAATTAAAATAGTAATACTTTTGGGAATATTTCAGAAGATTTTATGATACAGGGCACATGCATGCTAAATCTCACGTCTGGTAGAAGTAGTGTCATATCAAAAACCCACAACAATAATCTCCAAAAATAACTAAAAATCGAAGAATCTAGCTCAATCAAAGGGTAAAGGGGGTGAGATACGATTAAAAATCATAGGACCAAAGTTGTAGGTCGTCTAAAAACCGTTCCACATGGTGAACTCAGATTTTTGATAGGATAATGAGTTTGGCCGCTTTAGCTATTACAAATGCACTAGTGGCTTACAGGGGCTATAGCCCCTAACATATGGTTTTTGTGTAAGTGGATAATCACAGCTGATAATTAGTTCATTTTGCTAATTAATAAAACACTGTAGTGATATTTCCATAAGAAAATACATTGAATCATTGAAGTTCAATGGCGCGTAGCCCACATAATTTTTGACATTTTTGATATTTTTCCCACCGTCCTTGGCCCTCAAGCTTTAAAATGAATTGTCATAACCTAACTTAACTTCTTCCTAGCTCGAGATATTTCGTGGGGACAGCTTCGCTTACGGAATTAAATATATAGATTACATCAAGAAGTCAGTAAAGAATGTTGTTAACAGTTTAGGTTTTACATTTTTTGAAGGGTTTAAATTGTAAAATAAGTTAGTTTATCTACTGATTCGTGAAGATAAATGTGTAGATATGTTGTGTGCAAAATATAAAGCCTTTAAGTACATTTAAATAGTAGGTTTTGGAAATGTCTATGGAGATTTGAGAGTACAAGGAACATGCATGCTAAATTTTACAGTCGTAGCTCTGGTAGAAGTGGTGTCATACTGAGGAAGCAGATAAATCAGCAGACATATACTACTACTACATAGACTACTACTCATCCTAAGAATATGTGGAAATAAAACCTAAAACCAGTAAATAATTTTACCAAAGAACTAGTGTAATTTAATCTTCGACAAATTAAATATGGAGTCCCTCAAAGATCTATCTTGGGCCAAATTGAATTTAAGACCTCCATAAATACCAAAAACACTCAAAGGCTTTGATTATATTACGGGTTTAAATTATCAAAAATAGTCATATTCCTGTTGCTGGATACAAATACACGTGGCATGGGAAGTATTGTATGTATAAGTGCTTGGAAAAAAATAAAACCCTACCCTGTTATTGTAATATTATCTTTATAAGACGTCTTTTGAACCTTAAAAGGAATAGAATCACCATTAATAACGTATATTGCAATGTATTTGCAAACACGCCTTCTGCAACAAATAGAGCATAATTTCTAAGGGCTTTACCCTTGGCGGAGAGCAAAATGCAAAATATGCTAAAAAAACACGAACAAATAGACAAAAGTTCAAAGACTTTAATTTGTTTGGGTGTTTAAGTGATAAAATATGGGATTGTGACTCCTGCTGAATTCTTATTGTAATTTAATAATACGGTGTGCCAAATATTAGGCCACTAAGTACTATTATAATATCAGAGCGACAAACTATTTATAACCACAAATAAATCTTTTAAAATAACAGAAATTGGAAAAATGTGGAGCTACCTAAGGTTGAAGGGGGCGAGATACAGCAAAAGGTTGTAGGACCAAAGTTGTAGATCGTCTAAAATCCGTGGCACGTGGTGGTCTGCTTTGTTCATTAGGACCATTCGTTTGGCTGTTAGAGCTATTTTAAAAATACATGACGTGAAGAAGTCGGTAAAGTAGTTTGTTAATTCTGAAACATTTAGGTTTTTTTTAATTTGTTTAGGGGTTTAAATAGTAACATATGATAGTTTAATTACTGCTTCTTGAAAAAAAATTTGACGATATTGGGTGAAAAATATAAAGCCTCTAAGGACTGAATTTAAGAGATAAGAAAATCGTCATACAACCTTGAGCAAATTAAATGCATAGTTAATCATAAAGATATTAAAAGTACAAATATTTAAAGGATTTTCTTTTTATAGAGGGTTATATCATCCAAATTGGTCATGTGCATGCTGCCAAATACAACTTGGTATGTAGTTGTATTTAATGTTAAAATATAGGCCTCCAGAAAAAAACTGATGATCTTGAAACAAAAAAAAACCGGACCCGGTTAAACAATTGTTAAAAAGAGTTAAAATGTTAGTATAGCATAAGCTGCTTACTATATTAACTATATAACCGAAAATTTTGAAATCAAAATAATGCATGTCAAAAACGTAGTTTACGTAACTCATAGATTTTCTCTAAAGGTTACAATTACAAACTGTGTTCAAAGATTAATCAAAAAACAAAAAACGCAAGAAATATCATGGCTACTAAGACACTTCATCACCGTAAGGTTAAAGTCTATAAGGTTTCAGAGAATTGTAAACAGAATCATCTGAGGGCGTGGTTAAAACAATGAATTTTCTTACCAGCGAGTACCTACAATTATATTTGTTGATGTTAAGGAATGAGTAGCAGGTTTATTGATAAATGCAATTATGAGGTCATGGAAAAATATTTAATTAAGTTTAAAGACATTTTCGTGACTGGATTGCCACAAAACGCTTACACTCGACAACCTTTATAGATTTTTGTATAATGCATTACCGTTTGAAATACCTAAATAATGCATGTCGGTGCCGTAGTCTATGTAACTAATAGATTTTTAACTAATTTTTTAAAGGTTTAATAATTAAAAATTGTGAGTTTTGACAATTTTTCTGGGGGTTAAAATGTAAAATCTACCTGCGTGCCAAATTTCACGTTTCTAGCTCTTCTAGAAGTGGTCTAGAATTTGTATACCTGAGTTACAAATATTATTATATAATATAGATAGAATATATATTATAGATAGATAAGTGTGATATTAAAATGTATTTGTTATCCATACGAATACATAGATAACATGCTCTGTGTTAAGCACTTTGAATAACTCTGCAATGGATTGGAGTAAAATAAGTACCATCGTCGCAGAACAACTTTGAAACAATTTGGCATCTGGAACGAAAAGTTATCATGCTCAGGCTTAAGTCTTACCATGCCACCGATGTTATTAGCTTCTTCCCTAAAGAGGAAATTCACTAAAATGAATGTATTTAATCTGCTCGTCCGCAGTTGATTCACTCACCCTCTACTATTGTCCATTCTGGACTCGATGATAGTCCCCTCGACCAGGCCCTCGTAGTCGGCCTTGATTTCCATGACCTCAGCCTGCAGTGCGATAGCCTCGACCAGGTCATCCACGTTGGTGCCCTTGAGTGCGGATATGGGGACGGTTTGTATATCGCCCCCGTGGTCTTCCAGTGTGAGGCCGGCCTGCAGCAGCATCCTCTTGGTCCGCTCCTGGACAGTGTAACATGGAGGATGCAACAGCCCACACACACACACACACACACACACACACACACACACACACACACACAACGAATGGCCCTGTTATGAAAGGCGGAAGACCCGCACGGAATTGAAAAAGAAGAAGAATAATAACACAACAAATATCACAGCAAGGAGTTTAAGGATTGAATTCAATTTCAGTAAGATCCAATATCTAATTAATAATTAGTTTTAATGATTTGTGCACCAATCATCACTGCACCCAGTCAATTCGCCTACTGACTGGCTATAAATAACCGATGCAGAACAAATAGTGCATTAGCATTTTAGGTGTGCACTACGCACACACAATGGGTTCAAGCTACGTATGATACACCTCAGGCTTTATAGTGTTTTCGAAAAAGAAAACTGAGGAAACATTCCCTGGGCAGTCGTCATGTTAGTTACATTAACCGAGATGACTTATTTCATAAGCTAGCCAACATTTTGAATTCTTTCCTGAAGGTAGGCTGATCCTCCAAACAAATTAACGCGAGTAAAATGATTAAAACTTGACATATTTTTAAGACACATTGGCAATTATGCTGTCATAAATCCTAAAGAAGACCAGAAAGTATATCCAACTAACGTTCTCAAGCGCAGAGCCCGGCTTGAAGGATTCTGTTACAGATTTACTGTAATATGATATCAAGCTGGAGTTGAGGTTTGTACCCATTTACAAGTACGAGCATCGCTTGTAATGCACTTCCCCATTAAGTATTATGAAAATGGAAATTTCACAAATAAACAAATATTTGTACAGCTTTGATTACATTAGTAGAAGGCTATCCTAATCCTAACCTTATTCAATATAACAGTGGCAAACTAACCAGATGACAACTAACATATAATATGATATCTAGTAGGGATGAGTCGATTCCGATTCCAGGACGAGAGTTACAACAAAATTCTTAATGTGGAAAAACTAACAGAGATGAGATAAACAACATTTAACAAAATAAGTGGTTGAAATAAGACTCCTCCTGACAATTAATCACTTTGATTCCAGTCCCAAAAGTATTCTCAACTAACACAAAAGAAGAAATTACAGGAGTTATCAATGTCGTGAATGACATCGAGGAAGGCAAAGGAAATAGAGGAAGGCAGGCGAGGGGCGTGGGGTGCGGGGTGGGTTTTGCAATTATCAATCACTGACTGTCAAAAGTTTGTCGCTTTAGATGAGGAAATGAATATGATCTTATATCCTTGTTCTTTCCCCATTGCAAATTTAAATTTAACTGATCTTGCTTATTTTATATTATTGTAGAACACTAGTGAAACCAATATTAAATTATTAAAAAAATTGCATAAAGTAATAAGGTAGAAAATTAACTATAAAATAGCTACTAAATAATTTTTAAATGGCTACATATGATTTAAAATTGTATACGTTATTTAAAATAAAATTGCACTTTTTGGTAATACAATCATTAAAAACTGAACACAATAGAGCCAATTAGGAATTTAGTGTTCTTCCGCTACAAAGGGATTAATGTTTACACAAACTGTCAGAGGAAATAAATTACAGGTACAGATAAGTAATTTATTGCTTTCATATTCAAGAATGTTGCTAATAGAAGAGGTCTCAAAGTGAGCAAAAATTACCTTGAGCCTGAACACAACAAAATCCTGCCACAAAAAATTCCAACCAGTTTATTATTTGTGATCTCTTTCTTGTTTAAAATGTTCTGGTTTTCATAATCTAATTCACAGATCTTTGATGGGTATATGATTAATAATTCTCTTTTGTTTATGATGTAGAACCTATATCCCGGTGTACTGAACACTACACTATTCAAGAAGATACATTGATTAAGAAACATTGATTTTTAACATATGATGGTTGTTAAATAAAGTTGATTATTTTAGTGTCAAACCAATTTTTTTAAAGGTTTACTGTGTTATATCCATTGAACATGTCAGTACGCTATTTTACAATTAGATAAAATATGAGGACATGTTTGATATTTTATTCAGTTTTTATCTTGAGTCTATCAACTAGAATTTTTTTAAATTCAATAATTATACAATGACTATTTAAACTTATTTTAAAGTACTTTTAAATTAAGTGGAAAAAGGTTCTAGGCAGGACAATACTATTACCTTATGAAACGATTAAATAGCTGTAAAAATACGGAAGTGGTCTTTTGAAATCTGGTAACACTGTTAGGTCTGTTAAGTAATTTACATCACCACCCTCCCGTGGAACTGATACTCCTAACCTGCTGTAAGAAATGAAACTTTGCTTAGGTTATAGGTTATATAACTTTGCTTCGATGTGATAGTTTTATGTACCGTACTTCAATGTGCTGACGATATATTTGCTAATTGTTAATTAAAGTAGATACTTGTCTTAATCCATCTTCTTTGTTATTTTATTCCAGCCAATGTTTGAATTTGAATAATAGGCATATTCTACTGTTATGTCTGGTTAAATGTTATTGAAGTAATTGTTCACAAAGTAATTGAAGTTTTACCACACTAATTCATCAGTTTATTAAAAATTAATGACCAACCGATTTTCAATTTATTAAATAAATCATTTTTAAAACATTACTTTGCAAATTCACTCGTATTAGGAATCGATAGAATCAGAATCGAGAATCGGGAATCGGAACTGGAATCGGGATTGAAAAAAATTAAAATAATTTGTAGACACTAAGACCAAGCCTTAACAATATTTGGCCTACCCAAGTAACAAAACCCTTGATTTTTAAGCTTGGAGGAACTATGATGTTGAGAGAAACTTCAGCATCTACAACAGTCACCTGATGTCTACTTTGGATTATACAGTATATCTTTTGAGAAGGTATGAGTAAACAAAAGATTTTGTAATCTGCATAAGACTAACAATTGTAGACTTTTTATGGCTCGAACACGCTTTAAGCCTACTTTGTTTTAAAATTAAAATAATAATCCCTTTCCCTGAGAGAAAATATTGTTGAGCCAAAGCTTTAATTCATTATACTATGTTTAAATTTTAACAGTGCTGAATAGAAGAAATGTTTACCTACTATATCTGCTCCTGCCTTGTCTATTTTGTTGATGGCCACAATAATTGGAACTGAAAAAAAACACAAATATTATTCATTTTTCAAACTAAACAGGTGTTTTAAGATTATTAAAATTTACTTTGCTATATTAAATATATTGTATGAATTATTTTCAGCAACCAGATTAGCTTTTTTTCCTTCAATATTTATTGTAAATTAGCTGGCCCAAACCGCTTTTATTGGTCAGCTTATTTTAGTTTTATAGACAAATCTAACCATACAGATAGTCAAATTCCAATACTTAAAAGAGTGCTTTAATTTGACACTTATTTATTTGGTGGTTTCAGTTAGTTAAAGGATTTAACAAAAAACGAATACAGTAGAAACTCGCTAACTCGACCCTCAATAGCACGATTTCCTCAATCTTACAATCCCGTGAGTTTGCCATAGCACTTAATGATAAAAGTTAGAGGTGTGCGAATAGTGAATTTTTAGTTTGGATCGGTTTCGGTTCGGATAGCTTAATTTCGGATCGGATAGTAAGGGTTTCAGATCGGATAATTTTCGGATTCGGGTATTTACCCTACTTTAAGCCTACTTTACCCTAATCTCTAAAACTACCGTACCATATTTTCAAGTTGGAACTTAACATTTTCATTTTTCTAGCAAGATATAAATATACAATATTTAAGCTACCATATTTTCAAGTTGGAACTTAACATTTTCATTTTTCTAGCAAGATATAAATGTACAATATTTAAGCTACCATATTTTCAAGTTGGAACTTAACATTTTCATTTTTCTAGCAAGATATAAATATACAATATTTAACCTAAATACTTTTACTCAAAACAATACAAGTGTTATTATTTTTACAAATGTATCTTTATGAGTAATTGAATACTGTACAACACATAACCTCACAAGAAAACAGCATGTCTAATTGGAGGGGCAATATACATACTCGAGAATATTATCTTCTCAGCAGTGAAAAATACAAGAAATATGTTTGCTGTTTATATATGGATAAGATCAAAATATGGGTAATTTAATAACAGTAGGCCTAGGTTAGGCAACTCAAATCATGTAATGTCACCTTGACTATCATTAATCCTTTTCATTACACTATAACACCTTAGCCTATCTGGGTGTAGGCCTAGTAAAAAAAAAAAAAAAAAAACAAAGATATGGTTCGGCAAGAGAAACAACAAGGAAACATTTGAATATGATTACAGCCTATTTAAAAGGACGGAATCACTAATGTTGACAGCAAAGCAGACATCACACCCACAACATACTAAAGGCCTAGCACGACATAGGCAATCAGACCCAACTGAAACAATGAATCAGTCAGTATAGAGCTTCAACTCTGTATCAGTTAACCAAAAACTTCCATAACCAATGAATTTCCTTTGTTTTATAAATTTACTAATTGTCCTAGTTCAAATTTATTTTGTTTACCATAAATTAGAAACTTTGTTTAACCTAGTTTGTCACGGGAATGTAAACAGACTACAAAGTGTCAGCTTGCATTTCAAACAATCGGCTTCGTTCTTTTAAAAGAATTTACATATCGTGCTTTTCTTCCTTTTAGGTTCCATTTTAAATACATTCCGAACGATGAAATCTGTATAAATAAAAATATAGCGATGCCTTCTTGAATCCGTTCGAATCCGTCGTCAGGTCGTCGCTGCTTTAAACGTCGTCGTAAAGATACTCGACAAGATTAATATATCTAGAGGTCTCGTCCGGGGGTAAACAAGTGACGTCTTTTCTTGGAGTACTAATAAGAGCTCTAGCTAGATTAAGCAAATATTTTTTAAGTTTAGCGCAAGTCAGCAATATTTTACTCAGTGTTTTTTAATTGTATTGAATGGAAGGAAAATATCCATTAAATATCAGTAGCAGCAATTTTAAATTTCATACACTAACATTTCCTTTTGCATGATGCAACTTTTGAATTACAGCTTACTCTATGAGAGCTTGCTCATTGCATTCGTAAGAAGTTGATACTATCGGAAATCGACTATCGATGAAAAATTATCAACTTATTCATCAGTAATCCACTACTGTCGTCCCATTGTTTATTCCGTGAATCGTAAACTGACATCGAGTTGCAATATTGTATGAATTTGCAGTTATTTACTATGAAAATGTGCGCTATCGCACATTTTTCTTTATAAACCGTATTCATTCTGTTTGCATCGATATATTGTATCGATGAATTGATATGAGTTACGTACCGAAAACATTCAAAGCGACACAGCGACAGGATTGACAGGAAGTGTGTCATGTTACCTTGAACGACGTCAAGAGTCAAAACGTTTATTAATGGTTCAAACATATTTATTGTTTCGTTTCTACCTTTTTCTCCCCAGAAATACAGTCTATCCGAATAAGTCGGATATGTACTAGACCTTATCAGATATCGATAAAGCCTTCGGATCAGATTCGGATATCCGATCCGAAACCGAACCGGCTTTTCGGATATCCGCACACCTCTAATAAAAAGTACCTCTAATAGTACGACTATTATTGTTTTACAAAACTCAATAGCACGACTTTTTTCCTAATTCAGATCGCAATTCTATCCCTCTATTGCATGTCTTTTTGTGTCACTGAACCTTTATAGCGCGACTTCTACCTCAGTAGTGCCTCGTTTAACATAATGGAACCTTTTTTTGAATTTATAGCACGAGTTAAATCTTTCCTGAGTATCGTTCCCACAGGCAGTGACTTGTCAGATCGGATGTTTTGAAGGGAAAATTTCTTGGGCTAAGGTCTAAACATGAAAAATCCTCTCTCACCCTTCCCCCTTGTAATTGGGACAAGCATAAAATAACACCACTGACTGTTGAATTCAAACGGAAAGCAATTAAAAGTGTTGAGGAAAACCCGTCAAAAAGAAAACTGATTAAAACAAAACAAAAATGAAAACTGATTAAAACAAAACAAAAATAAAATTTTGTTTTATGTTACAATTAGGGGTGTGCGAGTAGTGATCTTTTTTATTCGAGTTGAGTCGAGTAGTGCCAATTATTTTCGAGTTGCGAGTATTTTCGAGCGAGTATTTGCCATCGGTTGGTAGTTTAAAATAGTGTAATGGGATTTGGACACCACTCTAGATTTGATCATCTAAACATGGTTTCTAACTAATATATGAGTAGCAATACCAAGTTTTGGCCAGTACAATCAAACTGGATTATGTATTGACAAACAAACCACGGTTTGACATTCGTTTCTGCCCGATAAAACGCGATCCGGTTGTCATTTGGCCAGACATTGCTTATAATCAATATTAGAAGACGAAATCGTTAGTTAAGGGCGATATTAAGTGGCCCGGTCGCCACTTTTGCCGATATTATGTATACCGTCATCATTTACGGCCAAAATTAGGCGGTCCGATCGTCATTTTCAGCCGATTTTCCGTGAAGCGATCGCCTTGTGCGGCCGTTACTTCGCGTTTTGGCCGGTCGTAGTCGTTAGCGATCGTCATTTCCGGCCGATTTTACGCGATGCGATCGCTTTTTGCGGCCGTTACTACGCGTTTTGGCCGGTCGCAATTGTTAGCGATCATCCGGAAATCGGCGGGAAATACTCGCTCAAACTTTCGAGTATTTTTCAAAACTTCAAGTCGAGTTTGAGTATTATAATACTCGGCCGAAAACTCGAGGTTTCGAGTACTCGCACACCCCTAGTTACAATATGAATTTTCATTTACTAACTAATTAGGTACTTTGGTTTTAATAATAATAATAATGTACTTTTTAAAACAAAACGTGTAAACGAGAGTTGATCCAAAATGCACATGCTATAAAGGGGATTTAGAGAAACCAGTAACCTTGACAGCACGACTTTCAGTTGACACAACCTTGATAACACAAAGCTCAAATAGATACCAAGATAACAAGACTGTTTCCCAAATCCCCTTGGAGTCTTGCTATCAAGGTTCTACTGTATTATACTTGAGGTTTTCTCACTGAGACATTTCATTTAATAATGTGGCTGACAGGTGAGAGACGTTTAAGTTTCTCAGAAGTTCCTGGTACGGTTTGGCTTTAACTTGAACAGCCGCCTTAATATCTGGTTTTACCAAGATAGACAACATTTGTATTTTCTGCTTCTGGGGTTAACCTATGAACTATTTTGGATAAGTAGTATCTGTTTATGCTATCACCTGATCAAATAAATTGAATGATCAAAAGAATATTATTGGAACTTTGATGACCAATGGGGTGGAACCCTATGATCAGACTAAGATTAGAACCCTTTACTTTTCCTATTTTCGACCTCAAGAATCAGTGTATCAACTTTAAACTCTTCAGCAAATTAGGAAGTTCAAAAACTTTTGATGAACACCCCAGGGCTTTGTCTAGAAGACATATAGATTAGTTTGGCCCGACAGCTTTGCTTGATCACCTGATTTCAGTTTTGCAATTACACTAAATCACACAGCTGATTAAAATTCCAATACTTAAATACCCCCGTCGCAGCAAACCTGCGTACTCAGCGAATTTCCAATGCATAATATATGTCTTAATACCACATAAAGCCGCATACCAAGTTTCATAAAAATATATTCACATATAAGCGATTTTAATTATTCTCCATAATAATAACATTGGTAATGAGTACGTAGGTTTGCTGAAACAAGGAACACAAACAATTGGTTTTTATACAAATACAAATACAATTTAACTAGAAGAAGCCACATACCAAGTTCCATCAATATTCAATCATAAATAAGCGCTTTATAACATTCTAGTTATTCTCTTAAGAATAACATGGAGTTGAGAAAGCAGGTTTGATGCAACGAGGAACAAAAAAAAAGGGTTTTTATATAATTATCAATATAACTCAACCAAGTGAAGCTACATACGAAGTTTTATTAATTTAGTTTCATAATTAAGGGAGTCATTACATTTTACTTATTCTCCATAAGAATAACATGGGGGCTGAGTACGCAGGTTTGCTGCTACGGGAATAATCAACGAAAAATCAATTTTTTATACAAATATCAATATACCAGTACTACGTGAAGCCACATACCAAATTTCATCAACATACATTCATAAATAATCGAGATATCAAATTTTATTTATCCTCCATAAGGATAACATTGGACAATGTACTGTGTTTAGCACTTTGAATATCTCGGCAACGGTTGGACGTAGAATCACAATTTAAACACCAAAATGATTGATTTGTAGAGCTAAACTGATTGGTATAAGCAAATGTGAAGTTTATAATCAAATTAATTGGGGAAAAGCTAAAACCCATTTTCCCATAAGATTAACATGGGAGATTTTATGAACACGTTTTTTGGATTTTCTCCGCAACCATATAGCCTAGCTTAATGATTCAAAATACCATATTATTTGTTTTTTAAGCTCTATAACATGGTCAAAACCAAAATTAAGTTTTTTTAAAAGTGTTGTGTGAAAAATGCAAAAAACTGATTTTTGGAAAATTTAAAACCCCCATGGGGGTCGGTGGTTCCCATGGTCCGATTTTTCTGGTTTTCAAACTTAAAGTCATGAATGTCATTTTACACGTTTGAGCCAAATTTCATCAAAATCGGACGTTTTTTACTCAAGTTATCGTGTTAACGGACATATATATATATATATATATACATATATTATATATACATATATTATATATACATATATTATATATATACATATATTATATATATACATATATTATATATATACATATATATAAATTTGAACGAATAGTGTTTTTGGCATCTGGGGACCTCAAAAGAAAAAGTTATCATGGTCTCGGGCTTAAGTCTTACCATGAGACCTACGGTAATAGCTTCTTCCCTATAGGGGAAATTCGCTAAAAGGTGATTTAAATTGAAACTTTGATTTTTTATAGTCTTAAGAGGGCATTTATTGCAAAAATAATATTTTTCCCAAATTATATACCAAGGGGATTCGAGTATGATCAGTTTGCTTATGACAAAGTATTATTGTGGACGGAATCCAACATTGAATCCCTGCAGCATACTATTGATAGAGAGTCGGCTGCTCGGGGAGACTAGATTGGGGTGAATGGGCATGGGCATTTATTTCCCTGAATGTGGGCAAGACTCAAATAATACATTTTAGAGCAGATAACAGAGACTGTTCACAACAAATAACTCTTTAAAATTTTCAGTTAATCTGAGGAGACAGTTAATTTCTTGGTCATTCATATAAACAGCAATTTTAACTGGATCCCTCACATTGAAAATAAGTTAAACTAACTGGGCGAGTTGTTAATTTCTCTACTTTAAAGGACGATCAAGTTAATTCATTTTATTTTTATTTTTACAAATATTTTCTTCATAATAATGCTTTGTATTTTTATAGGCTTCTACTTTGAAGCATTAGGTAATTATTGCATATGACATTTTTGATTAATCCAAATATCAGTATTTTTCCACATTGAAGTTTCACATCTCATATTATTAAACAGTAGATGACATGTTTTATTATATCATCACACTCTTTCAATTGTATTTTCATTCACAAGGCATTTTTATGAATGTTTAACCTTCATTAAAGTTGTTTTATCTTATATAAAATTTAAATTACTTTCACAAAATAAAGGTTGGATAAAGGATTTAACATTAATAACATTGCTAAAACCAGTGACGTTTCAGGGTTCCCACTCAAACTTAATAATCAAATTCACGGGTTTTTCACGGTTTTAAAGGTCTAAAAATGGTAAATTTCACGGTCAAAATATTAAAAAACATAACCTATACCGGTCGTAAAACAACAACGCAGACGCGGCGCATCGGTCAAATACTAGTTAAAACTTTCTCGCATTCCAATTACGATGTCACAGTAAATACCATAAAAGTGAACCTTTAAAAACATAAGAATTAAAGAACTCTATTAGAGTATCTTTGTTTTATTGTCGTCGTGAGTCATCGGTCGATCAGTTATCAGTTGCTGATGCTGGCGGTTTCTACTTAGCTCAGTGTTGCCAATTATTTTTTCCCGAATTACCCTCGATCCTCGTCAAAATTACCCTCAAATACCCTCGAAATCTAAACTCCTGTATTTGAGTAAAGAGTGCTAATAAAACAAAGGAAATGTGCTTGGAATTTGATAGGTTTGAGGGAGCCGCCAATAGAAGTCACTGATGTATAACTAATGTTTTAAGTTTAGAATAAAGAATGAAAATAGAAGTTACACACGCCAGCCAGGTTTTTGTCTAAATTTTTTTTCATGCGAGATGTAACGGATTTATCTCAGAATGTCTTTTGCTACTTAACAAATCACAGTATATAAATGACTAACAGCTGATGAAATTTCGTTTAAAGCAATAAACACCAATTATAAAACAGCTAACGCTATCTATCAGTCTATCAACTGCTAGGATTAGGTAGGCGGAGATAGGTGACAATAATCCCCATTCTCTATTTTCGTTATTTATTGTCTGGTTGAAGTTAAAACTTGCAGACATTACTGAAACTTAGCGGACGTCTTGTCATCCTGGCACTCGTGGCTCTTCCATATTTTTAACTTGAGATGATCACTCTACATGTAATCCTTGCTCAAGCTTCATTTCTGCTATGGGGTTCGTGAGTATTCGTCAGAGTAACGGAAATCAGAAGGGTTAATAACGTAGAGAAATTTAATAATTTAATCATAAATAAACAACATAGATTATAATAATAAGTATAAAACATAGTATAATATAAATTTTTATATTTTTAAAGGCTTTAGTAAAATTACCCTTTTTTACCTTCGAAGTTCAAAATTAACACCGACAAGGGTAATTACCCTCGAATTGGCAACGCTGACTATGCACTGTGTACACGGAATGCGCGAGTTACTGACGTAGTGACGCGACAGTTGAACAGTTACAGTAGCTGTCTACTGTAGCTTGTTTACACCGAGTGATATAAAACAATAGGCAACTGACATACAGTAAAGAAGACGTATAAACTGCCTTACACAAATGCCAGTCAGCACAGGGGCGGATCCAGAGGACATGTTTGGGGGAGGGAGGCGGTCACCGAAAGTTACCCCTCCCCCTTCCCTGTGGATGGTCCCTGGCACCCCCATTATTGTTTTTAACTATATGAAATTATACAACGAATGAAAGTAAGTTAACATAATATGTCAATAACCTTGCACTTAAGAAAAAAAAAACAATAACTTTATAAACAAGCTAAACAAAAGATAACTTTAGATCTATGGCGCCCGACCGTAAATAACAAATAAAAAAATATTTAGGCATTACACTTTTTTACGTCATCTGTAGGCGTCTAAGATCAAGTAAGATGCCAAAATAAACAATTTATTTTAGTAGTTACCCATGCGAAAAAACTATTTAAAAAACGTATTTGAAATCTGCAATATTGAACTGTACTTCGCGAATATACAATTAGGAATGAGGCTGACAGCCAAGGTAAACCACTCAAAAAATGAAAATGTCTACCACATTTTTAGAAAATAAAATACTTGGCGTATAAGCTTCTGTTTGCATGCAATTTAATCTTTGTGCCCTCTTATTTCATTACATATAATTCAAGGCAATTTTTGCTTCTAGCCTAGCCACTAGATATTTATTGCCTAGCAACGGATTACGCAGTTTTAAACAAAAATCAAACCTAACCTGTAAACAAAACACCGCTAATAGCAAACGACGGTAGGCGGGCGAAATCCAGTAAAACATAATCACCGAATACAATTGTAGCAACCTTTGCTGCTAAAATTTACCTCCAAGACCATGTTGAATACATGGATCTAAGTAATGTGTTATATAATAAAATGGAAGTTTAAAATTTCACCTGTCTAATGGTGTGTATTTTATTTCATTTAAAGAAACATTTAGGTTCGTTAGTTTGGATTTTAATGTAACCTTGTAGACGGGAGCGGCAAAATGTGACTCTCGGAACCGAAAAACGGGGTTTCGGGAGGCTTTTGCTGCTTAGATTTTCATTCAGGTTTATTCTAACTTTCATCGTTTGCCTGAATAATAAAATAAAACACAAAAATTCTTAGGTTTGGGGGGGGGCCTTTTGATATGTTTTTCAAGTTTGATATGTTTTTAAGGTTTTGTATCAAAATTCACGGCTTATTCCAGGTTTTTTCACGGTATACAAAATTCTCGGCTTATTCAAGGTTTCACGGTTTTCACGGTTGGGTGGGGACCCTGCGTTTTTGATCAAATCCTGAAATATTTGTTCTTGGCCACAGTGATTTGGTTTGGAATATAATAATATAATATGCATATATTCATATAATAATTCAAGTATATTTTTACCAAAACAAGTTATCACACTAAGTCCCAATAACCCTTTATATACAGCTCTGAACGAATGGTCTTTTTGGCTTCTAGGGACCTCAAAACAAAAAGTTATCATGGTCCCGGGCCTAGGTCTTACCATGCCGACTACGGTAATGACATTTTTCCTATAGGCGAAATTCGCTAAAACAAATAAAACACAAAAAGAAAATTCAAAATCCCCAACAATTCAAATATCTCATATTCATTGACCAGTTTTCATTTCACCGAGAGAAAAGAGTCACCAGGTTTTATATCTATGAAGTGGGATCCATCTGATTTGAGTAATGTTACTTTTCCTAACAAACATTGTCAGAAATTACGAACTATTCAAATTGATATCTGTACAGTATACCTTTCACTTGAAATAACAGAAGGATTACTGAGCTTATTTTCTAACACTAGAACTCCAAAATTACAATACTGCTAGACACTGTCAGTAATACAATTTTTATTGATAGGCATTTTCCTCACAACCAATTTCATGCAGACTGTGTTGATCAGTTCCCTTACCTTTGGCTTCATTAGCCATGCGGACAGACTCGACCGTCTGCTCCTTGACCCCGTCATCGGCCGCCACCACCAGCACCACGATGTCCGTGGCCTGGGCGCCTCGCGCTCTCATGGCACTGAAGGCCGCATGGCCCGGGGTGTCCAGCATGGTGATCCGCTCTCCCGACTTGAGCACCACTGCCAACAATAGCAAACATGTAGGAACTGTACAAGTACAAACACTCAACTCAAATTACATCGACTCGGAATTTGGAACTCAATATTACAAATTACAGACATATTGTGTCAGAAATAAAATACAAAGGCTTTCATCTCTTGGGATCAGCTGAAGAAAATACCCCCGTCGCAGGAAACCTGCGTACTCAGCAAATTTATAATCCATTTATAATATATGTGTCTTAATACCACATAAAGCCACATACCAAGTTTCATCAATATACATTTATAAATAAGCGGTTTATAACATTTTAATTATTCTCCATAAGAATAACATGGCGGATGAGTATGCAGGTTTGCTGAAACAAGGAACACAACAAATTTTTTTTTACAAATAAATATCAGAATAACTCAACTAGGTAAAGCAACATACCATATTAATTTATGTTTACTAGTGGCTTGAAGGGTGGCTTGAAGGGGCCATAGCCCCTAGCCTTGATCCAATACCCTCTTCCAATTTTATTTACTATTTACATGTCAGTTCGCAATCTTAATAATTACTTAATCACATGTTTTAATGTAAACAAAGCAGACGTTTTTAAATCCCCATGTTTTTCTTATGGGGGATGTTTTACGTTATTGCTCGTTTGCTGGTGTAATTTTAGAAATACTGCTATTTTTCCCGAGTCGCTGAGACCAAGACCTTTAATTTGAGCCGTCTCCCATCATCCTGCGATTTGCCAAACTCCCACAATTTTGAATTAAAAATTTCGCTTACAGAATTATATATAAAGATAATTAAGGGAGATAACATTTGACTTATTCTCCTAGTAAGAATAACATGGGCGCTGAGTGTGCAGGTTTGTTGCTACGGGAACTATCGGTAAAAAAAATTGATTTTCGTGCAAATATCAATAGACTACAACGAGATAAAGCAATATACGAAGTTTTGTCAGGATATGTTCATAATTAAGCGAGATATAACATTTTTCTTCTTCTCCATAACAATAACATTGGACAACGTACTATGTTGAGTACTTTAAATATCTCTGTAATCAATTGACACAGAGCATTAATCAAAACAACAAATTTGTTTAAGCTGAATTAAACGATGAGAACTGTAATTTTATTCGTAAAAGGTTTTATGTAAAAAACTCAAAAAACCCATTTTTGGGGTACAAAACCCCCTTAAATACCCCTTTAAATGGAGCGATCTGGATGGTTTTCAAACTTAAAAGTCATAAATGTTGCTATACACGATTGTACCAAATTTCATAAAAATTGGACCATTTTTAAGAAAATTATCGCATCCATGGACACACACATATATTAATATACTATATTAATAATATACAGTATACAGTAGACTCTCAGAAATCTGGATTGCACTTATCCGGACTGATGATCTTGAGTGATCTTCCTCTGATAATCCGAGCATTTTGTGTTCCGACCATGCTCTTGGTCCCCCGTTGGTGACAGATTAACGAGGTTATACTTGTATTACAGAGTGTTTATAACTTTCTTCTGGAAGCTCACTCTTTTATTAGCAAATAAACATAAACGCATATTGTCATAAATTGTTCACTATAAAGGCGTAATTGATGATTCATTCCCACCTCCGAGAAATCCGGATTTTGAAAAATCCGGACCAGCCATCCGCCACAATAGTCCGGATTTCTGAGATTCTAATGTACTAAATTAATAACATTATATATTAATTTTACTATCATTATGATGAGAACATAGTAAACTTTTTTAGTTTAATAATTTATACATACCGTTTTGGAGGACTGGTGTTTTTGGCATCTGGGGACCTCAAAACAAAAAATTATCATGGTCCTGGGCCTAGGTCTTACCATGCCGACTACGGTAATAGCTTCTTCCCTACAGGAGAAATTTGCTAAAAGCAATTGAGGGGGTGTAAAAGGGGAGAAAACAATTCCAAATATTTTACACAACTTCAAAGCCCGCAATTTGTTCAAAAGGTGCTTTGCATTACCTGAGGGGAGAAAACAATTCCAAATATTTAACACAACTTCAAAGCCCGCAATTTGTTCAAAAGGTGCTTTGCATTACCTGAGGGGAGAAAACAATTCCAAATATTTTACACAACTTCAAAGCCCACAATTTGTTCAAAAGGTGCTTTGCATTACCTGAGAAAGCACCAATGTGCTGTGTAATTCCTCCGAACTCTGACTTAACAATGGAGGACTGTCGTAGAAAATCGAGGAGTGTGGTCTTCCCGTGGTCGACATGTCCCATGATGGTAACGACAGGAGGCCGAGGTTTTAGCTGGTCCTCAGGCGCTGGAGGCCTAAAACATGGTTTACAACTCACTATAATTAAGCCTATGGCTTAAGGACTCAGAGATAAACAAAGGTGTACGTATATCAGGGAGAAAACAAATCTGACTCTTCAATATTGCACTAAAATAAGCTATTGTGAAGATAACAGAAGTGTATGTTACCGTCTATGCGAGTTTACATTTTGGCGACAATTGCATGACGCTTGGGCCAACAAGAAGAGCTCACCTCTCTGACACTCTGAATATAATACTTCCTCTTTATTTGTTACATTGCCAATATATATAACATATTTTGAACTAACCTCTTGGTTGCATCCACAAATTGTTCCTCATCTTGATTCTTATCTGGTGGAGGAACTATCTTGGACCTGAATCCACTTTTTTTCACTACTTCCTGCAGTAATTTCCAGTCATTTACAACAGACGTTGGTTTATTATAACGTTCTGAGCCCCCTGCATAAATCATTGTCTCAAAGACATGATCTGGAAAATAATAAGAGATCAGTATAAGTAAAAAATAGTCAGGACTATCGTAATAATCATAATAGTGAATATAAGTAAGAATGGCCATATCACACCTTGTTTGCAAGGAATGACGTATTCACAAAAGTGCAAGTTTTATGATCAAACGCCTACTAGAGCAAATAGGTTGTGATTCATTCATCAATAATCAGTTGAACCATTTCTTTTGAAACAGTAGGCCTTTTGGGGTGCTAGGTGAGAACTTTTTCGCCTACGCTGAGATGAGGTTATCGTTTCAATATCGAAAAATTTAACCAACCAGTTGCTTGTTTGTGTTAATGAACTTTCGATTACAATTGTTGGTTTGTGGTGGAAAAGCTTAAATGGTGATTCAATTCGAAGTCAAGCAGATATAAGTTAAATCAAAAATTGTGGATACAATTTTAAATTGGATCTACAAATGGATTTGCGTGAACAAAATAACAAACAACTAGGTTGCAGTTCACGACAAAATTATAGTAACCTAACCTAACCTAACTCCGCAGAGCGCTGTATGGTGGCTGTTCGTTGTGTAACATAATTACAAATAAAGGGATTAGTATAAATAAACAAAAGTAAAATTAAACAGAAATGCCAGACCTAAAAAAGTAAACAACATAAGAAAGATATAACCCCAAACAAATTAAAGTCAACTTTAAACAAATTTCAGATTTCAAAAATTAAACATCAAATGTGAGATTTGAACACGCGACCGCATGATCGTGGATCTGACGTCGTATCCACTGGGCTACCGAAGCCTGCTGGTTAACCAGAAAGTTACAATTCATCAGGCAGTGAGCAACGATTATAAATTCATTCGATAAAACAAACAAACAATCAGTTGATGGAATTGTTCGATATCGTAACAATCTTAACAAACAATAACCTTATCTCAGCATAGGCGAAAAAGTGCTCAACGTTTATTGCAAAACACTCCCTCCTGTCCTTGAAATTATTTACTTCATATTTCATAGGCACATATCTAATAGCATATTTCATCAATAGGACCAAAAGTGATGCTTTTCGATATGAGCTCAAGTTTAACGGCCGACGCTGGAAAATGAGCAAGGATCGAAAAGTCACTTTTGGTCCTAGTGATGAACTATATTTTTTGTCATACTGAAAATAATATTAAGATATCAATTCCACAAAATTTAAATGTTGTGGCGAATTGGCCATGAAGATGAAAATACATTAACTATATCTTCACAGCAATCCTGCGTAATTAACGAATTTCCAATGAAAATGTATCATCTAACATAATGCCAAGTTTCATCTAACATATTTTAAAAATCGTGAATGGGGGTTTTATGAAAAGTCCATAACAACATGAAGCCACATGTAAAGTTTAATAATTACAATATATTAATAAATAAGAGAGGTACACAATTTTATTTATTCCTCACAAGAATACCGATACAGATAATTTATTTCCATTATTGGATAACAATGCTCTCCGTATGATTACATAGGACTGTGCATGTAGGTTTGCTGCTTCAGAGGTATTTTATGTGGATATCAATAGATCACAATCAGACAAAGCCATAAACCATGTTATCAATTTATGTTCATAAAAAAGTACGATATGAAATTATACCTTTTCTCCACAAGAATAACATTGAACCCTGTACAGTGTTTAGTACTTTCAAGACCTCAGTAACCAATTGGCGTGCATCAACGATTCAAAACACTAAAATATTTTTTTTTTTTTTTTTTTAAGCTGAATCGAATGGTGAAAACAACCAAATGATAAAAATATATTCTATAAGTAAAAAACCTAAATCCCATTTTTGGATAACAAAACCCCTGCAAAATCCCCCTTTCGATGGTACAATCAGCCTGATTTTAGAACTCATAAAAACAAATGCTGCTTAACAGGTTTGTACAACAAATCATCAAGGTCTACCTTTGTAGCAAATTTCCCCTATAAGGAAGAATCTGTAGGTGTCATTGTAATACCTAATCACAAGACTAAGACTTAAGGTTTTGAGGCCCCCAGGTGCAAAAACACAATTTGTTCAAATTTATACATGTGTATCTATGTGTGTTCATTAGCGTGGGTCTAAAACAATCCAGTATTTTTAATCATTAAATGACTGCGGAGAAAATCCAAAAAAACAAATTCAAAGAAATGTCCCAAGTTAATCTTATGGGAAAAAATATTCTTTCTACTTCATAGTTAATTTTATAGAAAACCTCACTTTTGCCAATGAGTTCTGCACTAAACAAACCCAATCTTTTTGTGTGTAAATTTCTGTTCTGTGTATTGATATGGATTGAATCTGTTGCAGGGATTTTCAAAGTGTGCTGAACACATTAAATTTTTTAATGATATTCTTATAGAGGAAAATAAAATTGAATTACTCGCTTATTAATATTTAAATAATACTTGGAACATGACTTCATCTGATGATTAAGGATATATCATTTAATTTTAATTTCACTGAGTATGCAGATTTGCTGTGACGAGCAAGACTGCCACAAGGTGATTAGGGCCCTAGGGAAAAAATCCTGTGAGTCCCAGGGACCCCTATTTTCTATCTTGATTTTTTGGCCTGGGGCCCCTAGGGCTCTTGGAATTCGGGGGTCTGGGGCAAAGTGCCCCAGTTAACCCCCCCCCCCTTGTCGCAGCCCTGGCGACAGTTTTTTTTTACGAAAGAGGTTGAGTCCACTAATAATCAAATATACAAGGGTTGTCCAGAAATTAAGGGTGCGCCCTACTCCAGATTGAATGACTGCTGTTTAGCGCCGCGCCAGCGCCGCCAACAAGCAAGGCCATGCATATTTACGCTTGAAGACCATTTTGTTCTCCTCAATCACACTGTTATTTTACAGATTCCTACCAAACTATTTGCAGTTTCACACTTTTAAAATTCCAATTTAGATGTTGTACTGTTCCTTTTTCCCAAAATAATTTTTCTCCTTACGTTAGAAAGCTTTAGAAAAACGCTTAATTTGAAAACTTCACTAATGGCCTACCACTTATTTTGAATTAAAATCACGATTTTTAAATCGTATGATACATAGATGCAAAAACCCTTACTTTAGCAGGTAGGGCGCACCCTTAAGTGGTCATTGTGCTTAACACCGAGCACAGGTATGCCACCATCGCAAGTGTGTGTGCGGCTGTCTGCTCCCCTCCCCGCCATCGTGTGAGCAAAGTTTTGTTGCTGAGCAGTGGCACGCTTTATTCCTACAGTGATTATAAGTGGTGGCACCAATCAAAGAATCCACCAAGTGTGGTATCCGCAATGTTATTCAGTTTATGAATGTACAAACGGTTCGGCCTATTGATTGGGTAAAAGCCCAAAAAACAAGGTTCTGAAATTTCTCAAATTTTGGTCTTATAAATGTGTAATGAGTGATGGCCTGCCACTCTGATCCTTGTCATACACATTGATTTTTGCCTTCACTACACATAATACATCATTCTCTCATCAAAGACTCGTTCAATGCACTCTCACAAACTTTCTTTGGGGTTTGCCTACAAATTCCAAGAGACCAAATATTTTGTGCATTTAGAAACAAAATAACACAGCGGATTTCACACTTGGCAGAATGTTTGATTGGCGCTGCTATTTTGAACCTGTGTCAAAACAAGACGTGTGACCGCTCAGTAATGAGACTCAGATCACAATAAGGAGGGGTGGGGAACAGACTGTTACACAGACAGTCATACTGGTGGGGACCTGTGCTCAGCGTGGTACGCAATCGCTTGGGAGGGGAACAGACTGTTACACAGACAGTCAAACTGGTGGGGACCTGTGCTCAGTGTGGTGCGCAATCGCTTGGGTGGGGAACAGACTGTTACACAGACAGTCATACTGGTGGGGACCTGTACTCAGTGTGGTGCGCAATCGCTTGGGTGGGGAACAGACTGTTACACAGACAGTCATACTGGTGGGGACCTGTGCTCAGCGTGGTGCGCAATCGCTTGGGAGGGGAACAGACTGTTACACAGACAGTCATACTGGTGGGGACCTGTGCTCAGCGTGGTGCGCAATCGCTTGGGTGGGGAACAGACTGTTACACAGACAGTCATACTGGTGGGGACCTGTGCTCAGCGTGGTGCGCAATCGCTTGGGTGGGGGACAGACTGTTACACAGTCATACTGGTGGGGCCTGTGCTCAGCGTGGTGCGCAATCGCTTGGGTGGGGAACAGACTGTCACACAGACAGTCATACTGGTGGGGACCTGTGCTCAGCGTGGTGCGCAATCGCTTGGGAGGGGAACAGACTGTTACACAGACAGTCATACTGGTGGGGACCTGTGCTCAGCATGGTGCGCAATCGCTTGGATGGGGAACAGACTGTTGCACAGACAGTCATACTGGTGGGGACCTGTGCTCAGCGTGGTGTGCAATCGCTTGGGTGGGGAACAGACTGTTACACAGACAGTCATATGGTTGGGACCTGTGCTCAGCATGGTGAGCAATCGCTTTTACTTTCTGGGCTTGGGAATCTGGGAAACTCAAAACTAAAAGTTATTACGATCTCGGGCCTACCATACCATGCCGACTATGACAATAGCTTCTTCTCAATAGGGGAAATTTTATATAACAAAGAAAAATTATAAAAAACAATTAACTTACCACAACTTTTGCCCATTGCATCCGCTAGTTCCTGTACGGTCATATTTCTCCACACTTCAATGGATGGAATCTGCTTAAATTTAGAAGTGGGCAATTCATGAGTCTGAGGAGTTTTCTTGAAACACAAAATTAATACATTTTGTTGTTTTATAAGTCTATTTGTGCCACTGGCATTTGTTTAACGTTTTGATTGTAAAATATCCAAACCCTGGTCTTGTTACTATCTAAGTCCGAGCTGTTCTTAAAAAGCAGCATTAATTAATAGCCCAATGACAAATGAAAACTGAATCTATCGAACATTCACAACATTTTCAGATTTGAAATAAGATAAATAAACTTTAAAAAATTAATAAATTAACTAAAAAATAATATTAATTTGAACATCAATATAGTGAAAACAGCACATTTTTTAGTGAAATCAATGAAAATCTCCCAGGGCATAAACATCCAGAAACTAAGTATTAAACATTAAAAAATATGACATCAAACTATAGGCCAACATGCAATAGAACTTATAACCCACAACACACACAATAAAAAATAAGAAAATATAAATCTAGAGTCGGTATAGCTAAGATTGTAAGAAAAAGCTTGTAAGACACATAATGAATCAATGAATCTTAACAATGATAACCATCACAGAATAATTATGACAGATACTAAACAATTCTGTAGAGATAATTTTTCTATTCATAATATTTTAACACCCTTATCAGAACCAAAAGATATGAGGGATAAAAAAGTGAGGAAAATTATGACGTTTTTATGTTTGGAAATAAAATTTCTAAAAAAGGCGACATTTCAAACGGAATAAGAAGTATATCTAAAGATACTACTCCAGGATTTTGACAAGATTCTCATTAGAACTTTGCTAAGTACCAACTACAATAAATTTGTATGTCGACTTAGCAACGTAATGATGAAAACAGGATATGTGGCTTAACTTTCCAAATCATGAAGAACTGTTTTCATGCTAAAAATGGAAATCCAGAAGAATGTAAAAACTGGAGGTGTTCAGCACAAATAAAACCTTAAATAATTTAGAATATGGAGATTTATGCAAAAAAAAAAAATAAAAAAGTTCCTGTAAAGGTATGTCCTAATAAAATGTTTAGTTTTCGAACTATCCGTCTGTGTATAAATTTTAATTTTAATTGTATTACTCCAGAACCGCTGAGAATGCAAAGGTGACACTTTGCACATAAGTTGTCCATGAGACAAAGTAATGTGTTTAGCACTTCGAATATCTCTGCAACTGTTGGACATAGAACAATAATTTAAACACTGAAATGATTACTTTCTAGAGCTGAACTTACTGATAAAAATAAAACAGGTTTTCAATCAAACCAACTGTGAAAAAGGTAAAAAAAACTTTTACCATAAGATTAACACAAGACTTTTTTGAAAACGTTTTGGAGATATTTTCTGGAACGACTAAGCCTAAATTAATGATTCAAAGTAGTAAATTATTTGTTTTTAAGATCTATAAAATGGTCAAAACCTAAATTGTGAGCTTTAAACATTATAGAGTTAAAAATACAAAACATAATATGTTTGAACAATTTTAAACCCCTATAAAACCATCTTCCCATAGTCCGATTTTTCTGGATTTCAAACTTAAAGTAATGAATGTCACTTTATACATTTGAGCCAAATTCCACCTAAATTAACGATTTATTCAAAGTTTATCGTGTTCACCGATATATATATATATATATAATTACTATTTCTAACATTCTGAACACAATAATGTTTTAATTATTTTTATATTTTAAGAACAAATTCATTTTACCTTTAGGCCTTAATAAACTCCTGTTATATTGTCCATAAACAATTAATATTTATAACTTCATACTAGTGGCTTGAAGGGGCTATAGCTTAGCCTTGCCCCAATACTCTATTCTGCCTATTCTGATTTTGTTTACTATTTACATGTCAGTTCGCAAAAAAAATAGTTACTTTATCGTATGTTTTAATGTAAACAAAGCAGACATTTTAAAATCCCCATGCTTTTCTTATGGGGATGTTTTAAGTTATTCCTCGTTTGCTGGCTACTTTTATAAAATACTGCTATTTTTTCCGAATGCCTGGCAACAAGACTTTTAATTTAAGCCACCTCCCATCATCCTGCGACTTGCCAAACTCCCACAACTTTCACTAAGTTATACGGGCAGCAAAAACATGACATATTTTTCCTTGCATGGACTCCAAGCCTACCGGGCAATGGACTTCCCTATGTGCAAGTTATTCGTGCAGTTTATCTGTCGCGTCGGACCCTGTAAACTCAGCATCAGCGTCGACAATGCGTCTTGACCGGTAAACTGACAGCAACGACACGGCAGAAATGGCGCGAGTCGTTGTTATATGGGTAGCTTTGACATGACAGATCTGCTTCCTCAACCCATCTGATATCCGTGGTGCTTGCCGCAGCGATTTTTCTGCTCGTATAATAGCTCCACCACTGAGCGTTGGTGTCGACGACACTGCATTAATTGATGCTCGTATGACAGCTCCGTTGTTTTATGTTCAGTGTAAGTGTTTATCTGTCACGTTTTTGATGCCCGTTTCACATATGGGCCTTAAAATGTTCGCTTACAGAATTATATTAAAATTTAAC
This sequence comes from Allygus modestus, assembly GCA_963675035.1. Lineage (NCBI taxonomy): Eukaryota > Metazoa > Arthropoda > Insecta > Hemiptera > Cicadellidae > Allygus > Allygus modestus. The sequence goes on from OY776111.1 coordinate 118,433,804, forward strand.
GGTGATGCGTTGCGGGTGAATTAATTTAATATATTCAAAGAACAAATTAGGTTTTTAATGGAAAAGAAACATGAACATAAATATAAACACACATGATTGACAATAATAAAGAAAACAGTCATATGGATTAGTATCAGGTGACAACTGCACCAAACATACCGCCTGCCAAAAACTTAAGTTTTTCTTACAATTTCTTGTTACTTATCATATTGATTTTAAACATCATTTACGGGCATAACTTCACAACTAGACGGATGAATTCTCCTTGACTTGTCCACAGTTTTGCTACTCGGGGAATACCATCTTGGCCAGGGAGAAGGGTGGTTATTTTTCCCATCTTCCAGGTCTGAGGAGGAAGATTTGTTTCCTTCACCAGCACGACATCTCCAACATTAAGTGAAGGATTATGTATCGTACATTTGCTTCGCTGTTGAAGGGTGGGAAGATATTCCACTGACCAGCGGATCCAAAAGTGTTGTCGAGCTTGGTCTAGCAGTTGCCATTGCAATAGGCGATTTTGAGGAATAGCAGTGAGGTTAGGTTGAGGTATAGTAACCAGGGGTTGCCTGATTAAAAAATAGCCTGGTGTTAGAACATTGATTTCTTTAGGGTCAGATGAAATAAGGCATAAGGGTCTTGAGTTAAGAATTGCTTCAATCTGTGTGAAAAGAGTAGACAACTCTTCAAATGTTAATTTTTGATCTCCTACAACTCGAAGTAAGAGTGATTTGGCAGATTTTATTCCTGCCTTCCAAATACCTCCAAAATGGGGTGCGGATGGTGGGTTAAAATGCCAATTTATCCCCTTTTCATTTAGTTTATTTACAATCTTGGTTTCATCTTCAGAGTTATGTAGCAGTTTGTAAAATTGGTTTAACGTGCTTTTAGCTCTGACAAAGTTCGTGCCTCTGTATGTATAGACATGTACACAAACCTCTTCTTGCTATTAATCGGTTAAAGGCAGCAAGAAATGCTTCAGTTGATAGGTCAGATACAACTTCCAGGTGAAGAGCTTTAGTAGCTAAGCATATTATCAGACATAAGTAGGACTTGCGGATCTGAGGTTTTCTACTTAGTTCACTTTTAATTAAGAATGGACCTCCAAAATCTATCCCAAATGTGAGAAAAGGTCTGTACGAACTGACTCGATATTCGGGTAAATCTGCCATGAACGGCTGTGGACATTTAGCTTTCATTCTAGTACATTTGACACATCTCAATATTCTTTTCCTAATGGTGTTGCGGGAAGACAAAATCCAGTAAATTTGTTGAATAAGAGACTGCAAAGTTCTGGGACCTATATGAAGGTAAGCATTATGATAATGATCAATTATTAAGATTGTTAGATGACTATTCTTAGGTAAAAAACAGGATGACGAGCTGAAAATTGAAGTGATGAATGACGAAGTCTACCTCCAACTCACATTTCGTCACCATCGATGAATGGGTCTAAGCGTTGAATTTCAGGTTTACAAGGTAATTTTGCTTTAATGTTAGTCATTTCCAGCTTTAAGTTTTGATGTTGAACTAGTTTGATCCAAATATTGAGACTATTATTAAGTTCAGATGTTGAGAGAGGACCGTAGTTACGTTGATCGTGTTTGACTTGATAGTTGTTAATGAAACGTAAATAAATAAAATAAATTAATAAGGTCTTTAATAAGCGATTTTCAAACAATAATGTTTGTTTTACAAAATAACTAACATGTTTATAATTATAGAATTGTCTACAAACGTAAGCACCAACCTGTTATGCGTTTCAAACGAGTTAATGAAGAAAATCGTTCCATAATTTTGAGGGCTTCAGGTTCTGTTCCTTGTTCCATAAATACATAAAAGACAATAGTATTCTTAGTTTCAGGTATTTCATTTGCAGGTAGGTGAGTGTTATCTTGAGAAGGCCAAGTTAAAGTATTGTCAGAAAGCCAATTAGGTCCATTCCACTATATTGTATGGTTGATGAGTTCAGAGGGCAGTAAACCTCTTGAAGAACAATCAGCTGGGTTGTCATTAGTAGGTACATGGAACCAACGAGATGGTTCAATTACATCTTGAATAGTAGCTACCCTGTTAGCCACAAAGCCCTGTTAGGTTTTAAGTAAATGGGATGAAGTGTGAATCCAGCTAAAGGCAACTATTGAATCTGTCCAAGCAAATACAGGAAGCTTTCCTAGTTTTTCAAAAACAGCTTGACAGTAAAATTCAACGAGCTTGCATAGTAAAAAAGCCGCACATAACTCTTGACTTTGGGATAGTGAGACTTTTGAGAGGGGCGACCTGACTTAGCAATAACTAGGGATACAGAAATTCCTTCAGTTGTAACAGATCGTATATATAAACGGGCTCCATATCCCTCGCTTGAAGCATCACAGAAGCCAAGCAACTGAAGACTAATAGAATTGGATGGTACTACTAAACGGGGAATTAACAAACTTCCAAGGGACGATAGTTGTGAAACAAACTGTGACCAACAACAAATAATGTCATCAGGGAGGGGATCATCCAGGGTTTGCATTACTTTTTTGGTCCAAAGTGCAGTTGGTGTTACCCAGCCAAGGGAGTCAGTCATACATAGAACAACATTTAACAAACTTAAAATGCCCCGTTTGTTTACTTTATAATCTTTGAGATTTACTTCATATGAGAAACAATCATATTTATGAAGCCATTTAATACCTAGCACCTTGATAGCATCAGATTCATTGAAAATAATTTCTTTGATGGGTTCAGTAACATCTGTTAACAGTTCAGGATGATTGCTAGCCCACTTTTTAAATTCAAATCTCCCTTGTTTGAGCAATGAAATTAGTTCAGATTTCAAAGAAAGAGTTTCTTCTAAGGAATTCGATCCTGTGAGTATGTCATTGACAAATATATCTTTTGCTAAAGTGTTAGCTGCCAATGGAAAGGACCTACCTTCGTCTTTAGCAAGTTGGTGAAGGGTCCGAATGGCAAGATAATGGAGCGCTTGAAACTCGATAAGAGACAGTATTCAACAAGAAACAGTTTACAGGTTCCTGAATTGTTGATCTCCAGAGAGTTGCTTGGTATTCTTGATGATCAGGGTGTATATCAATTTGTCGATATATCTTAGTTATATGAGCTGGAAACACGCAAGTTGACAGTCTAAACTTAGAAATAATTTCACAAATGTCGTTTTGCAATTTAGGACCAACAAATACTTGATCATTGAGAGATTGTCCATTTGTAGTTTTGGCGGAAGTATTGAAAACAACACGAATCTGTTGTGTTTTACCATCTTGTGACATTTTGAATACTTCATGATGTGGTATGAAATATTTAGGTTTTACCTTACCTACATCTACACGCCTCATATGTCCTAACTGTAGATATTCGTCCATGAACTGGGTATACTGCTGTTTCAATTCATTGTTACGATTTAAGCGAAACTCTAGATTGTTGAAACTGCCTTGTTATAAGTTCTCCTAGGTCGGGAGGTTCCGAACGGAAAGGTAGCTTTACAATATATCTACCAGTGAGATCTCTTTCAGTTGTTTGATTATACATTTGTTTGACATATTGATCTTTGAGGCTGATGTGAATCTTTTTTGGGGGGGTTCCTCTAACTCCCAAAATTTCTTAAGAGACAAATCCAATGAATTGTTTTCAGAAATGCAAAGATGTATCGTTAGACTAGAAGGCAAAAGATTACTGATAGTTGTTTTACCAATTAGAACCCAACCAAAAATAGTCCTAAATGGTGTAGGGTAGCCAACCTTTGATGGCTTCCGACCGCCATCGAATATCCGCGCAAACATATCAGCTCCTATTAAAAAATCTATTTTACCAGGCACGTAAAAATGGGGATCAGCTAAATCAATGTTTTTGTATAAATCTCTTACGTTTGGGGGCAATGGTTGGCAAGGTAGCGGTGCAGTGGTGCAACCTGGGGGTTACGTTTGACAGTCGGCTGTCCTTTGGGAGCATATCCGTTTGGCTTGTGACAAGGCCTCAGCTCTGGTGTCACAGCTGGGTGGGCTGATGGCCAATCTCGGCAGTCCATCGACTTGCAAGAGACGACTTCTGATGGTGTCAGCTCAGTCTGTTCTACTCTACGGGGCTGAAATCTGGACTGGTGCTCTTAGAGTAAAAAAGTATAAGCAACGTCTTCTGTTTGTCCAACACCAGGGTGCGCTTCGGATAGCCCGAAGCTATAAGACCGTTTCCGAATCCGCGGTTCTGGTTGTGGCCGGAGTAGTCCCTATTGACTTGCTAGTTCAAGAATGTAGCCAGCCCACCCAGAATATTGGGAATAATGCCAATATGCCAATATGCTAGGGACCTTTGTCCCCAGCGCGGACTTGGAACGTCAGGAAGCTGCGTCACGCGCCCGCGACAACACCATGCGGGTGTGACAGCAGCGTTGGAACGTGTCGGATACTGGTCGATGGACGTTCAGACTGGTCCGGGATTTCGGGCCATGGGTACAGTGAAATCAAGCGAGGTGTAATTCTTTCTGCGTCAGCTTCTCCGGGGCTTTCCGGGGTGTTATTTTCGGAGCTACCTGAACATGGGAACAATGGGAAAAGTCGGGACACCTACCTGTCGGTACTGCCCTGAGGAAAGTGATGATGTATATCACATTTTCTTCGTCTGCAGCCGTTTTGAGGTAGCAAGGCGGACGCTGACTTTCACGATCAGATACCCTTATCCGGAAACCATCGTGGGAGCCATGTTTGAGTTCGAAGAGAAATGGCAAGCGGTAGCAGCGTATTCCGAGAAGGTGCTCCGCGCCAAAAACAGGGAAGGGTGTCTCGACCCAGAAAGAAGTTGTGTAATTAGCCAGCACACCCAGGCGAGTCCCAGGACTACCTTAAGACTGGTCTATACCAGTTTTGAGGCTGACATTGGGTACAGCAAATGAAGTTGTCATTACATATGGTAAGTCTTTTGGCTTTCCATTATGACTAACTTCCCTTTCACCTTTGGTCCCTCCATTTGCAGCGGCTAGGGACAGAGTCTCCGGGTTTGGTCCCTCCTGCAACCTGAGAATGAATGGTCCCTGGCTGTTGTACATGGATACCCTGTCAGTTGATTTGACCTGTTGGAGGGCAAAATGAGGGTCCCCTGTTGAGAGCCTCATCCCAGCTGTCACAAGGGCACGGGAATTGGCCCTCTGATGGGTCGATTTGGCTGCCGTCCCTTCCCACCCTTTCCTTTCCTGCTATATCTTATCTTTCCGGTAACCTTTGCAATATTCCTGCTTGTGGAAGAGGTGACTAGCAGCAGAGCTGGGGTTTCCTAATCCGCCAATAACAACAACAACACCCAGGCGAAGCAATACTTAACCAAGCAGCGCCGCCTGGGGTTATGTGGGTCCATAGGGGTTTTAGTGGGTAACTCTCCATCGAGATTATTGGAGGGAGTCCCACACTGTTTCTTTTGGTTCGCACATAATACGTTTCCCCTATGTAAAAGAAATGTTTGCATTCTAAGATTGGGGGATGTCCAGATAAAAAGAGAAAAGTAAGTTTGAGAAAACCACCAAGCCGCGTAGTTGATGATAAACCAAGTTATGAAAAACAGCCTTAAAACTTTCACAAGACAACATAGGCCTACTGTGTATAGTCAAATTAAATGTTCTTTAATAATTCGGTAAAACTTGTGCTAGAATAATGATAGGGCTTAACATGTCTGCCGTTTTACATTCTATTGTTTTCTTTACCCTACATTAATTTTAAATTCGGGTAAATTTCAACCCTGCTTGGGCACAGATTTGATTTTTTCACCCAAAAAAGAAGATTAGAGTTATCTGATTGGTTTGCCCAACAGACTTGTGCAACAATTCATAGAAAAGAATGTCTTTACCAAATTGTAAATAAATCAACTTAAAAAATAAGGTTACATACCTTGTCACCATCAATCCACTAGTTTATATGATCACTAGTTTTGGGACTAGTTTTGTCCCATCATCAAATCTTGCCGTATCACAGAATAAAATACTGTCATTGTCTTGAGTTTAAAAACATTTCAACACTAAACACAAACTTGTACTGACACATAGAAACATTAAACATTTAAAAATTTACAATAAGTGTACACTGTATTTCCCAGGTATGTAACCTTATTTTTTAAGTCATACAATCCTGGAGGCAAATAGCATGAATAAAATAAATCAAGACAAAATTGAGATATAAATTTGTAATACTTCTTAAAATCATTACTGTAATTTAATTTTCTAAAAAAAATGTTAATATAAGGCAGAAGTAGAACCCACTGTAGCAGCTGGAAACAACAACATAGTAAAGTGCATTCAGAGCTATTTGTGTAATGTATTTTGTAATATAGCTTTATACATGTATATAAAGTTTTAAAATGTTTCCCCCAAAATGTTTCAGGGAATTATATTATAAACTGACCCGGGTAAAAGTCTCACCGTGTGGACTTACGGTTCACTTTTCCATAAGAAATTTGCTAAAAAAGGCTTGATCATACACAACACCATTTGAATTTAAACCAAAAGCACCCAACCTAAGCCTAACCTCAATGGGTAACAAATGGTAAAAGCTATTTATGAACTATGAATAAAAGATTTTACACTAACAAGGAACGGCAAGACGACAAACTGGAATTTTTATTGGCAATATAGGAACTATTTCTAAATTTTTCAAAACAGTAAATTTCAGGAGTATTTCAGCATAACACTGAAAATTATTGAGAAAATTGTCAAAAGTGGGTTGTAAACAATAATCAATTTACATTTCAAATTCGGTACCTTTGCCAAAATATGAAACAAAATTATTTAAATGTGTACAGAATTTGTAAGATCTCCTTGAATTCTCAACTGTGGTCAGTTTGTTAATAAAAAAGATTATTCTCTCTCTGACAAATTTTGGATTGATTAATTAATTAGGCTAGACCAGAATATTCCTTAGTCCCAGAATACATTAATCGGCAAGTAGGGCATACCATATAAGCTCTCTCGGATCATAAATATTTAAGGATAGGCCTTTTTAGTGAGAAAGCACTACTAAGGTTCACTGAAAAAAGTTCTCTTTCAATACTGATCAATATGTCTAACAACTTTGATTATTGGAGCAATAATCAGCAATATGACAGGTTGCCTTTATTACTGAGTTAAGAGTGATATACCACAAATATACTGAGTAGTTTATTGCAATAATAAATTGAAGATATAAATTATGATTCTACAAAAGTGAAGCTTAATAATTACTGAACATTAGTAATTTTATTTATTAATAAAAATATATACAGAATTATGTATACATCTAGCCTCTTTTCCTTTACTTCAGGCTTGGGTCAATAGTTGTTTTACAATAACCAAAAAATGGTGCAACCCCACAGCAATATTAGTAACATGGCACATCAGGTGACTGAATAGGTGCCTATGTTGGTTAGACGGCGGGAAATTGACCTGCTCCCGGCAAATTCTGACTTGTGACATTAAAAACAATAAAAACAAACATAAAACTATCTTTATTCACTTACCTTTTCCTCTCTTGTTTTCCTTTTCTTATAATATAGAGGAGAACTGTGGAAGTTCCGGCATCTCTCACACATCGGCAGACCAAGAAATGCATTCAAAAGTTGAAGCTGGGATGAATTTGAATTGGCAAGTATCTTTTTTGAAAAGACGTTGCTTATAGATCCAAAAGCAAATTTTCTATAAGAAATTAAGGTTAATTAATGCACTCAACAAAAACTTTCATAATTATACTGCAGGGATGAACAACTACAACTTCTAACCAAATATAATAATTCCAACCAAGCATAGTTCACTAATTAATTGAGGGTTAAAAGGGAGTAAGTGTCAGGTGAATCTGTTTCAAGTAGTTCGGTTCGGAAAAGATTAAGTATATCATCATTAGGTATTTATTATTATAAATTAAGAATATCTTAAAATATACTTTTATTTATTACTAACTGATTACACCGGTTTCACCCAGGTATAAAATGTAGTTAAAAAAGTAAATTATTAATGTCAGCTGTTTATTTGAATAACATTAACTTAAATAAATAGCAGAAAACTGTAACCGTATGGTCTCATTTGATTAACATTGGAACTTTGGATGTCCCACAGGGAGTAGCCCTTGAGGATTTAGAGGAAACTGAGAGTCAGGTACAACTTCTGTAACCTAAAGGAACCTACCCTGAAAATGTCAAGCCTTTAACTCCTTGTAATTTAGCCGTACGGCGATCCACACACAGACAAGAACTCTGCTTTATTTATATAGATAAGAAAAATATATAATCCTATCAATCAATCAATCAATCAAATATCTTTATTCGTTAACTGTACAATTGTTACAGATGAATAGTGTCATTTGTCATAGTGAATAGTGTCTCTTTAGTTATATATAAACATGTGATAGAATCTACAAATTTGATAGAACTAGGCCTAGCGACTAGACATTCAAATTTACATTCAATTCCTCAAAGGAGTATAAGGGATGAACTATCATACACTTTTTAAGTTTTGTTATGAATTCTGACAGGTTTTGTGTTTTTTTTTATAGAATCTGGGAGTATTTCAAAAAATTTGAAACCTCTATAATTTATGCTTTTCTTAAAAAAACTCTAGTCTATGGGATTCGAAAGTTAAAAAATTTCTGGTATTGTATGGACGAATTCTGGCTTCTGCTTCCATGAAGAGGTATATTGTGGTCCTTGACATGTTTTACTGTGTATAACACATGTTGGGAGAAAACCGTTAAAAAGCCTAATTCTGTAAATTTTGTTTTGACTAAGTCTCTATTTCTTAAACCAAGTATTATCCTTATTGCTTTTTTCTGTATTTTCAAAATCTTTTCAAATTTTTGGTGGAGGTGGCCCCATAAATGCCTACCCCATATGATATTTGGGAATCTATAAGTGCAAAATACAAAACTCTCAATGTTTTTAAACTACATTTTTTTGACATTCTTCTAAGTGCGAAAATCCCAGACGATATTTTATTCAAAACACTTTCAATGTGGTCATCCCAGGTCAAATTTTCGTCTATAATCAGTCCCAAAAGTTTTTTATTACATTCTTGTAGTATTTCATCTTCATCTATTTTAATAATTGGGTCAATTTTTGTTCTGCACTGTCTTGTTGAGAATGATACAAAATTTGATTTACTTGGATTTATTAGAAAGTTTTTGTTTTCAAAATATTGTTTCACTAGTGTAAGGTTTGTATATGAGGCAATTTCAACTGATTCTTGGTTCTCTCCGGAAATTAATAGGTTTGTAACATAATAAGGTTTGTATACACTAATATTGTATAAACACATAAGGTGTATCAAGATGTAACACATAAGACTTCAGGGAGTCCTTTTAGGTAGCACAGGAACAATAAGGGTCCCAAAATGGACCCCTGAGGAACTCCATATTTCACTGTCCGCAGTGTTGACAATACATTATTTATGTATCTGAAATTTTCGTGTTTTACTTGTGTTATTTTGGCACACTGCTTTCTTTCATGCAGGTATGATTCAAACCAGGCCAATTCTTTATTTTTTATATTGTGTGACTTTAATGATTCAATCAATTTTTTATGTGAAACACTGTCGAAAGCTTTAGTTAAATCCAAGAAAATGCCAATAACTTTCTCCCCCCTATTAATTTTGTGAATGATATTTTGAACAAATTCAATGCCCGCTGTGATGACAGACTTGCCTGGCCTGGCATGTTGTTGTGCATCAAACAAAGTTTGCATTTCTAAAAAATTGTTTAACTGATTATAAACAACTTTTTCATATAATTTAGAAAATGTTGGCAAAATAGAGATCGGTCTATAGCTAGATAAATGTTTTCTGTCCCCTTTTTTGAAAATTGGTTTTATTTTGGCGACCTTAAGCTGCTCGGGAAATATACTACTTATGAGAGAGGAATTTATGACGTGAACCAAATGTTTCAAGATAGTATTTTTTAACTTTATTTATCACTGTAATAGAGATTTCGTCCATACCAGATGATGAAGTATTTTTAAATGACTGTATTACAATGTTTAATTCTTGTTCAGTTATCTGTTCAAAGCGAAATGACTCCATCGGGGAGGATTCTCCCCTATACTCCCTTGAATGAGACATTTTTGTGGAATCAATTTTTGGCACTATCTCTTTATCAACCACATCAGCAAAATAGTCATTAAATGTTTATAACAATGTTATCATTTTCATAAATACTTATGTTTATCTGATTGTCATTGAAAATGCCAATTTCCTGATTTAATAATTTCCAGGTTGTTTCTCTAGCATTGTCTGATTTATTAATTAGATCATCAAAGTATTCTTTCTTTGCTTTATAAATTGATTTTTTAAGTTTTTTCTTCTTTTCTTTTATAGATGTTTTTAAGTTAACATCATGCATGATTCAAAACATTTTACTTAATTCAATAATCTTTGCTTTATCATTCTTTATCTCTTGTGTAATCCAATTATTATTATCAAATTTCAATGTAGCCCATTCCTTAGAACAGCTTATATTTAATTAATACATGAACAAATAACTAAAAACTAAAAATTTTGAAGCTACCAGAGCTTGATAAAACTCTACCCAAGATTCACAAGATAAATAATGGATAATAAGTGTCTCAATATTCTGTTTACTAAAATTTCTACAAAACTTTTTAATTTTAGTCTGCCTCCAGCTTCTTGTGCAAACGTTTTGTAACTTAAGCAATTGAGCATCATGGTCCGACATTTCTCTTATCAATCCTAAAACTTTGACATTTTTATTCATGTGAATATTTGTAATAATATTGTCGATTGCTGTTTTTGAGGTATTCGTGACCCTAGTTGGAAAATTGACCAAATAGCACAGGTTAAACATGTTCAAAATATTGCAAAACCTCTTATAAACCAAATTATTATCCTCCAGTACATCGATATTAATATCTCCAACTATAAAAATATTTTTAGCGAATTTCCCCTATAGGGAATTAGCGAATTTCCCCTATAGGGAAGAAGCTATTACCGTAGTCGGCATGGTAAGACCTAGGCCCGGGACCATGATAACTTTTCGTTTTGAGGTCCCCAGACCCCAAAAACACCATTCGTTCGAAACTGTATAAATACGATAACTCTCGTAAAAATTATCCGATTTTGATGAAATTTGGTATAAACGTGTAAAGTAACATTTATGACTTTAAGTTCGAAAACCAGCCAGATCGCTCTATCCGAAGGGGTATTTTGGGGGGGTTTTGTACCCCAAAAATGGGTTTTTTGAATTTTTTACATATAATTTTGGAAATAGTCAAATTTTAGTTTTTACCATTGGATTCAGCTTAAAAAAACACACAATTTGGTATTTTGATCATTTCTCTACGTCAATTGGTTACCGAGATATTGAAAGTGCTAAACACAGTACGTTGTCTAATGTTATTCTTATGGAGGAAAAGAAAAATTTTATATCTCGCTTATTTATGAACGTATACTGACGAAACTTGGTATACGGCTTCATCTGGTTGTGGACCATTGATATTTACTCAAAAAAACAAATTTTTGATAAAGGCTCCCGTAGCAGCAAACCTGCGTACTCAGCCCATGTTATTCTTATGGGGAATAAGTGACGTGTTATCTCCCTTAATTATGAAAATAATTAATGAAATTTGGTATGTGGCTTTACCTAAATGAGTTATATTGATATTTGGATAAAATACCATTTTTTGTGTTCCTTCCTTCAGCAAACCTGCATACTCAGCCGCCATGTTATTCTTATGGAGAATAATTAAAATGTCATAAATCGTTTATTTATGAATGTATCTTGATGAAACTTGGTATGTGGCTTTATGTGGTATTAAGATACATATATATGCATTGGAAATTCGCTGAGTACGCAGGTTTGCTGCTACGGGGGTATTATATTTTGTCATTTCCTACCAATGTATATATTTTTTGGAATAAAATTATGTGTATCTACGTATGTACGGTATGTGAGTATGTAATTAGGCCTAATAACTAATTGTTACTGTTGTTTCCCATAAATGTGAGGGATACAAAACCAACCTTGTTTTATTTTTAAACCTAACCATTTGCAAATAACCCTAACCATTTGCATATAATGCCCTTACCGCATTTGTTACTCAACATATTTGTAAACACATAGACTGCAGAAAATTTTTTTGCTGGATTGATAAGTTAGTCATAAGTTAGATGTTTTAAATGAAAACCATTATTTTCTTTAGCTCAAACTCTCTTTTTTATCCTCTCCATAAATGCCACAAAATCTCATAATAATGCTCTTCAATATAATACTAGAAAACTTAACTAAAGAATTTAGGCTATATTTGATTTGACGGATGAGCATTTTGAAGGGTATTTTTCAATAAAAGGGATTGATTCAAAATATTTTCTGTATTTACGTATTATGAGCGTAAAGTGCATCTTTGTTACTTGAGAGAAAACTGCATAGCATCACATTACTGCATAGCAGTAATTTTTCAAAACTGACAAGACACATTACACTTGAATTACATACACAATATTTCCTACAATTTAGCCATTTTGGGTACCACAAACATACAAAAATTCACTATCATAAATTTTGGCTAAATCCACGATATTGAGCTTAAAACTACCAAGTCGGTTAGCATGGTCCAAAATAACTATCAATCAGTCGTTAATTACTATTTCAGCAAGCAGAAAGTAAGGCATAGCCACCAAAAAAGGTTTTTTCGTTCTGTTAACAGAAAGCAGCTGTTTTACAATGTGTTTTTAGATTGTTGGTGCGGATTTAGTGCACTAATACATGTTACTAAGAAGTACATTTTGAAAATAGGCTCAACCTTGATATTTCTTTAGTTTTCTTGTTAAAATGTTCAAAAGACAACAACTTTATATTTTATCCAACTATGAGGCTAGATCTCTGGTGAGAGTCTTAATAAAATTTCTGTTATTTTTTGTGTCAAGTTTTACTGCTGTAAAACTTTAAACTTTGATATTAGTATACTTATTGATGTTAATTTCTGAAAATGGCAAAAAAACACACAACCATAATGACAGATTAAGCTACATTGTGCCTGACAATTTCATACCAAATTTCTTCAGTTAAGTATAGGAAATATATTACAACAACAATTATTTTTCAATCATATAAAGAAATTAAGTGCACAAAGGAAAACTCTTAACATTAACCCTTTGCACTTGAAAAGTCAGTGCCAGTGGTCAGAGACTAATTCCGTAACAGCGTGTACATTTATTCTCGCCTATATAGTCCTCTCAGGTCGTATGGTCACGCTGAGTGGCCACACCATTTTCTTTGTCAGCCCGGCAGCAATTCCGGCCTTCTGCTCATACCAGCTTGTATTTATTTGTATGATCGTAACCTGAAATGTGATAATGGAGGGTACACTGGATGGTTATAAAAATTCTTTTGACTAGATAAACTCAGGATAAGTTGATAAATAAGCGAGATATACAATTTTTCTTACCCTCCATAAGAATAACATTAGACAACGTACCGTGTTTAGCACTTTAAATATCTCTGTAACCATTTGACGTAGAGCAATGATCAAAACACCAAATTGTGCATCTTTCTTAAGCTGACTCCAACGGAAAAAACTAAAATTTGACTTTTACAAAAATTATATCTAAAAACTCAAAAACCCATCTTTGGGGTACAAAACCCCCCAAAAATACCCCTTCGGATAGGTCGATCTGTCTGGTTTTCGAGAGTCATAAATGCTGCTTTACACATTTGTACCAAATTTCGTCAAATCGAATTATTTTTACGAGAGTTATTGTGCTCACGGATACGGACACACGGACACGGACACGGACGCAAACGCAGACGCGCACGCACACGCACACACGCGCACGCGCACGCGCACGCACACGCACACGCACACGCACACGCACACCCACACACACAGTTTTGAATGAATGGTGTTTTTGGCATCTGGGGACCTCAAAACGAAAAGTTATCATGTTCCCAGGCCTAGGTCTTACCATGCCGACTACGGTAATAGCTTCTTCCCTATAGGGGAAATACACTAAAAATATCAGAATTCTTATTAGGACTCTCACCAGAGATCTAGCCTCATAGTTGGATAAAATAGAAAGTTTTGTCTTTTAAACATTTTAATATGAAAACTAAACAAATATCAAGGTTGAGCCTATTTTCAAAATTTACTTCTTAGTAACATGTATTACTACACTAAATCCGCACCAACAATCTAAAAACTCATTGTAAAACAGCTGCATTCTGTTAACAGAACGAAAAAAACCTTTTTTGGTAGCTATGCCTTACTTTCTGCTTGCTGAAATAGTAATTAACGACTGATTGATAGTTATTTTGGACCATGCTAACCGACTTGTTGGTTTTAAGCTCAATATCGTGGATTTAGCCAGAATTGATGATAGTTAATTTTTGTATGTTTGTGGAACCCAAAATTGCTATTCTAGGAAATATTGTGTATGTAATTCAAAATTGATTCCTTGAACATTCGAACAATTTCATACTTTACAATCAATAATCAGATTTTAAAATTTATTATAAAGAAAATCAAATTTAATTTTAAAAAGCAAAATCAAGAGTAAAGGAAGAGTCACCACACGAACCCATTGTAACGCCCTGAGATAGAGATTTTCATACCATCCACAGAACGACGCCGAGGCACATTTCATAATTTTATAAAGTAAATCATACATATTTCCCCTACCTTTGTAATACAAACTGTTAATCCCTTGCAATTTTAATATGTTGAAATGTAAATTTTGTAAATAAATAGTTTTTTGGTCAATTGTTAAGTTGTCAAACTTTATTTATTTGAAGCATAAATCGCCATTTTGTTTTATGTTATACCTAGCAACCTTAGTTTAGAGCTAGGAGTGTATTTACCACACAGAGTACATACATACAAAAACATAGACGAGAGTGTGTTTTTCACATTCAATATTCAAGTTTTGAATTAATTAATTAAAAGGCAATTGCCTGGTTAAAAACAGTGATAATAAATTAAATATCATTACAATAATATATTTTATCGATAAGTCGCAAGATATCGATAAATAAAAGATATAAGTTAGATAATCTAAATAAATAAGATATAGGCTAACACATAGGGTTACCATATTCTGTATGTTAAAAAAGAGGACACCCATACCCCTTGAGAGGCGGATTAATAACCCCCCCCTCCCCCGCAAAGTTATATATCAAAGTCAGGTATTTAAAATAGATGTTTAAAATTTAAAATTATGTAGTTTGATAATTTTCGAATCACACAATTAATCTTTGGGGGATTTATGCTTTCAATTTTACAAAAAAACTTTGTTTTAGGCATTGCAACTAACGTAATTTTGCTAATATTCAAACAAACTGCCGAATGACGACGTCTTAGGCAAAACCACATAACCTCACTCAGGACTCAGCTAAGTGACATGCAGCCGACAGCAATGGCGACGATTAACACAGCGCGACGACAAAACGTAACCGTAATGGATTTCATTGAGTAATAACTAATACCTAATTATATTTTCTAAAGCAAAGTAATGAGTTTTGGGCGAAAAAACTGACAATTTTACTAATATTTTGACGAAATATTGATTTAATCTTGATTATTAATCGAAAAAAGCGTAAGTAATAATATTCAGTTTGCTCATTGTAAAAACCCGGACAAATAGTAGGTTTCCCAAAAAAACGAGGACGTATGGTAACCCTACTAACACATCAGAATAAGCACTCTTTGAGTGTTGCTCAATTTATTTATTAGTTTAAGTGGGTACAGTTTCATGAGAGGCCACCAACTAATCGGATGTGATATATCGTTCTCAAACATTTGATTAACGAATCGCATTTTAAATCAAAATTTAACCTAAATAACACAAACACCCAAACATTTGAGTCATCATGGCGTGCGTTGAAACTCAATTCATGAACTCAGACCGTAGAGTTTTCCCTGGCAAATATAACTAGGTTTTACCTTAGTTAAATACACTTATTTATTATTTATTGTTGTATTTTTTAATTTTGGTTTTTTTTTATTTGTTTGTTATTTGTTAAATGTTTCATTAAAATATATTTTTAACTGACATTGCATATTATTATTGACCAGACTATATACAAATTGTTGATTTTAGATATAACATAAATATAAATATCGAGTAAATAATTTTTGATATAGGCTTAACTTAACTGTTAAAATATGATTCAAAATATATAGGATTTTGATTTGATATTCCTATCGAATGTTTAAGATCGATATATCGCATCCGATTAGTAGGTGGCCTCTTATGACACTGTAGTTTGACACTTAAGTCTATGCCTATTTTTAAGTAATTTACTATTACTTATAGTCTCTCAATTATCCGACCTTCGGTTATCCGACAGTCCCCGTACACGATTGAACAATCAATTTCCGCGCATGTAGGAAAATAAACAAAAACCAACATTTTTAAACGTTGTATAATTTTACCCGTTTTCCGACCGTTCCAGTGGACGATCAAACGACCAACTTCCCCACGCTTAGACAAAAACAACAAAAATGTTTACAATGTTTTTATTATTTTCTGTGTTATCAGACCTTGCCGCAGCCGCTTTAGGTCGGATAATCGAGACTCTACTGGATATAGTAAATATTTAATGGCAAATAAATCTTGAATATTGAACTGTCAATACATTAGCCTATTATCATCTTACAGAAGAATTAATTTGTAAAATCTAACCTACCTTAAGCCAAACATTTTAAAAAACCAAATATCAGTAAAACTGATAACAATTCATTTATATGAGGATTATACTCGGCCTGGAACTGTTAAATTACTATTTAAAGCAAAAAATACCACTAGGCCTATGCCGTTCACAGCCACAAATTAGTGATCAAGTGAGAAAATTGGTCCACATCCACTGCGCCGATTTAAGTTAGGTTTAGGTTAGGTAACAGTCACCAATCATCATAAAGCTCAATGCGAATGCGAGTTAACCAGTCAACTACAGCCACCATAACGGAGCAAAAATTGACTTTCACTAGGACACGCTTTTTATTATAAAGCTGCGTTTTCCTCGGAGCTCGGAGCGGTTTCTGATACTCGGCGTTATATTGTAGTTCACTACGCCAACGTAGGTCCAGTACCAGATTTAGGAGCTGTGGCCACCTAGGCTAACCAGTGGTGCGGGCCCTTCTTGCGATCAAGATCCACTGTTTGTTCTTGTATGAGCATAGACTAACTACAGTAGTACTGTAGTTAGTCTATGGTATGAGCCATTTGAATGTGGTTCTGTGTGGAGCGGACCCCTAGGCACGCACCTATATAGCCAGTGCTTAAATCCGGCCCTAGCACACAGCCTATGAAATTATCGGTAGAATTGGTACGTACCTCCCGTTAGCGATTTTATAAGCAGTCCGTCAAGAAAAGTCAGTCATAGAGTGTCCAAAATAGTCCACACATGTGACTTGCGATTACACGAGTTCAGTAGAGCCAGTAGTGCGGGCCATTGTTCCGTCCAGGTAGACGTCCTTTTTTTCTTCTATGACGCTTTTGTATGTGGTTGGTTCAGTGTGGTGCGTCCTAGACACGTGCCTATATGTAGCCTATGCTTAAATCCGGCCTTTCGTAAGTCGGTAAATCGCAAAACGGAGGCGTATTCCTAGGAGCGATCTTGCAGAGAGAGAGCGATCTTTAGTTTTTGGTCCGAGAAGTCCATCAGGTCGGGTTATATTTCTTTAAACCACAATTTAGCTGTGTTGCTGCTTATTCAAAAGAAAGAGAGGTACTCATGCATTATACCATAGACTGTAGTTAGTCTATGATTATACCGACCGCCAACTTTGAGTAGGTAGTTGTTCTAGTGAAATAACCAAACAAACTAAAAGTAGAGACGTTTTATTAATTAACCTACAATAATTAAAATAATTTAGGATGCCTTGAAATTCGTATTCATTCAGTTTTGACGTTGGCAATGATTTTTTTGTAGAAAAAATTTGCTTCGCCTGGAGTTTCAGGCAAATTCCAGATGAAAATGAGGCTACTCATCACTGTTTGCAGACAGCACACTTGCAACTAAACGCACAAAAGTAAGCATGCAATTGCAATTAGACGAACGAGACGGACTAGTCAAGAAACTGTCACCGCGCAGGCCAACGAATGGCCGATCACATGACCGTGACCGAAGTATGAGGTGGAAGAAGGACTTCGCAACGTGAACTGTATAACTGACAAATGTAGTACTCTTCACAGTTAACAGTAACCTGACCTTTCATAAACGCCGCAGCGCGCCGTTACAGGTGGTGGTCGGTATAATGAACGAAAGATATCAATTTTGAACTAGCCTGTTTAATTAGTGGTGTGTTTAATATAAGAGAATCGTGCAGCCAGATTTTAGGCGATTTTTCATCCAGATTTTTCTTGATGAGCCTTACATTTAAACTCAAGTTGCAACATTAAGTGATGCTGCAGAGCAGCGCGGGTACTCTAGCAAGCTTTAAAAAGAAGATTAAGAATAGTTTAGTTAATGGGCCTACAAAATTGACGAATGTTTGAAGAATAATTATAGAACACAGAAGAAATTTAAGTAATTGGATGTACTATAATGTATAAATATTTATTGTTCTTTTTACTTTTGTAATGTATTATTTTTAATGCCCAACGACGGTAAAGTTATTTATTTATTTATGTTGGATGCGCTGCGAAACACCTCCCACATTCCATCGAATCTGTTGCGGCTCATCGAAGACTATCTCCGCTCCAGGCTCTTGATTTACGACACGAAAGACGGAACACGGGTGATAGATGTCACTACCAGTGCCGCGCAGGGTTCAATTAATACTCGGCTCGGATCTTTGCAACGCCGCTTACGACAGCCTTCTGAGATCCGAGGTGCCTGAGGAAACCGATTTTGGTTGGGTACGTCGATGACGTCGCAGCTCACATCGCTGAGCTCAAGCTGAACCAAATGTGACGAGTGTATAGTTAATGCTTGGTTGTCTGGTCACGGTCTCTCGCTCGCCTTGAGCAAGGCAGAGATCTTGATCCTAACAAAGAAAAGGATGGACACAGTCTTCCCGCTGCGAGTGAGAAAGGAGGTGTTCCAGACCTCTCGTGCCGCCAAATACTTCGGAGTCATGGTGGACATAGGTTAAGCTGGATGAGGAACCAGATCTTCCAGATCTTCCGTACGACGTACAAGGCTGCTGATGGCCAATGTCGGGGCCCCAGATCTAGCAGAAGACGTTTATTGATGCCCGCAGTCCAGTCTGTGGTCATGAATCTGGGCTGAGGTGTGGACGGACGCTCTCAACAAAGAGATTTATCAGGTACGACTCGCTCGAGTACAGTGTCAAGCTACGGCCCGTGTGTTCCGCCTACACCGTACAGTGTCCGAACCGACCGTCCTGGTGGTCGCTGGAGTCACCCCTGTCAAGGTTTTGGCAGGGAAGAGGAAGGTGATTTATCAGAGACGAGGCGAAATCGGTAAGGACGCTGCCAGATCCGAAGAGCGCTCCCGCACCCACCAGCAATGGCAACATGGCCAGGAACAGGAGACCAGGGTTCGATGGACTGCGAGACTTATCAAGTAAGTCAAACCGTGGGTGGAACGGTGTGGCACGGTGAGATGGATTACTACCTAACACAGTTCCTAACAGGACATGGCTATTTCAGGAACACCTGCACCTGATGGTCAAAGTCGGTTCACCGGATTGCATCTACTGCCCGGGCGTTCCCGGCGACAAGGAATACACTTTCTCCCGCTGTCTGCGTTGGAAAAGGCCCCGCTTGGAGGCCACTTGTTCACTGAGTGTACTTTTGGTTGTCACGGTCTGTGACAAGATCATGGAAGGCAAGGGCAATTGGCACTGTTTGTCGCGTTTTGTCCAGAAAAATTACTGATCTAGTCCGGGAAGCGGTTAGAGTCTTGAGTATAAAGGGGTTTTAGAGGGTAGTCTAAATTTTTTAGTAGAAGGCCCACACTACATGTTGGCCACTAGTGTGCGTAAATGCATTTCCCCCTCCTCTCCCTTAAAACCAAAAACACAGGTTTTTTGGAAGGTACTAGAGGGTGGCTTAAAACCTATAAATTTTAATATTTTCTTTGAAAGCAACCATCTCTTTTCCAATAAGCAGTTTTGTTTCCGTAGGGGCAGATTTACTGTTGATGCGGTGGCTAGTTGCTGAAAGTAGGTATATTGGGGCTGCTTTTGGGGTATTGGGGGAAACACTCTCTTTGCATTGACTCTGTGTGACTTGAGCACAGCATTCGACAGTGTTTCCCATGACATCCTGATCAGAAAGTTGGATTTATATGGCGGGATATTAAAGATGCTGCCATTTTTATCTTGTACTCTTTATTTGGAGAGGAGGACTCAGATTGTTACAATAGGTGGAGCTGTCTCAGGTAGAACGCTCGGTGTCTCCGGAGTTCTGCAGGATTCGGTGCTTGGGCCCACCCTCTTTCTTGTAATGATATATGACCTTAATGACACTGGAACGACCCTTATGTTTGCCGACGACACACCCCTTCTCTCAAGCTGGAAAAACTGTGTGTGTGTGACGGAGATATACCTGATATTGGTCTACCACGCTCTATTCCACAGCCACATATCGTATGGCCTGCTCTTGATACTCGTCTACAGTCTCTGAAGTGCTCAGGCTCCAGTAGCAGGCCTTCAGGATCATCATGAGGAGCGAATATTGTGCTCACTGCAAACCCCTTTTCACACGATTGGGTCTGCAGTCATCGGTGTCACTACCTGTTTTTTGCCTGTTGAATGTCGGGTTAAACATGGACAACTTATCACTTGTCAGGATGTGCACCACCACAACACTAGGCAGCGTGGCCAACTGTATATTCCTAGAGTGCGCCTTGCCAGAACTCAGGCCAGCTATAGTGTGTTGGCTATTTTTTTTTTAATAAGCTACTTTTGAAATTAGGCAGCTTAACTGTCCCACTTTTGTAAGGGTGCTGACAGCCTTCATCAGGGGACGGTCCACGGGCCTACTACAGTATTGACGAGTTTATTGAGGACGACCTCTCTTATTTGTAGCCAGCCGGAAGTATTTTAAGTATATGATTGTATTTTTGTGTATGTTTTGACGCCATCAATCCCACGATGTGGAAAAATATAAAGAATGAGAATGAGGTAGTCAGGCTGTTTGCTAACAGTCTTTTTTTGCACAAGATTTTTTCCCCAAAATATATAGAGATACAGCAGTTAGGATTCCAAGGTTTCAAAATAATTACCTTTAACTTTCCTTTGGGTGAATGTCAACCATATGGTCCGAACTGCGCGTTTCTTTCTGGAGTAATGACTGTAGATTGTACATAGAGATAATTTGTATAAGTGCGCCTTAAAGCATAATAACATTATAAATGGCGATATATCCTTAATATGTCCATGGTTTCCCATCTGTATACATTGATTGCTGTGTAAAAGACTAAATATTTGACCTTGAAATAAAATACATTACTTAAATATTTGCTCCTTTCCCTGCCGCAGGCAAATTTGTCTAAGCAGCTAGCAGCTGCCCGAATTGAATTCCGTACTCGTGTCGTCTGCTGCACGTTGTTATTGTTGTTGTTGTCTAGTTGAGCTTGGTCAAGATTTAAATTGGAAATGATTCAGGTAATATTTTAGTTAACGATTTCATAAGGTAATCGTGTAATAATTATTAATTTATTTTCGAAAAAATTATATTAGTATAGACATCCTTTAGGTACCGGTAATTATGATTTGGATTTTAATTCCATATGGCCCTTTAGTCTATTGATATACATGCCTATTTTGAGTTATTTTTTTAACTTATTACGCGAGAAGTAGGAATTTATGTCTGTTACAAAAGAATAAAAACAGTCGGGGGTTGAAAATACTTCTTGTTAAATAATGTATTTCAATGCTTCCCTACATTTACCATATGGTAATTTAGAATATCGCCGTCACAGCAAATACTGCTTTCTCTGTGACATTTAAATGTATATATATACACACCTAACCACCGCATGAAACTACAGTCATAGTTTTTAAAAATATATTCATTGATAAGTTATATTTAACATACTATCAGTTATCCATAAGAGTAACCTTAGTCTGACTGCTGAATCAGGGTCCCCTAAAAGAGGGGATTTTGGGCAAAACTTTACGGCCAACAGTGAATTGAGTCAATTAGACCTACCAAGTTTCATTCCAATATTATCATAAACAAGGGAAATATAAAATTTGATTTATTCTCAATAAGAATAACATCGGGCATACTGTGTTTACCACATTGAATATCTCTGCAACAAATTTACATATTAGCCCAGTCAATAAACGCCTAAAAACCATATATGTTTTGACTCTTTTAGGTAAAGCTGGATTTTTTACCATTGATGGACTTCAATGGTGCCTAGGCTCTAATACTACCCGGTCTGTTTCTACTATTGCTAGTCTGATTAGTGTCTATGCAATCTAATAAGGCGCTACCTTCCCGACCGGGGGTAACACTTGGATCAAGGGTTTGAATCCTGTCACAGGAGATGGTTTTTATGTGCAACTAATGGAGAGTCCACTTGTTTGTGGCAGAGTTGAAGGTGAGGGCGGACCTTAAGCAAATGGTGGACAGCAAAGGTCCAAGCTGACGGGATGGTTGAATTCTTTATGAGTTGCACTTCTGATCAGGTGTGTTGCTATTTTTTATCCATCCTTACTGTGTGTATGTCCACCGGAATCACGTTTTTTTTTTTATTTTAATTTTAACAGTTCAGGCGGATAAGATATTTAAAACTCAACAAAACATCACAGATTCAACTACTCCTTTCAGAAGCTTAGCACTGAAGGGGTTTAACCTTTTCCGCTCGAATGCCGGAGCAGAATAGCAGAATGCTTAGTCCACCGCATTTTGCTGTGTTGTCGCAAGCCGGGCCTGACCCGCACATGCGTTTTTTAATTTAGATTTTTTTTTGGTCCCCAATCAACTGTATCAAAATAAAAACAAAAGTCAGCTTTTTTAACAACCAAAAAAATAAATAATTAAGTGACCACCTGTGATTTTAAATGCAGCTGGATAGAAATAGGCAAGTAAAAAAATGAGAGTGGAAAGGGTTAACAAATAAAAAAATTCATGTTAACTTTGACTTAAGTAACCGCTTATTTTTAACTAATTTTCAGATTTAAATCAAATTTGTTAAAAGGTCTTGCAATTCCACCTATGGTATCAGCTTATTCCCTATATAGTGGGAATTTGCTAAAAGGTTTGTGTTACCTACCGGGTGGGGAGTTTCGTAATCACTGCATGTCCGTCCGCCATATGTACTAGTAGTTGACCTAAGCTGCTCTGGGTTTGTTCAATTCTTGGGTTCTGGTTGGGCAACCAGTCACATTACTTCGATCAGTGCTGTTAGTAACGGTAAGTTACTTCATACTATTATTTTGCAGCTTAGCTGACTCAGCTACTTAGCACAAAAACATCGTTAGCCAAAAATGTTTCTAAAATAAAAGATATAGCAATGCCAAAAGAAGGTTCATTTACAAAATTAGCACTAGTTAATGTGTATTTTAAAATTCTTAAAGAATAAATCTTTTTTTTTTTACTAAAACCCCCTGTTGCTAATTTTCTGTTGCTAAAACCCCCTTAACTAGTCTTCTGGAATATCCGGTTATATGTCCATCTCAATTTCCCTTTGCTCATTGCCGTTCAGGAGGTTGAAAGGAAGTGCATGTAGCCTTAGGTGAATTCTGCTCATTTTCCTACTACATAAAACACAAAAACTTCAAGTTGACACCACTGCATGATTTTTATTCCTTTTATTCCAAGTCTATGATTTAATTATTTTTAAACTCTTTAGTTTTTTCCCTATACTAAGTTGGTCTTAAAAGTCCTTTCTCCACACAATTCAGCAAATGGTGTTATCCCTCCATTATTCTTTCCGGTGTAACTGGGATCTTCAGGTCTAGTTAAATACAACTCTTGTAGTACCTGTAATCTTTTTGTTCCAGGCTATTGAAGAACACACAATGTATGACAAAAAAGTGTTGGATAAGTTGAATTTTTCTAAATTTGAATCAAAATTCAGTCCGCCAATAACCATTTCAAAGCCTGGAGATGGCCTACTAATCCGGCCTTTACAATCTTCTGATTACAGTGCAGGTAAGTAAAGATTTTAAAAATAAAACAGAATACTTTTAACGTTTTGAATGAATGTCCAAAAAATAAATATATAGGTTAGTGGAGGACTTGTGGATGAATTTTCAGTACATTTTTGTTCAACAGCTTTTCTAAGTTCTTAAAAATTGAAGACATAGTGTATGTCTATTACATAACCATTGACTATAAATACTAAAGGAGACATCCCATCCACATGGCCTAGCTGTCCCACTTTTAGTGTATGCTAGAATTTAAAATTGACGTAGTTTGATTAGGTTACTGACAGATTGTGCTGCTGTCAACTATTTATTTTAGTTATTTATGTTAACTTTTAAAATATCTCCATCCCAGAAAGCAAGTGATAATCAACTTATGTTTGATTCCTGACACACCAACTGTTGTATTATCCACTCAAGGAAAGAAGTAATAGTTGACAGCAGTATACTGTTGGTGATTAGTGTAAACTACGACCTCTTTGAATCCTGGCACACACAAAACTAGGGGCAGAGTTTACAATGGCAATGAGAAGTCTACTTCGGTTTTTATAGTAAATGATATAACCCTAAGGGGCCATACACATATTACGTAACACTTTTTTTGTCACTTCAGAGCCCCCTCCCACAGTAACGCATCATAACGGTTGGCCATATCCCCCCACCCCCCATGTGTTATGAAACTCAAGCAGTAGCAGTAGGCTTTAAAACAACTTAAACCTTTTAAACATCGTTTTATTAGCAATTTGGGATATGGATTTCAATGAATCATTAAACTTTTAATGACTTTCTTTTAACAGAATGTTTCAATAACTTATTTCAAAGCAAAGTGTTTACAAACAAACAAGACTGTTTCTAATAATTAAAAGCAACAAAATAAACAAGCTCATCTAAAACGTAACAAATATAATATATGACTAATACAAATACAAAACATCTTAAAAAATTAAAGATGTGGGTGGCATTGCGCAATACTGTATCAAGTCATGATTTTACACTCTGAAACAACACAAAACATAGCTGTAGAGCAATAAAGAACTTACTCAAAACACGTAAAGTATTTATTTTTAGTTTAACTGTTATTAAAATAGTAAGGTTGAAGTATTATTTATATAACTAACTGTAATCTTGATTTAGATATCAATTTAATTATTTTTTAATTCTGTTAGATTTATTACAGTATCAATAGATACGGGATTGCGTCAGCCTTTAGGGTTATAATATGTGTGAGTTACATAACGTTGCTCCAAACCCCCCTCCCCCGCATAATGCTACGCCGCACCCCCCCCCCCTGAAGTGCATTACGTAATATGTGTATGGCCCCTAACAAACATTGTTTCTTTAAAATTGTTATTTAGACCAGTCAAGAAAAACACCTGTACCTGCAAAAGGTCATGTAGATTTTATTTTTTGGTATGTTAGGATCTATAGCACAAATAAGAAACCAAGTTTGCAGTTTCGAAAGACCTGTGCTACTGGCGTAGTTGCCAAAAAATAGTTAAATTTTACACTTCTCAGTTTTTGCAAAATATTTAATCACACACTACTTTGCTCATTTGACCTTCCTTGTAACTGTTATGGTTTACAAGATCCCAATGGTGAGCATGAAACAATGAACACACTGTATAGATATTATATAGATATTGTATAGATATTATATAGATATTGTATAGATATTATATTGATATTGTATATATCGGGTGTTCAAAAAGTCTGAAAATCCATTGATATTTATTTTATTAATAAACGCAGAACAATGAAACTCTAGGATGACGTCCTCACTGTAGTTACTGACTTTTTGGCCATTTTAACTTTTTTTTTCGCTTTGGGGGGACGTCCTGTGGAGGAAGTCTAAAAAATCTTAAATGTAAGCAAAGGTGAATTGTACCTCATTTTAAAGGTCTTTGTTAGAGAAACATATTGCCACAATCCTGACTGAAAAAGAACCATTCGTTTGGAAATGGTAGCCTCTCAAAGTTTGTTTGATTTTAATGCTAATTCAATGGCAAATAACGTTCTTGGCAGAACTAATTACTTGCTAATTCAGATTATTGATAGCCAGGACATAACAAATATTTTTCAAAAATTAAAATGTCAGATTATTTAGTTCTTGCTGTCTTCTTAACTTTACTTTTTTATAGTTATTATCTTGCAAAGTAAGTAATTTAAACATAAATAACTGACATACTGCCTGTTCAATTTTATTTATAATGATAACTGTCCCCAATTACATCTATGCACTCTTAACGTTTTTGAACAATTAAATCAAACATTACTGATATTTTCTATCCCTCCACACTCCAGCTGTGAAATTCTCATAGTTAAAACACTAACATAACTCTGTATTCACTTCTGCCTCTTAATCTCTGCAACGTATAGTTAACAAAATTTGGTACTTTGGTATTATACGGATGCCACCCTTATACAGCGCGCTGCGGCAGTTATGTTAGGATGGGTTATCATAAAAATGATAGTAGGACTTTCCTTGTTTCGTTACAAATCGAATGATACCTGATGAGTCATACTTCAGGCCACCAAACCCCCTCCAAATAGGCCAAGCTCAGGTCGTTGACCGGAGCGCGCGCATCACCTGTCACCGCCTGTATCATGAGTGATTTATTGCCGTCCACTACGTTACATTTGTTTTCATAATGAGTGACGTTCTTTTGGTGTGGGATTTACCTCGAAATGAAGAGGAAACCGTACGTATTTTTATGATAACCCATCCTAACATAACTGCCGCAGCGCGCTGTATATTTGGCGGAGTACCTGTGGCGATCGGGTGTGGCTGCTAGCGGCGCGGCGGCGACGCATTCAACACGATCCTAGCGGACATCGCTGTCTTTTGGGAGGCACAACACAAAGACCGCTCATCAGAATGATGTAAAATTTGTACAGTAAGTCAATAAAAGTACGTTTTTTCGAATTATGTAGTTATCCTTTGTATCCGGTAAAAATTTAACCTCCAAAAATAGTGGCATCCGTATAATACCAAAGTACCCAAAATTTGAAAGGCTGCTATTTCCAAACGAATGGTCCTTTTTCAGTCGGGATTGTGGTAATGCTTTCCTCTAAAAAAAGGCCTTTAAAATACCTTTAAACTTGACCTATGCTTACATTTAAGATTTCTTTGACTTCCTCCACAGGACGTCCCCCCCAAAGCGAAAAAGACAGTTAAAATGGCCAAAAAGTCAGTAAATACAATGAGGACGTAATCCTAGAGTTTCATTGTTTTGCGTTTATTAATAAAATAAATATTAAGGGGTGTCTATACTTTTTGAACATCCGGTATATTAAGATATTCCCCCTCCTATCAATTAAAATATTGTAATGTTTTTATATAGAGAGAGCAATCAAGTTCATTAATATAAATATAGCTGTTATTAGCCCATCAAAAATGACGGGGTGGAAAAAACTAAAGAAGTATTGTTCACTAGTTATAAAATAAATAATGGCTTAGCAATTTAATTATATTTAAAAAGCTAATTTTTAAAATGCATGTAACAAAATGGGAATCCGCCATGCAAAATTTAAAGGGTTACTGTAATAAAGCCCCAACATAATGCATATTAAAATATTCACTAGAACTTGTCTAAATTCAAAAAGTGTCTTTTTACAAAATGCATTTTACGCCTGCATGTAATTGCCCAAAAGGGTTTAGTTTAAACTTTGTTGTTATAGTTTAGTTTTGCATGTTGAATCAAACCCATTTTGGTGACACTTCAAGCCAAATTTTATTCCTAAAAACTGCAGACAAATGTAATTAAGTGTTCAAAGGTTTTTCCATCGGGTTAAAATTTGTAATACAAATTAACCTAACTAATTTCACTACTTTTATAACTAAAAGATAAAAAATACAGTCTACATATTTACCAATATTTAATTGTATTTCATCTGCTAACATACACACTATCTAAAGATAGACCAACAAAAAGCCATAATTTATCGATCTATATTATTAATATGCTACATGCAAACTTTGTTTTATGATTTACCCCCACATATTATTCACTAAAATGTGTGTCTAAGTGTAGATGTGCAAACTGGCTTTAGATTTTAGATTTATGTGGTTAATTTTACCTTCACAATTTTACCTCCCATTTTTAACTTTATTTGTGTCTTAGTCAAGTTTTTTATATACTCAAACACAAATCGCTACAGTACTTTAGGGAATATAATGGTTATCATCGATGTTTAAAAAAGGCTTTTGATGAATGCCACCCTGCTGTCACATTTTCTGTGACAGGGTTTATCAAAGGAAAATCATCTACTTCTGGTTCCATTACCTGTGATAAAACATGGGGATGTTGAAAAAGGCAAAAAAAAACAGTGTTTTTTGGCAATTGACAAACTTATAACTGAGTAAATTTATGATATTGTATTTTTTTTTTCATCATCCTTAGGCTAAAGGAAATCTATTGACACCAACCTGGCCTCTCTACGTTCAGTAGTTTTCTCTGAATAGGTGGTTACACGTTCCTTATACATGGGGATATCGAAAAAAGGCAAAAAACTGTGTTTTTTGCCAATTGCAAACTTATAACTGAGTAAATTTATGATATTGTATTTTTTCATCATCCTTGGACTATTGTCACCAACCTGGTCGCTCTACGTTCAGTAGTTTACTCGGAATAGGTGGTTACACGTCGCCACTACACGCTATTATTATATAGGATTGGTCCAGCATATATATAACCATTTTTTTTAGAAAGTATACACAATATGACATATAAAAAAATTATATAGGCCTACTTCGTAGAAAGTTATAATTTTTTGTTAAAAAGCACTATTATTTATGTATTGTAAATCATTATAGGTGTCGCAAATACATAAAAAATGTCGTGCAAGTTTACCTGGAATTTTGGGATTTTTACCTGAAAAACCTGGATTATGGAAATTATGCATGAATTTTGAAATGCAACTTTGGAGGCAAAACTGATAATTTTTACCTTACCAAGTGAATACGTTGATATTATTCACGAAATCCACCTATTCCAAATTCCCACTAAACCGATCAGGGTTTGGTCCCAATTAGTTCGGAGTAGCGGGATTCTACTGTACTAAAAAATTAGAACTACATGACCTTTTGCATTCAAGGACCCTTTTTAATATCTAACTTGACTGGACTAATTCAGCTGAATTGTTAAATGTGCAGGTGGAAGTTGAGATTGCTTTTTCATGCGTTTTGCAAGGTCCTTTGCTATGTTTGTAAAAAACAATTATTAAAGTTCAGCAACTTTGAGAGCATTTTTTTTGTTCCATCTTTCAACTTGAAGGCTTATTTCAGTGATTACCCTTTCTTTTTTGGACCATGACGTGTTAATGTTTTTCACATTGCTTTTGATTTATTTTTTGCTTTTTGGATGTAGGCCATACATACTGCATGCTTTGATACTGACCATATTTGTCACACAATGACAGACCCTCTCGTGAAGGTTTTAAACAACCTGGCCTACTTGTTTTTTTTCTTATTTTTCCAGGTTATATTGATCTTCTTGGACAGCTTACCTCAACAGGAGATATTTCAAATGAAGAGTTCAGTGGTATGATTTTTTCTATAGTAACTTTAAATAAACCATGTTTCCCGGTTTGACTGGGACAGTCTTTGTTTTAAAAGTTAGTCACGATATCCTGCCTGGTTGCCGGGACTGTTCTAGACAGGGACTGGAGCACTGTAAAACCTGAAACATTGTATGTTTCATGGAAATGTCGTAAGTTGAGTACAAGAAAGTTTAAAAGGAGTTTTTAACAATATTTCTAGCTCAGTAATGGGTCAAGTTTTAGAGTAATAATAGGCAAAACACAGCTTAATTCACATTTCTGGCAACATGTATTGGTAGTCCGTCATGATAATAATATCTACAATGTAAAAGGCCTTAAAAATAATTAAGTGCAGTAATCTCCTTTGAAGCATATCCTCCTATTATTTTTCCCTCGATAGATTTATTAAACGTAAAAAGTTAAGATGCAGCGGGATGGTATGTAATAATTTAAAACTCAGTTTGATTTCTTTCACTCTTTACCTGGCTATTTTGTAAAACCAGGTAGACAGGATATGTTCATACAGTAGAGTCTCACAAACTCGACTCCCGATAACTCGACACTCTGGGAAACTCGACACCTCATTTACTATACAGTACATGTATTACAAGACTATATATTTTGGAAACGAGGACAATTAGTTATTAATTCTCAATTTTCAAGTATTTATCTAATTTTTATATTTTTCTTAAGTTTGTAATACAGTATCATTATACATTTATACAATAATGTGTTTAAGTAAAATATAATACAGTATACAATTTACAGCTAAATAATGTGTTTTCCTCCCCTCCCAATGTAATTCTGGATAACTCGACATTCCACAAACTCGACAGGGTCTTAGTCCACATTGTGTCGAGTTTGTGAGACTCCACTGTAATAGGAAAAAATAATGCCCTTATGTAGTGTCAATATAAAACCCAGTTGTAAAATTTTGATTTATTCCTTGAAGTTTTGTTTCTATTCACCCTGCTGTTTCTGTTCATACTGTTGTAGCATATGCTACAACAGTATGACCAATACTGACCAATACTTTGGCCTCCTCGTTCCCCGAACCTTACTCCGATCGCCTTTTTTGTTTAGGGATGAATGAAGAAAATGAAGAACCTTGTTGAAAGCACACCTGTTGGTAGTGAAATGTAATTAGTAGCTCGGATTGTGAAAGCTAGTGCTATCATTCAAGAAGAGAACAATGTTGTTGCTCATATTTGGGAATCAATTATTCGTCACTTCACACTGTGTAATATTAATAATAATAATAATTCTTTATTGTCATTCAGTAATACATAATTACAATAGACAACGTCATGAAAATCGTGATCATGCATGTACAGAGCAAGAACAATAATACACATCAGTAGAAGTGAACATAAAACTAAATTATAAAACTAAAAATCACATTATTATTTTTGGAAAAAAACATTATTTAATTTCTCATACATTCAACAATCCCAAACCAACTATAGTTACGTTAAACAGGTATTATCATGCGACTGCCTGTTGGTAGGCTATTCAATAACAAAGAGAAGTCCGAGTTATTTAAAAATTCATCCACTGAATAAAATGCCTTAGCCTTACTGATTAGCCATTTTGACAATTTTCATTTAAATATAGTAAATTCTGCATTTCAAAATGAGGAGGGAAGTTTATTAAAAAGTTTGATCTGCAAATGTTTTTAGC
The DNA here is from genome assembly GCA_963675035.1 of Allygus modestus. Classification (NCBI taxonomy): domain Eukaryota; kingdom Metazoa; phylum Arthropoda; class Insecta; order Hemiptera; family Cicadellidae; genus Allygus; species Allygus modestus. Next base: position 118,465,037 of record OY776111.1, read on the forward strand.
TTTTCATAAATGTAGTTAGCCTAGCTTGGGGGATATGCAAATCATTAGAATTTCTAGTTGCATGACTGTGGATTGGCTTGCATGTTGTAAAATTATTTATGTTTTGTTTTACAAGAATTAAATTATAGTTAATAAAAATGTTTAAAAGTGACATAATTTCATTTTCTATAAATAAAGGCTTGCAGCTAACTTTCTGTGGTAAGTCCAATATAATCTGAAGAGCCTTTTTTTGCCATATAAAAACTCGGATGGCTCCCTAACTATCCCCATATTATATTTCCATTATATATAACCATTCCCCATATTATATTTCTGTATAATAAATGTGTATGAAATAAACTATGATAAATTAAAAGAAGTGTATGTCTTGTTACACATGTTTAAAACCAACCTTTGATAATTTTGAAATCACATTATTAAAATGTCCTTCCCAAGTAAGTTTAGGGTCAAGAGATATCCCAAGCAGTTTGACTGAGGCTGAATTTTCCATGTGCACATTACGTAAACTAAAACAAATTTTCTCGGTTTTGTCCTTGTTAATTTAAAGAAAATTACTTTTTAACCATAGATTTCCAGTCTCGATCATATTGTTGATACCTTGGATTGAAGCATAAAAATCATCAGCAAACACAATAAACTATGTCTCATCTGCATAAAGAACCGTTTTGCATGGCATAGAATTAGGCAAATTGTTAATATATAAAATAAACAATACTGTTCCAAGTACAGACCCCTGTGGAATCCCAGCAAGGACATCTTTAAGTGATGATATTTGTTTAACACGTTCGCTCCCGCAGTACTAAAAAAATTCCATAAATATAGACCGGCCGGCACATATATGTGCCGGCCGGGCCATTCAAATAGCCCGGCGGCACAAATGTGTGCCGCTGACTCCACCCGACTCTTTGTTAATTTATTTCAATACAGGCTATGGTAACGCTCTGAAACTTCGGATGCGGTCTATAGAGATGTCTGGCACACTTGTGTGCCGCTCGGTTTCTGGGTACTTCAATTTTTTTTTGCAAACACAATGTTAAGTTGGTACACCTGTTGATTTGTTTACATTTCAGCTGATGTATACTAACTGTTATTTGACTGTTAAATTTAACCTAATGGCCTTTAGAAAGGCCGTTTGTTGGGCGTGCGGTGGGGCGAGAGAGCACAGAGCTTAGCCGCCGAACCCGTAGAGAGTGCGGCCCTGGCGTGTAGACTACGTCCATGGCGGTGACGGTCTTCCTCTTGGCGTGCTCGGTGTATGTGACGGCGTCGCGGATAAAACCTAACTTGATTGAATAATGTTTGTTTTATTGTAGCGGTTTTAGCGAATTTCCCCTATAGGGAAGAAGCTATTACCGTAGTCGGCATGGTAAGACCTAGGCCCGGGACCATGATAACTTTTCGTTTTGAGGTCCCCAGACCCCAAAAACACCATTCGTTCGAAACTGTATATATATATATATCTATATATATATATCTATATATATATATATATATATATATATATATGTGTGTCCGTGAGCACGATAACTCTCGTAAAAATTATCCGATTTTGATGAAATTTGGTATAAACGTGTAAAGCAACATTTATGACTTTAAGTTCGAAAACCAGCCAGATCGCTCTATCCGAAGGGGTATTTTGGGGGGGTTTTGTACCCCAAAAATGGGTTTTTCGAATTTTTTACATATAATTTTGGAAATAGTCGAATTTTAGTTTTTTCCATTGGATTCAGCTTAAAAAAACACACAATTTGGTATTTTGATCATTTCTCTACGTCAATTGTTTACCGAGATATTGAAAGTGCTAAACACAGTACGTTGTCTAATGTTATTCTTATGGAGAAAAATAAAAATTTTATATATCGCTTATTTATGAACGTATACTGACGAAACTTGGTATACGGCTTCATCTGGTTGTGGACCATTGATATTTGCTCAAAAAAACAATTTTTTATCAAAGGCTCTCGTAGCAGCAAACCTGCGTACTCAGCCCCATGTTATTCTTATGGAGAATAAGTAACGTGTTATCTCCCTTCATTATCAAAATAAATTAATGAAATTTGTTATGTGGCTTTACCTACATGAGTTATGTTGATATTTGTATAAAACCCTATTTTTTGTGTTCCTTTCTTCAGCAAACCTGCATACTCAGCCGCCATGTTATTCTTATGGAGAATAATTAAAATGTCATAAATTGTTTATTTATGAATGTATATTGATGAAACTTGGTATGTGGCTTTATGTGGTATTAAGATATATATATATATGCATTGGAAATTCGCTGAGTACGCAGGTTTGCTGCTACGGGGGTATTTATTAATTTGAAGTGTTTTTTCCGTAAATAAAACCCAACTTGATTGAATAATGTGTGTTTTATTGCAGCGGTTTTTATTAATTTGACGTGTTTTTCCGTGAATAAAACCTAACTTGGTTGTATAATGTTTGTTTTATTCAATTAACCTCTTATTTTCTAACAACCTCTTATTTTCTAAAAACAGAATATTTATTATGCAGCACATAAAAACCAGCTGGGCCAGCTGGGCTACAGCAATAAAAACAACACTTTTTGGCTATAGCCCGAGCGGCACATTTATGTGCCATAAAAAAAATGTCTAAAAGGGAAATAAACTGCTAATATTAGAATTTTAATATATAATAACTCATTATCTGGGTAAACAAACCTAATTTTAGCAATTTTTAACTTTGGGCTGCGGTAGTGTAATACCATAGATTAAGCATACTCCTTAGGAGATCACCCATCGTAATAGGACAAGCGTACACGGTCTGCTTGTACGTCCAAGGCGACGGCGGAGCTAGTTCGGAACGTCCACGCTGCCGCGCTGCTGTCGCGGCCCTTCCCCTCTCCCCCTTCGGCCGCGCGCCCATCCTAACAGCCCCTCCGCTAACCCCTCTTAAATCTCCCATCTCCCAACTCCCAACCCCCAACACACACACTCCGCTGAGTGCACCGACCGAAGCCCGTTACCACGTCCCGCCACCGCCAACGGCCGAGGCGCTTCGCTGAGGTGGTGTACTGCCTGAAACTGCCGCAAGCGTCTTTCGATTTTCATAGGAATGTCATGACCCATTCACATTACAATGTTATATTATTATACGCTAGTTATTATCAGGTGAAGACTGAGAAAGAATATGTTCGACCTTGCCTTATAAATCTGATTAATGATTATATTAATTGTTTTTGAGTTTTCCCAATAAATTTAATTTATTTTTTATATTTTTTATATTTTGCGAACCATAAATTTAAACTTTGGTAGTTGCAACATATTTTAATAATGGATGCTGTTTTTTTTTCAAAGCAAGTACCGAGTCCAAAGTGGTTGTGAAATCACTGTGATTTATGAAAGTCAACAATTTATGAAATCTTAATAATCTCAGATAATAAATCTCAGATCTAAATTCACTGTTCCTTAATTATGTCCGCATTGTTGTTCACTGTTTCCTGCTTCATTCCTTATAAGCAATAAGCATAAATTAGTTGTGGTCCAGAAATGTCAAGCAGTCTTTACCATTTATCAGGGGCGGATCCAGGGAGTCACGTTGGGGGGGGGAAATGCCGGGGATTTGGGGGGGTATGGAATACTCTTCAGGCTCAGGGGTGGGGGGTCCGGGATTCCATCGTCTCTCGTTAAAATCGGACTGGCCGTTTCGTAGGTGTTTCAAACATGTATAATTTCTTAATGTTTCTCAATTTTTTTCAAAAAGAACATAAATTTTATTTGAACTTAATAAAGGTTTTCAAAGTTAATTACTCAAATCACAGAAATTACTTTATTTATTTTAATAATTTTAAATTTTTCGCGGAGTTTTTTTAGCCGGTAAAAGTCGGGCAATACTCTCGAATACGGATTTTTGAGTGTCCATGAGGATTTACTCTCCGCCCCGACGAAATTAAAAGGAAAAAAATAATAAATTGTGAAAAAGAATTAAGTGGGATTTTAATAAGGAAATATTGTATGTTATGAATTCACTGAATGTAATGAAATATCGGTTATACATACTATACACCTATTACACTAATTTGTAATTATAACTGTAAGAGTATTTTCACAAGCGAACGTAGAACATTTATCAAGGAAGAAGCCGCTTTACGATTTGACGAAAGGAAGACACGAAGGCACTGTGGCTGGTGGCTGGCGGACGCCCTGCGAGTGCGAGCGAGCCACGGCACTACGGCAGTGTCGCGTCGGCGGCGCCTAACTTTCTCACTCCCTCTCTCTCTATCGCACAAGTACTCCCGCTCTCTCTCGCACACGGATGTCGTATCCCCTCCTAGCCCGCGGATCGTTGGTTCCTCACGTGGCCACGAGCTGCGCCACTGCGCTGATGCCGTCGGCACTAATTCTATGCTAGTACTAGAAAATCCCGCAGGAGCACGCCACTGTTCACCCGTCTTCGTCTGACAACCTGCCCATGCAATATCTCCTAAGGAGTATGCTTAATCTATGGTAATACTCAGAATGGTACACTGGTTGACTCTTTAGCATTATGTGCGGGCTATGGATACACTTTGCCCGGCACATATATGTGCCGCCTGGGAGCGAACGTGTTAACAGATGCTACAACTTGTTGTCTCCCGCAAAGGTATGTTTAAAAAAATTTAGTTGATGGTTTTTATTCCATAAAAATCCAATTTCTGCAAAAGTACATTGTGTAAAATAGAATCAAAGGCCTTGCTGAGATCCACAAGAGCCATACTCAAATAACCACCCGACTCAAAAGTATCTAGAATATCAGAAATTACCAATTCTACAGCCAAAGTTGTTGAACGGCTAGGAATAAAAACAAATTTGTTGTTGTTAAAAATATTATTAAATAAGTTGGAGTTAAATAAGTCAAAGAGTTGGATTTTAACACAAGATTCAACAATTTTATAAAAGACTGGTACCATTGAAATATCTCTGTAATTAGAAATCAAAGATTTGTCTCCTTTTTTATAACGGGGAGTGGTTTTAGAAATGTTTAAACAATTTGGAAAAGTGGAGTTCTGTAATACCATGTTAACAAGGTACGTTAATGGTTCCACTATGAAAGAGGCAATGAGTTTTATAATTTTGTTTGAAAAGCAATACAAATCTTCACTATTTGATGAACTAAGAGATTTTATAATAATCTACAGCTGTAACAGATTCCATTCAAAATTATTTTCAGGAGGATTAATTTTTAGGAAATTGAAAAATCTACTCCACTTCTATTTTTATAATATAACTTGCTGTAATTGGTGTAATAGATTTATCATATTTAAAAAATGAACCGCTTTCTGACTTTATCACTTGCCAGGCTGCTTTACATTTACTATGAAAACTATTAATGAAATCCTCATTACATTTAATCTTAGCAGCTTTAATTCTAGATTTATATTTATTCTTGTAAATTGAGAGACAACATTTCAAGTTTTCATTTTGTTGGAGATTAGGTATTTTTGATAAATCTTTAAGAAGCATAACAGTATCCATAAGCGTAATTTCAGTATTTTTATTGGAGGGGCAAAAATGGTCATGATCGTGATTATTGTGCCCCCCCCCTTGCCACCTCCGAATTATGACAGAATGTCATCATCAAACCATGGTTATTTTTATTTCAGACTTATAATTATATATAATTTTCTTAGACACTCTTGGACATTGGTAATTGTAACAATCAAGAATAGAGTCTAGAAAATATTTAAAGGCAATATTAATGTCAAGAACCTGAAAAATTGGCTCCCAATTAATATTATATAAGCTCCTCACAAAAATATTAAGATTTTCTGTTTTTAGTTTTCTGGAGGAAATTTATTTAACTGAATTATGTGCAGGGCAATTGATTACAATTTTTAAAAGTAAAATTGAGTGATCAGATATTTTTTCCTTCCAAACTTTATGCTCAAACATATTTTTATCAAGATTTGTTGCAATATTGTCAATACACTTTCCCTTTAGTTGGGTAGTTAAAAATATGATACAGATTAAAAGATTTCAAAACATTCACAACCATTTCCGAATTTTTGTCATTTTTCAAAAAGTCAATATTAAAATCTGCCCCCAGAATAATTCTACTGGAAGGCTTTTTAAGTAAAACAAACGATAACAGATTCTCTAGAGATTAAAAAATACATTATAATCTGTGTCAGGTGTTCTGTATAGAGCAGGTGTTCTGTGTCAGGTGTTCTCAGGTGATGTCAGGTGTAACGAAAAGAGAGGGCAGCATTTTGAACAGTTGTATTAGTAAATGCATGTCTGCATAAAATATTATTTGTTATAATTTTACTATCACCAGGCCAACAGAAATTGTAAACTATTTCACGCAGTCAGTCTTCTAGTTATTTTTGTGACTGTCATTAAATTGTTCATAGCAGACTCCGTCATTATTAGGCCTACTTAAAAAAAGTTACATAACAGCATAATAGTGTTATTAAATGTAAAATTAAATTTTGATGTGAATTATTATATCAAGCTTACAACGATATTATATTTTGATTTATTAGCTCTTCACCTAAGTAATTTTCATGTAAAATGTTATTTAAATTGGTTAAACCGTTCTGGAAATTACAGTATGATAGTAATGCCAAATGGTGTTATACATCACTTACAAAATTAACTACTATAGTATTTATCACTCGATTTCTTCAACTAAGGTGTTTGATTTAACTTTAAATTCTCCATGTTTTACTGTACAAAACCGTTTCTAGTAGTTTTAACAATTTTCGCAAAATTTGGCATTGAATTTTTTAATTGGCTGCTATTTTAAATATTTAAGATAAAGTAACAAAATCTTATTACTTTTCTTTAACCTACTAAAGTACACATATGTGCCAATTTTTAAGATTTGATCTTAAATAGAACTTGAGTTATTGAAACATTTATAAAAATCACATACAGACCGACAGACGGAAATCTATGGTATTTTAGACATACGTTTATATGAAGTTTTAAATTTGTCTTGACCCAAGGAACAAATCTAAAAATGTTGCCAATATAGCTAAAAACACCCTGTATAATAATCTGAATTTAGGCAAAAATAACGATGTCAGTCTGGCAATTTTTTTACAAAACAAAACATTGGCATCTTACTTTAGTCAGCTGATTAACTTATTGTGCACTTTTTGATAAAAGCACCAAATTTGGCACAGAGGTAGTATGAACAAATTTATATGTTAAGCTATCGGCCAACCAGCCCCTGACGGCCATGGCTCGGGTACCAGGGGGTGATTGGCCGATGGCTCTACATCTAAATTTATTCATATTACATCGGTCTACCTGTGTAACAAATTTGATGCGTTATCAAAAATTGCACAATATGTTGAAATACCCTAGCTAAACAGTCGCACTACTTGTTCGACATCTTAATAACCCTCTTCCAGAGCAAAAAAATGCATAGAACCTTTTTTGTTTAAAATTTAACAAAGATTAATTTTGTATCACACAATTTGTGCTAGAACTCATGGTTTTCGATATATTTGCAAAAAAACTTTAAAAATATGTAATTTTCCCCCCTTCCTTTGAAAACCGTCGCTCTAGGTGGTGCAACTTTTTATCACTTATTACGAGGAGGGTGTAGAGGAATTTGCCCTAGGTTTGAACTATTTTTTAGGATGTTGAGGTTTGGCTATTTTTAGCGCTAATTTTACTATACTAAAAACAGTAACTAGAACCATTGAATAAAGATTGCATATAGACATATTTTTTACCCACGAAACTAATCGAATATCAACGAGCATGGCTCTGTTTCCCCAGTACTATTAATCTTATGAGAACAGAAGCCCAACATTTTCTGCTACTTATTTAATTAAATAAACAGCTGTTATGAGAAATATTGTGAATATAGTTAATTAAATAAGAAGCAGACAATGTTGGGCTACTGTTCTCATAAGATTAGTATTGAAATTATGAAAATCAGCCTAATCCTAATAATACTTAATTGGCAGTTGTTTTTCTTTGTTTGCTTGTTAGCAAAAATAAAAAAACATACTTTTCAAAATGTATCAACATATGGGCCGGTGTAAGAACATAGCACACTTCAATTAATTGTTCCTATTACTTTTATTCAAGTTAAACATAATATTATTTTTGTTAATGTATAACTCAAGCTTGGTAATTTACTTTCAAGACAGGTTCCAGTCAATGCTGAGGTGTCCCAACACCTACTACATCACAGTAGTAGAAGATGTCACTTCGGGCCAAATAGTCGGCTCCGCCAGCCTCGTCCTGGAGCAGAAGTTTATCCATAAATGTGCCTTGGTAAGATTCGTAAATAGAATTAAGTGAAAGAATGTTAATTTAAGTTCTCTAACAACAGAACATTTTAAGTCTAGGCCCAAAAAAGGTTAGCATAATGTTTTATTGTTGTAAACAACTTTTCGATTAGCATGTTACGTGTTGTTATTACTTACAGGATGTAATAAAAGACGTCTTACAACACTTAAGAATATATTTACACTTATACAGACGGTAAACATATATAACAGATGCTACAAGGCTATCAATTTTGACCAGTCAAACCAGTCATCATCAGGCCAATGAGAGAAATGACAGAACCAAAATGGCGTCCCTGTTTATATCCTATTGAATAGGATATGTAATATGTGTGTAAAATACTTCCTTAGTGTTGCTGTGCTCATTTGAACCAGTTTCTTCAGATGAGTTAGATGTGTATCCCACCTTTTTTTTAATGAAACTCAAAGCCAAGTGTTTTTCCTTTGTAAACCTAATATATTTGTTGACAATTTAAATATTTAAAAAGTAAAAACTAGCTGCTCTTCAGACCTGCATACATAAAGGAGAAAACTAGTCCCTATTACCTTTTTTGCTCATTTACCTTCATGGTCTACTAATGTTCTCGCCCACTCATCTAAGCACTTCTGCTGTTTCAAAAATCAATCTAGGAAAATTAATAAATCCTCAATTGATAATTCTATAGCTGCTTACATTAGAGCCTTTCAGAATAAAAAATAAAATGTTTAATTCTTCAGCTCAGTTTAACATGCTTACATACATAATAGGAAAATGCATAGGTATCCCGAGTTGACAGAAATCGGCCACCTTTGATCTCCCCTTACTAGTAGTTGTTTCTTATTTATTTTACCTTAATGTTTTCTTATTTCTGTAGTAAAGCAAAAACTCATTGGCAACTCTTGTGTCAAGAATAACTTAAAACTCAATATATAAAATCTGTCTTATGAGCTATAATTGTTGAAATAAAGATTTCTCTTGAAAACAGAGGGGTTCTTAAGAACCCTACCATGGACTGAAGATCTGCACAATGTTGTTTAACGCCGGCCCGCTAGAAGAGCTGTCAGGTAACGCCGAGAGGGCGTAGAGGAAGTAGCAAGATATGTTAGTGGCGAGTGATCATTGCATGGTCCGCCACGTCACCTCACTCATACGCGTACTTACAGTATTGTGTAAATTCACTAAGGAATTTTGTTTTTTGCCTACTACGTCGTTATTTCTCAGCCAATTTGGACAAACTATGTGTCATTTGACACTTTTTACTCATCAGCAGATTTGCAGAAAAAAGTAAAACCCTGAAATACCGCTTTAACTGTTAAAATATCGATGTTTAAACAATTCTCCATGCTATCTAAATGGGCGAACTTTATGAAGGAACTATCCATTAGTTTTGGAAAACAGGTCAACATGTGGTCATGACAATCGTACCAATTTGAAGCCTAAACATCCTGAAACACCACAACAAATTATAATTACCACTTAATCTCTTTAAGGTTGTTAAATTATACAAAGTATAAAGTTCAAAAATGTTTCCATGTTATTCATATAGGAGAATTTTAGTCAAGAAACTATCCTTAGATTGAGAGGACTAACCAACTTACGGTCATGGTATTTATATCAAACCTTAAACCTTCTCATACTTCCAAAACATGTCGAATGTGTAATTTCCATCTTTTAAATAAGTTAAATAATATAACATGTAAATGTGTTCATCCAGTTTTGGTGTGATTTAGAATATTTTGTGTTTACAAAAAACAGCTGTTTAATACAGTAAATCCAAACCAAAGCGGAAGAGGGGAAGTTTCCAGCCGGAAGAGGTTGGGGAGCTGCCGACAGGTTTTCACGATATCCATCTGGCTGCGCATCCAAGCAGGACCATGAATATTTACACTTTTAGACCTTTTTTTCTCCTCAATTGCACTGTCATTTTACAGATTTTTACCAAATATTTGCAGTTTCACACTTTTCAGTGTAATAATTTTTTTTCCTTATGTAGCAAGCTTTAAAAAAACGCTTAATTTTAAAACTTTACTAATGGCCTACCACTTAATTTGAATTAAAATCACGATTTTTAAAACAACAGGATTATAGATGAATATTTAATGAATTAAATAACAACAAACTAGTCGACCCGTGCGGAATTCTGCACTACGAACAAAATCTTGTCAGCTGATCAGGTGTTCTTTTGTTTACATTTTTGCTCCTGTCAAAACAAACTATTCCCTTTATTTATCTTTCATTTTATTCAAATTTCAGAGAAGCGGTAGATTTTTAGCCCGTGGGTCTACTTTTCGTCATTAGCCGGCATGATAAGCTTTAAAATGAGGGGTAAATCATGAAATTTGATAAAGGAATAAGGAAGATCTCACGGAGTGACAGAAAAACAGGCTAGAGAAATAATATATAAGATGAACAAATTTTGAATTGATTAACAATTGAGCCTACAATCTGGGAGATGCAAAAGCCTTATTTTAGCGTGTGGAAGGCAGTGAGGGTGCACCAGGACAGCCACACCACCAGGCCTGCCCAGGAGCCCTGAAAGCTGAGTACAGCCTTGGGGCACACTCTTTAAGTCACAAACATTGCAACGTATTACATTATAACAATACAGAGATGGAAGGCCAAAGCCTGAGACCAAATTGCAACGCTATCGACTCAAGTGTGATTTGTGCTATTGACATATGAGGCATGACATGTAAGGTATTTAATTATCGTATCGTAGTAAGCCTACTATATATTTTTAATTTTTTCAGAGAGGGAGAGTTGAAGACGTCGTCGTCAGTGATCTATTCAGAGGAAAACAACTAGGAAAACTGTAAGTTGATTGTTAACTAGTATCCAGTAAAAATCTAAACGAGTTCGCACGCAGCACGCTGACGTGAGGGAAGAGAATCTCTACATAAAAACTTTTAAAACTGAAAATAAGTGTAAAAACATACATTTGTCCAATTTTTATTGAAATCTGAAAACATTGATTTTTTGGCTGTTCTGATACTCCTGGTTTCATTTACTTGCAAAACTGGGAATACAATTTTGCGCATTATAAGGTTAGGAGAAGGTCCAGACAGGCTTGAAAGTAGGCGTGAGGTTGCTGGGGATGATAAAAGTACTCTAACATAGGAATGACAGGCTTTTCTAGTGTAAAACCCCCATAAGACAACGTACTGTGTTTAGTCGATACACATTTTCTAATAACTCAGTAAATATTTATGCTAGAATGACGAGAGAGGGCTTAAAACTTTTGCCTCACTAATTCCCATCTTTTTACATGCATTGGTTTTACATCTGAGGCTTTTATGACCCTTTTTGGGCCCAAAAACTCAAAATTTGAAAGATTAATCCCCAAAAAAAGGGGTTTAGAGTTTTCCGATTGTTTTGCCCAACGAAATTTTCCAACTGATTACAGAAAGGAACGTCTCTACCAAATGTGAAGTAAATCGGACAAAAAATGTGACCGCTAGAGTGCAAACACACACACACACATATATATATATATATATATATATATATATATATAAAATTTTGAACGACCCCCCAAAACGTGTTCAGGGGGTCACGTTAGGAACTTCTATGTTGGTCCCGGGCTTAAGTTTCACCGTGCGGGTCATGGTAATAGTTCACTTTCCAAAGGAAATTCACTAATAAATAATCAAATTAATTTTACGTTGGTTTCCTCCTAAGTGTAATCATAGTGCAAATTCAGGAGATCTTAGGTTTTATACCAGGCCAGCCATTCTGAGTTGAATTTGTACAGTTTCTCCATTTATTATAAATACTGAAGTAGACTTCTCATTGCCATTGTAAAATCTGTCCCTAGTTTTTGTGTGTGCCAAGATTCGAAGATGACATAGTTACACTAATCACCAACAGAGTATACTTTTATCAACTATTACTTATCCCCTCAAGGAAGGGATAATACAACAGTTGGTGTGTCGGGAAGCAAACATTTGTTTATTGTCACTTGCTTTCTAAAGTGGAGATATTTTACAAGTTAACGTAAATAAATTATATTAATAGTTGACAGCAGCACAATCTGTCGGTGACCTAGTCAAACTACGTCCACTTCAAATTCTCGCTAACACTAAAAGTGGTACAGCTGGGCTATGTAGATGGGATGTCTCCTTCTGTGTATATAGTCAATGATTTCTCACTTAACTATCCTTGGGCAAATGATCGGAATTGGTCCAAAAAAGGTACCTGCCCTGCCAGGCCTGTCTAACCAGGATAAAATCATTCTCCATGAAATTAATTTTTGAAATTTCGATGCAATTCTGATGTGAAAGTTTGGACGTATATATGGGTATTTGGAGTTTCATCATGCAAACTAGACCTATTAACAGGGCCATATTTCCCTAAGGGCGCACGAGGCGAGCGCCCGGGGCCCCTGGGCCACGAAAGTGGGAACCCACGGGCCACCAAGGGGGACCTCGCAAGGCAGTGTTTTAATTTTGTTCTGAGAAAATTTATTATTTCTCAATTCACAATAATATAAATAATTTTTAGTTGTAAAGGGTGTAAGTTCAAACCCAAAGTCATTCACAAATGTTCTTTATTTTGAATATCGTGTGCGGATTTGATAAATTTGCCCTAATCCAGTAACAGTAATAGGCCAGGTAAGATTTGAAATGTAACGATCTATTGACGGTATTGTAGAGCACCTTATTTGGCTGAGTATAAGTTGTAGATATTGTATATTTGCAATAGACGATCTTTTTCATGAGCAATAATTGTTGAGCCTGTACACTAACCACATAAATTGTTTAATATCCGCTATGCTTTGCCGTACTTGGAAGTAGAAGATTCCGTTAAAGTCGATGTAAGTTAATTTGTTTGTTCTTGTTGCACAAAACTAATTTGATATATTATAACATTTATTAAATACCCCCGTCGCAGCAAACCTGCATAATTAGCGAATTTCCAATGGAGATATAAATGTCTTAATACTTCATAAAGCCACTTACCAAGTTTCATAAAAATATATTCACAAATAAGCAATACATACAATTTTAATTATTCTCCATAAGAATAACATTGGAGCTGAATACGCAGGTTTGCTGCATCAAGGTACACAAAAAATGGGTTTTTATACTAATATCAATATAACTCAACTAGGTGAAGTCATATACCAGTTTTTATTCATTTATGTTTATAATTAAGGGAAACATAGCATTTAGTCATTATCCATAAGAATAACATGGGGCTGAGTATGCAGGTTTGCTGCTACGGGAGCCTTTGGCAAAAAATTATTATTTTAAGCAAAAAACAATAGACCACAACCAGATGAAGCCGTATACCAAGTTTCGTCAGTGTACGTTCATAAATAGGTGAGATATAAAATTGTTCTTTTCTTCCATAAGAATAACAGACAATGTACTGTGTTTAGCACTTTCAATATCTCGGGAACCAATTGACGTTGAGGAATGATCAAAATACCAAATTGTGTGTTTTTTTAAGCTTAATCCAATGGTAAAAACTTAAATTTGACAATTTCAAAAATTATTTGTACAAAATTAAAAAAATTTGGGGTACAAAACCCCCCCAAAATACCCCCTCGGATAGAGCGATCTTTAAGCACGATAACTCTCGTAAAAGAGGTCCGATCTTAATGAAATTTGGTACAAACGTGTAAAGTACCATTTATTTGAACGAGTTCGAAAACCAGACAAATAGCACCATTCAAAGGGGGGTTTTGGGGGGGTTTTTTACCCCAAAAATGTTTTTTTTTGGGTTTCCACATGTAATTTTTATTTAAATCAAATTTTAATTTTCACCATTGAATTCAGCATACAAAAAAAACAATTTGGTGTCTTGATCATTGCTCTACATCAATTGGTTACAGAGATATTGAAAGTGCTAAACACAGTACGTTGTCTAATGTTATTCTTATGGAGGAAAAGAAAAATTGTATATCTCGCATATTTATGAACATAAACTGACGAAATTTGGTATATGGCTTCATCTGGTTGTGGTTTATTGTTGTTTGCACAAAAAAAATTTTTCGCCTATGGTTCCCGTAGCAGCAAGCCTAGGTACTTGGTCCCCATGTTATTCTTATGGAAAATAATTAAAATGTTATATACCACTTATTTATGAATGTATATGGATGAAACTTGGTATGTGACTTCACTAAGATGAGTTCTTTTGATATTTGCATAAAAACCCGTTATTTTGTGTTCCTTGTTGCAGCAAACCTACGTACTCATCCCCAATGTTATTCTTATGGGGAATAATTAATATTTTAAATATCGCTTGTTTGTGAATATTTCTTATAAATCCTATTAAGTGTTTTAATGTGTTATATATTCATTGGAAATTCGCTGAGTATGCAGGTTTGCTGCGACGGGGGTATTTATATATGTATATTATATATTTATATATATATATATATGTCCGTAAGCACGATAACTCTCGTAAAAAGGTCCAATCTTAGTGAAATTTTGTACAAATGTGTAAAGTACCATTTATTTGAACGAGTTCAAAAACCAGATGAATCGCACCATCCAAGGGGGGGTTTTTGGGGAGTTTTGTACCCCAAAAATGTGTTTTTTTGGGTTTTCACAGTAATTTTTATTTAAATCAAATTTTAATTTTTACCATTGAATTCAACTTAAAAAAACAAATAATTTGGTATTTTGATCATTCCTCTACGTCAATTGGTTACCGAGATATTTAAAGTGCTAAACACAGTACGTTGTCTAATGTTATTCTTATGGAGAAAAAGAAATATTGTACATCTGGCTTATTTATGAACATAAACTGACAAGATTTATTGGTATGTGGCTTCATCTGGTTGTGGTTTATTGTTGTTTGCACAAAAAACAATTTTTCGCCTGTGGTTCCTGTAGCAGCAAACCTAGGTACTCAGTCCCCATGTTATTCTTATGGAAAATACTTAAAATGTTGTATATCGCTTATTTATGAATGTATATGGATGAAACTTGATATGTGAGTTCACATACATGAGTTCTATTGATATTTGCTTAAAAACCCATTATTTTGTGTTCCTTGTTGCAGCAAACCTGCGTACTCATCCCTAATGTTATTCTTATGGAGATTAATTAATATTTTAAATATCGCTTGTTTGTGAATATATTTCTTATGAATCCTGTTAAGTGTTTTAATGTGCTGTGTTCATTGGAAATTCGCTGAGTATGCAGGTTTGCTGCGACGGGGGTATTTATTACTGCCTAAGTATTTTTACATCTTGAATGTACTGTAGCCTGAAACCTGAGGTAAAATATTTTTAAGACGAGATTTTTATACATTATTGTTAGGGTCACATTTAAAATATTTTTTAAGTTTCCATAATTATTTTTCCTTCTTAGCATTACCACTTCTCATTTTCTATTCAATTATATATTTTTGTTGCAGCTTGATGGCAACCATGGTGCTGCTTGCCGAACATCTGGGTGTCTACAAGTTGACTCTGGACTGCCGAGACCACATGGTCCCGTTCTATCAGACCTTTGGCTACGTCAAGGAGCCGGGAAACTCTAATTATATGCAGATTAGATTTAAGTCATAAAATAAGATGATCGGATGTACAATATAAACCGTGGGTACAAGGCTGCCTCAGGTATAGGAGAACATGGTAAATGTGGTACAAATCAAGTTTTGATAGGGCTGACATAAGAAGTTTCAAGCTTTACAGATGTGATTTAAATCTCTGACTGAGTTAAAATGTTTATAAAAATACGCAAAACTAAGGGTATATCTTAAGCAATTAAAACTAAATACGAGAGACCTCTTCTTACTTTTAAAGTGTCCAAGATTAGGCACTTAACATTAGGTTTTTAACAACAATTATTATTTTGTAGGTATTGACTCATGTAAAATACCATGCTGAGAAATTATCCAAAATTTAATATTTTGTTTACTGAACAGATGGCACAGATAGTCACCACTCAAAATAAAGAATAAAGTGAAATAGTTATCTTAGAAGAATATATTAATAATAAAGCCTTTATCATGTGCAATTTTTCAACTTGCAAAGTTGTTTTGCATACAAAATATGTATGTGGTGTACAGCATATGGCTTTTGTAGCAACCAGAACAAACTTGCTTGTAATATTTTCCTAAATATGTAACTTTTTAATTGGGTTTAATGGTTAAACTATTACTAATTGAGGTCAGGGAAAATATCTCCCACCATAGAGCCCCGAAGCATCCTCAACCAACCAACAGCTGAACCACTGACACTGTGGAGATCCTCCAGCCCTCCCAAGAATGCTCTCGGAGGGCAATGATCTACATTAGTTCATAGTTGGCTCCACACACAACACAAGGTTCACAATATTGGTTGATAACCTGTCCCCACATTGACTCCCAACAGTTGTGCTGCCCTTGTCTGTGCAGTGACTGTTCGCTCATTCCTAGGGAGACGCATACCAAGAATCAAGAATCATTTATTTGACAGTTTGGACATACATTATGCATTTGGTAACATAACAAATAATTGCATGTTAATATAACATCAGTCAGGTTTGGTTAGTTCTTCAACAATAAAACAGGTACTTGGCAAAAAATACATTGAAAACATCTGAGAGGTCAGGGAGGACTGAACAAAATAAAAAAAATAATTGAATGTTTGCGCAACAAGGCTTTGATTTTACAGACTGGGCTGTTACATGTTGATTTCGTTTGAAGGTATGTTTAGAAATTTGTTTATACTGTAAAATGGATTATTGAGCAGCCATTGCAAAACTTTCAATCTGAACGAACGATATGGCAGGTTCAGTATTTCATTGGGAAATTTATTAAGACATCTTAGCCCTAGGATACAGTGACTGGACCTTATTTTTTCAAGCATGACATAAGGCACATCTAACCTATTTTTATGTCTGGTGTTGAGATTGTGTATGTCACCCCTAGTTGGTCAGGTGTCAATTTTCTTAAAACTAGTTAAAAAATATATTAAAAATATATAAATTGACAACCGTTAAAATCTTAAATTCTACAAAAATAGGTCGACAATGTTCTGTTTGAGGTGCATTTGCCATAACGTGCATAACCTTCTTCTAAAGTAGCAACACATCTCTGATGTATGGGCCATTGCCCCAGAAAATGATTCCATAGCCAAGTTCAGACTGGATTGAAGCATAGGAGGCTGACTTTAAGTAATCAAATGGAATATTAACCTACGAAATAAAAATATTTATCTGCTTAGCCTAGTACAAATATTACTTATGTGGTGAGTCCAGGTTAGCTGATGGTCGATATAGACTCCTCGGAATTTTACAACCGTACAAGTCTCTTGTTTCCATCGTGTCAAGTATTGGTTTTGGCCTAAAGCCGAAAACAACAGATTTAGTTTTCTGGTTGTTCAGTAACAAACTATTGGCGGAAAACCAGTCAGGTGCCATACTTACACTCCACTTCACTTCCTGTTCCATCACTGCGAGGTCACTACTGCGGGAGAGGAGGGTGGTGTCATCCGTGTACAGATAGGAGTTGTTGTTAAGGCAACAGGGAAGATCATTTATTGCTATTAAGAACAACAAAAGCACAGAACCTTGCGGGACCCCACAGTTGCTTACAGCAACGGAAGACCACTCTCCACCGCAGAAAACAGCCTGTCTTCGGTTGGAGGGATAGGTTCTAAACAGATTCAAATCAACGTTTTTGACCCCATAAAATTCCAACTTAAGGAGCAACGCGCCATGGTCGACCCAATCAGAAGCCTTGCTAAGATCGATGTAGGTAGCCCAGGCGAAGTGTCTATTTGTAAAGGCATCGTGAATATCCCGTACCATGGCGCCTCTCGCATCCATAGTGGGCTGCCCGTTACGAAGCCAAATTGGTGTTTATTGAAGAGCGAGTGTGACTCAAAAAAATTACTTAACTGATTGCAAATTACATGTACTAGCACCTTGGACAGAACTGAGACCTAGACATATAGGCCGATAGTTTTCTGGGCTGTTTTTATCCCCTTTTTTGAAAATTGGACAGATTTTGGAAATGTTGAGGCACTCAGGGAAAACCCCTTCCCAAAGACAGGAGTTAATACAGTAGGTGAGAGATGTTACAGTGACTTCAGAAATGCTTTTAACCAACCAGTTTGAGTGATCAAAGATATCTTTGGTTTTTGAATCTTTCATTTTGCTTATTATCAACGCTATATCATTACAAGAAACAGGAGAAAAATTAAAAGGAAAAAGGTTAACAGATACATGACTAAGAAATTGTTCAAAGGTTGTTTCAGGTTTCTCAATACTGTGTCTAATGTTTACAACTGAATCTATAAAGAAGTTATTCAAAGTGTTAGGGCTGCTTGGAATTGTGTCATCAGGGTTGCAAGACTTGGTGGTTTTTTTGATAACTGACCAAGCGATCTTACATTTATTAGTTGAACTTTCTATTTTCCTTGCATTGAAATTTAATTTTGCCTCCCTGAGTGCTATCCTATTTGTAGTCTGATGACTATTATAGGCTAGCTTACATTGTTCATTGTTGAACAACTTATACCTTACATAGGTGTATGACACCTGTTCCTTGAGCCTGGCTAGGTCAGCGGTGAACCAAGCGTATCTACGAGTCTCACCAGTAATAGTTTTGGAGCGACCCATTGAGAGAGTAAAACACTCTTCAATCACATGCATAAACACTCTAAAAGAAATAGTGAATATATTACCTGGATTAGTTACGGAATGCCAATCAAAGGTGTTGAGATGCCAATCGTGATGCCAAATTGGATGTGCCAATTAACCATGTTGAGTTGCAAATTGAAATTTTCAAGATTTTGTTTTGAGAAAATTCTTTTTCTTTTCGGAGTGAGTAATTTAGTCCTGTCAGGCTCATGTGAACTTTCAATTACAATATTTAATATTAAACTATCATGGTCAGAGAAGTGAAATGGTTCAACTGCACACGAGATATCTTCCTTGGAGATGTTTGAGAAGATATTGTCCAAGCAGGCAACATCTCGAGTCGGTTATTCATTGTGATGATAGAGGTCAAACTGCCTGAGAAGATTGAGGAGTTCAGTGACTGTCCGCTTCTCTGTCTTGACATCAAACTGCGCGTTCCCATCTCCACCCAGGACGATCTTTTATCTGGACAATCTGGTGACATGCAGTAGGATCCTCTCTAGGTGGTCAAGTAAGACCCATTCACAGCTATCTGGGGTACGATAGATAGATATGACAATGAGCTTATATTCTTCAATAATAATAGCACATGCTTCAATTACTCTTTCCACGCAGAATTCCGACAAGTCAAGTTGTTTGCACTCGAGGTTCACACGAGCGAAGATCAGAGTACCTCCCCTGACAGCCTCTAATCGCGAAAAATTGCTAACGAGATTGAAACCATTCAGGTGTAGAAAGTCAGTGCCAGGTGCTGATACCCAGTGTTCAGAGAGACAAATCAAATTGCACTGCAGTTGCATAGTAAAATCCTCTAGCAATGTGAGCTTATTACAGTCCTTGGATATTCAAAAATAATTGTAAGCACACAAAACTTGGGAACAAGCACAGCGTTAGGCCTAGTTATTTTTTTGTTTTACCATCCATGATCATTTGTTGGTTTTCGGTGTCAATGACTCCACTAAAAAACTATCAGAGTTATCACTATAGACACTGTTAGGGTTGCTTTGACTACTGCTACTATTACTAAGGCTAGGGGGCTAGTATTTCCCTATTAGAATGCCAACTGGCCATAGATCTGGCTTCATAACCTCACTTTCAAGTTCTTGTGGGACACCTACCTTGAATGAGTTATGTCTTGTTAGGAGTTTTTCACAGACAAATGTAGTACTACTCCCACAGCTTGATTCTAGGTGAGCTTTACCAGTATAGTTGGATCAGTGACTGTGTTTCCCTCAGAGCCTCTCTAAATTCAGCCATAAAAGGATTCAGGGAAAAAAGTTTCTTTAGACTAATGAGTAGGTTACCTGAAGTGGCAGTTTACAAGACGTTGGGACCCTAAGCAATTTTCCCCTGTAAATCATTGTTTAAGACTTCATCCAAAGTTATTTTGTATAACTATGAATAGGAGTAACTATGAATAACTATGAATGTAACTATGAATAGGAATAGTACTAACAAATTGTTGAAAGAAATGAAATTGTTAAAAATACATAAAGAGATGAAAATGCCAAAATTTGATTGGAAATGAAGAAGTCTGCCATGGAATGTGGTTTGTAGTTCTGAGGGCCTTTATATGCAGCATAGATATGTGATATCATAGTAAGCAGCAAAAACTAGCTCATTAGTGGCAAAAGACCCAGTCTTCCAAGGATAAAAATTACTTGTCTCATTGCACTTTTCCTGTGGACTTGCTCTATATGTAAGTGAAAGGTTAGATTAGAATAAATGAGCAGGCAAAATAATGTCTTTATTTATTCAAACCAACAGTTCTAATGGACAAGCCGCCACTGGGTTCTATATCACTACTTGAAATCTTTATATTGTTGAAATCATAGAAAAGTCTGAAGTTATTATTTTCTTACCTCTCGTCTCTCAGTCTTGAATACGCCTGGATTTGGATACAGATTTCTGAAAAACGTTTATTAGAAGATTTTCTATAAATGCTACTGTACTTGAGATTCTATATTTAATAAATATAAAGAAAGTTATTGATTACAATTGGATTAAAAAGGAGAAAGTATGTGTCAGTTTCCTGATACCCTTTATTTTAAAGGGTTTACCATGCTTGTTTAAAAGCTTTCAACACTATAGAAAGTACATCAAAATAATCTGTTCAGTTCACTTTCAAATGTTTAATTCTTTTAATAGTGAATTCATTAAACTAAGTACAGTAGGCCCTCACATATCCGGCTTGGACATATCCAACCTCTAGGTTATCCTGCCCGGTAAACTTAAAATAATAAAAAACAAACTTTTACGTTTTGTGCCTTCAATAATCATGTGTTTAAACCGCAGTAAATAATTTTTGGGTGATTTATCACCATTCTGTCGCTCTTTGTTATAGTAAAGTTTATGTCGCTCTTAGACCACTGGTACAGACCTGTGTCTACTGATGACTTAGAGCAGACTGAACCCAGGCACCGTGCTGTTTTCTGGTGGCACATGCACACTATCCTTCATAGGCGTAATTCGGGGGTGGCAAGAGGGGCAGTTGCCCCTCCAATAATTTGGAGGAAATATTATTGCAACATATGAAAACTCACAATAATCACAATCACGACCATTTTTGCCCCTCCAATCAATATTCTGAAATTACGCTTATGCTAGTCTTTTTTGCTACTACTCCCGCTTAGTCGCTTCAGTAACTTTTGTTTGTTTAATCTAAACTTTTATAATTTTTTTTTATGTTTTAGTGAATTTCCCCTATAGGGAGGAAGCTATTACCGTGGTCGGAATGGTAAGACCTAGGCTCGGGACCATGATAACTTTTTGTTTTTAGGTCTCAAGATTCCAAAAATACCATTCTTTCAAAACTGGATATATATATATGTGTGTCTGTGAGCACGATAACTCTTGTAAAAATGGACAGATTTTTCTTAAATTTGGTACAAACCTATAAAGCAACATTTATGACTAAGTTCAAAAACCAGACAGATCGAACTATCCAAAGGGGAATTTTGGCGGGGTTTCCTACCCAAAAAATGTTTTTTTTAAAAATTTGTTTACTTATAATCTTTGAAAAAGTCAAATTTTAATTTGCACCATTGGATTCAGCTTAAAAACACACAATTTGGTGTTCTGATAATTACTTTATGTCAATTGGTTAAGTACCGAGATATTGAAAGTGCTAAACGCAGTTCATTGTCCAATGTTATTTTTATGGAGAATAAGAAAAATTGTATATCTCGCTTATTTATGAACATATACCGACGAAACTTGGTTGTGGTCTATTGTTATTCTCACAAAACTTTTTTTACCAATGTTTCCTGTTGCACCAAACCTGCGTACTCAGCTCCCAAGTTATTCTTATGTAGAATAATTAAAACAAATATCGCTTACTTATGAATGTATATTGACAAAACTTGGTATGTGACTTTACCTGATTGTTTTATTTATATTTGCATAACAACACATATTTTGTGTTTCTTGTTGCAGCAAACCTGCGTCCTGAGCCCCCCTATTATTCTTATGGAGAATTTAATTCAAATGTTATATATTGCTTATTTATTAACGTATATTAAAGAATCTTGGTAAGCAGCTTTATGAGGTTTTAAGACATATATATGCATTGGAAATTTCTCTGAGTTCGGAGATTTGCTGCGACGGGGTTTTTTAAGTAAGTTTTGTAAACAGTGTTTTTAATTATTTCTTATGTTTATTTAAAGTAGTGTAAGATTTCCCAATCTTTACACTACTTTATTTCTTTTGTTTAAAATAACCTTTCATTTTCTACCAATGGGATGTAAATAAAAACGTCTTATAACACTTCAAAATATACTTACTCTAACCTGTAAAGACAGCAGGCCCGGTCTGGCTTCATTGGTGGCCCTCAGCTATATGCTGATTTGAGGCCCCCCTCCTGGTAAATAAAACGAGGACTATCGGGTCTTCTCACGGCAAAATTTTTATATTTGCTGCATGCAACTCACTTGGTTTTAAATAGTTTTAAATATTAACTAATGTGGTATAAATGAATACGACATTGTAAAACAGTAAAATAAAATAATCTTGACAATTACAACAATTGTTTTATTTGTTTACTTGATTTTTTTATTTTTGGTCTTTGGAGGCCCCCTTGAGCCGGAGGCCCTTGGCGATGGCCGACCAGCCGCCCTGGCCAGACCGGGCCTGCAAGACAGTAATATATGTAAGAGATGGTACAAGGCAACCAGTTTTAATGAGTTCACCAATGAGAGAAACAGATGAATGAGGTTTCTCTCATTGGGCCTGGTGGCGATAGGGGTGACTGCTCGAAATCGATTGCCTTGTACAGTTGTTTATATATGTTTACCGTCTTGTATACTACAGTAGTTTGTGCAGTGTAAGAGTAAATATAATTTTAAGTGTTGTAAGATATTTGTATTTACATTCTGTAATTATATATATTGTTAACATAACCACATATTGTGAGAATTGTTTCTCTGAAAGATAAAAATGATGACTTACACCAGCCTCCAGAATACGTGCTTTCCGGGCATCCTCCAACTAGGCCGGATGGCTGAGTACTGTACTGTACCCCCAATGGAAATAGAATTCCAGATAATATAAAAGTTTTAGCACATCTTAAGATTGTGTTATTAAGTTAATGTGGAATTAGTAGCAAGCATATATCGTACCACATCTTGATGAAGGTTTATGATTCTACTTATCTCATATAATTGAAATGGTTTGCTCTGTACCCACGCTTTTAGTACCCACATTTCTTAAAAAATGTTATCTTAAAGATGTTATGGCATCTGTTGTGGAATGTTGAAATGCCAAACCTTACCGCTCACGATTATAAATAATATTTTGCAATATGTATTTTATGTTTTTTTTATGTAGTTTATAATTTAGTTAGTGTAGTAGTTAATGGACATGGGGGAAGTATTTGAGGACGCTTTTGTAAATCATATGGTTGATAAAAAAAATGTATAGTGGTTTTATATAAAGGTAATTTTGAATTGTATGTACCCAAACGGGTTCTAGGCTTAAGCAACATAGTGAAACATTAATTTTAATTGACTGTGATGCTGTGTTTTTTATCTTTTTAATATAGAATAAAAAATATATTCTGTCCAATGTTTTATAACAAGTCAATCCATGCAACTTGAGCTGCCCCGTCAACCCAATCCAGGTTAGTATGACATGTTTGGGTTGAGTACACTGCCGACCCAATTAGGTTAGTGTGACATGTTTGGGTTGAGTACACTGCCGACCCAATCAGGTTAGAGTGACATGTTTGGGTTGAGTACACTGCCGACCCAATCAGGTTAGTGTGACATGTTTAGGTTGAGCACACTGCCAACCCAATCAGGTTAGTGTGACATGTTTAGGTTGAGTACACTGCCAACCCAATCAGGTTAGTGTGATGTGTTTGGGTTGAGTACACTGCCAACCCAATCAGGTTAGTGTGACATGTTTGGGTTGAGTACACTGCCAACCCAATCAGGTTAGTGTGACGTGTTTGGGTTGAGTACACTGCCAACCCGATCAGGTTAGTGTGACGTGTTTGGGTTGAGTACACTGCCGATCCAATCAGATCAGGTTAGTGTGAAATGTTTGGGTTGAGTACACTGCCGACCCAATCAGGTTAGTGTGACATGTTTGGGTTGAGTACACTGCTAACCCAATCCAGGTTAGTATGACATGTTTGGGTTGAGTACACTGCCAACCCAATCAGGTTAGTGGGGCGTGTTTGGGTTGAGTACACTGCCAACCCAATCAGGTTAGTGTGACGTGTTTGGGTTGAGTACACTGTCAACCCAATCAGGTTAGAGTGACATGTTTGGGTTGAATACACTGCCAACCCAATCAGGTTAGAGTGACATGTTTGGGTTGAATACACTGCCAACCCAATCAGGTTGTGTGACGTGTTTGGGTTGAGTATACTGCCAACCCAATCAGGTTAGAGTGACATGTTTGGGTTGAATACACTGCCAACCCAATCAGGTTAGTGTGACGTGTTTGGGTTGAGTACACTGCCAATCCAATCAGGTTAGTGTGACCTGTTTGAGTTGAGTACACTGCCGACCCAATCAGGTTAGTGTGACATGTTTGGGTTGAATACACTGCCAATCCAATCAGGTTAGTGTGACATGTTTAGGTTGAGTATACTGCCGATCCAATCAGATCAGGTTAGTGTGAAATGTTTGGGTTGAGTACACTGCCGACCCAATCAGATCTTCCGATATATAAGTGTAAGGTTTTCCTTTTTTCTAATAGATGTCTTCTTTCAGATCATATTTTAGGACCTCTGAGGTCCCATGGAGGTTTGAAAGTGAGACCCCCCACATACAAATTATGTGTTATGTTATAGTATATGAATTTTTGTATACATGCAGCTTAAGTATTTTTACTCTCTTATGCCCTTATTTTTTCTAATATGCAGAGTAGTTGTAATAAACACCAAATCGCTTTATTATGATAATTTGAAAACTCTACAAAATGGGAAATTAGTTTTTATTTCATGTACACAATTTACTCTGGTCTCAATTATTTTCATAATTGTAGCATACTATTTTAGTTATGACTAATGACATAATTTTTGTATATAAAATAATTACTATAAACTTTGTTAACACACTTGTTATAGTTTATATGATAATAATAATATGACAATATAAATAATATATAGATTTTGATAAATGGTTTATTTTATTCCTATGTGCAATGCTTGTTGATTATAAAGTCCTATTGAATGGTTATTTCAATACTCCTGTGGTATTGTTCCTTCAACCACTTTATCTAATTTATAGAGCGTTAGGTATGTAAAGAAGCGTCGGAGTGGATGCACGGCACACAGGGAGCAGCCGACCTTCCCTTCTCATTCAGTGCCTGTATCTCATGAAAGTAGGTTGCTATCTGCTGTTTAAAAAACTTTTTCCATAAGTAGTATTTTTATCTTATTGAGTTATTTTACTTTACAGGAGCTATGGTTAGTGGGAGGTGGAGAGGGGAAGACTGGATTGGAGAGGGGTGGGTTTGTTGGAACAATACTAATCAATTGTATTATGTTGTGCCGTTGTTATGTCTTAACCAGAATCACTATTTCTAACTAACCAAAGTTAGGTTTGAGATTGGAATGGCACTTGGCCTAGGTTAGAAAGAGAGTTAAGGAAAGGTTGTCAGAGAACCCCTTGAGGGAGCTTCTGGAACAGTTTCCCCACAACAAAAACTCCACACAGAAAAATAAATATTTCGGGTGAACATCACACTTTTAAATACCCCCCCGTCGCAGCAAACCTGCATACTCAGCGAATTTCCAATGAATGTATATGTCTTAATAACACATTAAGCCTCTTACCAGGATTCATTAGAAATATATTCATAAAAAAGTGATATTTAAAATATTCATTACTCTCCATAAGAATAACATGGGGACCGAGTACCTAGGTTTGCTGCTACGGGAACCATAGGCGAAAAATTGATTTTTTGTAAAAACAACAACAAACCACAACCAGATGAAGCGATATACCAAGTTTCGTCAGTTTATGTTCATAAATAACCAAGATATACAATTTTTGTTTTTCTCCATAAGAATAACATTGGGCAACGTACTGTGTTTAGCACTTTCAATATCTCAGTAACCAATTGACGTAGAGCAATGATCAAAACACCAAATTGTTTGTTTTTTTAATCTGAATTTGATGGTATAAACTAAAATTTGATTTAAATAACAATTACATGTGAATACCCAAAAAAATTTGGGATCCAAAACCCCCAAATACCCCCTTAGGATGGTGCAATTTGTCTGGTTTTCGAACTCGTTCAAATAAATGGTACTTTACATATTCGGACCAAATTTCATTAAGATCGGACCTTTTTTACGAGAGTTATCGTGCTTACGGACACATGTACATATAATAAACGGTATCAGGAAACTGACACATACTTTCTCCCTTTTAGCCCAACTTTAATGAATAAATTACTTTTTATTTACTAAATATAGAATACAAAGCACGGTCAAATGTACAGAAAATCTTGTAAACAAGTTGTTTTAAAAAACATCCACCCAAATCCCTGCTTTGGAGGCACTACAGAATCCATTGCTGCACTCGTGGTTTTAAGAGGGGAAATGCCCCCTATTCCCCCCCAGGGTTATTAAGGGGCAACATATTCAAATTTCCTCTGTTGGTTAATACTAACTTCACAACCATATCAAGTTTGAATGAAATTGATCAGTAAATAAGAGAGAAACAGTAATTTTTTATTCCCCAAAAGAATAACATGGGTACAACGTACTGTGTTTACCGCAAAATGATAATTTCAGTTTTCTCCGAAACCAGCAATCGTAGAATAGTAATTTAAAATACTAAATTATTTAGTTCTTTGAACTCTTTTTAATGGTGAATAGTAATATTTTTAGTGAATTTCCTATGGAAAGTGAACTATTAGCATGACCCGCACGGTAAAACTTAAGCCCGGGACCACCATAGAAGTTCCTAACGTGACCCCCTGAACACGTTTTGGGGGTCGTTCAAAATTATATAAAATCCCGCAACTCACCACAACCAAAATTTTGAAGGGTGCTATGAACTAAAAGCACTTCACAAAATTAAACCACATCAAAATCCAAAATATAACCAACTGTTATTAAGACATTCTGAATTGGTACATCAGGTGGTATTGAAGACCAAGGTTCCTTCTGGGTTGAATCTCAGGTAATTTTTTCTTAAGTCTAAAATAATTCAACTCGGCTGACTTTAATTTGAATTTTATTTTTTTACCTGTACCTAAAAATCACATGTTTTAGTTTTTAAAAGTCAGATGTAAAATATTTGTTTATTTTTATTTATTTACTATTCAAATTCCATTCTTTCTCCTTTATTGCTTGAAAACGTTTGTATTATAAACGAAAATTCGCAAAAAACTTCTTGTTCATAATTTATATCTTATCTATTTTAATGTGTTAGTATATATATATATATATATATATATATATATATATATATATTGCACTCTAGCGGTTGCATTTTTGTCCGATTTACTTCAAATTTGGTTGGGACATTCCTTTCTGTAATCAGTTGAACATGTTCATTGGGCAAAACAATCGGAAAACTCTAAACCCCTTTTTTGGGGATTAATATTTCAAATTTTGAGTTTTTGGGCCCAAAAAAGGGTCATAAAAGCCCCGGATGTAAGATGGATAAAGATGGGAATTAGTGAGGCAAAAGTTTTAAGCCCTCTCCCGTCATTCTAGCATACCTATTTACCAAGTTATAGAAGAAAATGTGTATTGACCAAACAGTATGTTGTCTTATAGGAGGTTTACACTAGAAAAGCCTGCTTCTCCTTTGTTTTATCATCCCCAGTACTTTTATCATCCGAGTACTTTTATCATCCCCAGCAACCTCACGCCTACTTTCAAGCCTGACTGGACCTTCCCCTAACATTATAATGCGCAAAATTGTATTCCCAGCTTTGCAGGTAAATGAAACCAGGAGCATCAGAACAGCCAAAAAATCAATCTTTTCAGATTTCAATAAAAATTGGAATACATGTATGTTTTGTATTATAAACGAAAATTCGCAAAAAACTTCTTGTTCATAATTTATATCTTATCTATTTTAATGTGTTAGTATATATATATATATATATATATATATATATATATATATATATATATATTGCACTCTAGCGGTTGCATTTTTGTCCGATTTACTTCAAATTTGGTTGGGACATTCCTTTCTGTAATCAGTTGAACATGTTCGTTGGGCAAAACAATCGGAAAACTCTAAACCCCTTTTTTGGGGATTAATATTTCAAATTTTGAGTTTTTGGGCCCAAAAAAGGGTCATAAAAGCCCCGGATGTAAGATTAATCCATGGATAAAGATGGGAATTAGTGAGGCAAAAGTTTTAAGCCCTCTCCCGTCATTCTAGCATACCTATTTACCAAGTTATAGAAGAAAATGTGTATTGACCAAACAGTATGTTGTCTTATAGGAGGTTTACACTAGAAAAGCCTGCTTCTCCTTTGTTTTATCATCCCCAGTACTTTTATCATCCGAGTACTTTTATCATCCCCAGCAACCTCACGCCTACTTTCAAGCCTGACTGGACCTTCCCCTAACATTATAATGCGCAAAATTGTATTCCCAGCTTTGCAGGTAAATGAAACCAGAAGCATCAGAACAGCCAAAAAATCAATCTTTTCAGATTTCAATAAAAATTGGAATACATGTATGTTTTTACATTGATTTTGAGTTTTAAAAGTTTTATATGGAAATTCACTTCCCTCACGTCAGCGTGCTGCGTGCGAACTCGTTTTATATTTATGTCTTTTTATGAAAAATCCAAAAAACTGAATTTTTGATATCTTAAGTCCTGTAATTTCTGAACCCAAATTTTTACAGGAATGCGGGTGGTGCCATTTTGTTGGAAAACTAAAGTTCTACAAACGACTAAAGTTTAATCAAAATCGTTAGAGCCGTTTTTGAGAAATTTGGATTTTTCATGTTTTTTGGCGGTTTTTGGGGGATAATTACCCTTAAAAATCAAAAATTCAAAAAAATGAAAAAACGCCTGGAGATATCGTGGATTAGTACCTATATACCAAATTTCATAAAAATCGGCCCATTGGTTAAGGCCCTAGCCTTACACACATCCACACACACACACACACACACACACACACACACACACACACACACACACACACACACACACAGACATACATCACGTAAAAACCACTTTTTTGGGTTCAGGGAGCACCAAAACGAATATTTCCACTAACAACTCAAATTAGAAAATTTTTACGAAAACAATACTTTCTCCATATACTATGTATAAGGGGAGAAAGTAAAAATTTGAACAAATGGTGTTTTTGGCATCTGGGGATCTCAAAACGAAAAGTTATCATGGTCTTGGGCTTAAGTCTTACCATGAGACCTACGGTAATAGCTTCTTCCCTATAGGGGAAATTTGCTAAAATATGGAGGAATACTTAGAGCTTATAGTACTCTGAAATGTTTGAATTTATGTAGCTGCATTTTCGTATATAAACAGTTTTAAAAGTAGGCATAGTTCATCAGAAGTAACAAAAGATCAATAATAGCAATTAATGAAAAAATAAGCTCAAACTAATGTTGGACCATATATTTTATTATCTATACATATAAAAGGCAAAGCCCTCACTCACTTATTATGAATTCTCCTACTTCTTACCTACCTAGAGAGTTTAAATGTTTTACACTGATTCTATAGGCATAAATAAGAAAACTAAATGGTTTACATCCTGATCTGACCTTAGGGCTCCTAGGCTCCGCCAGAGACCCCGACAAAGTTCCCATGTATTCCTGTATTCCCATGTATGGATATTCATTTTTGTTTGAGCCGATGAAAATACAAACAGCTGATCTTGATTCATAGTAGTTCCACGGGCTACCCACAGAACGCAGCACACACAATTGTCATAGTGTTTATAAATCATTTGCAGGTTGCAGCCTGCGGGTAACAGCTAGTTTTTATATAATCAAATATTTCAATTATGATGCCATTTTAAAATAATGGTTCATAAAGTCGCACACTATGCACTTTCAATCGCTATTTTTACAGATCAGTTGTTTTCAGTCTCTTTTAAATTGTTTTGCGCCACTTTCTGATTACAGTGAAATTTCCCTATAGGGAAGAAGCAATTACCATAGGTGGAATGATAAGACTTAAGCCCAAGTCCATGATAACTTTTGTTTTGAGGCCCCCAGATACGAAAAACACCATTCGTTCAAATTTTTATCTATACCTATAAAAGGCAAACCCATCTCGAATTCTCCTACTTCCCATTTACGTAGAGAGTTGAAATTTTGTTCACTGATTCTTTAGGATTCAAATAAGAAAAAGAAATAGTTTTCATCCTGATCTGACCTTAGAGCTCCGCCAGAGATCCCTATAAATTTCCCATGAATTTCATCCATAAGGAATTGTTTGTATTTTCATCAGCTCAAACAAATGTTTGAGATGATGAAAATACAAACAGCTGATCTTGATTCGTAGTAGTTCCACGGGCTAACCACAGGATGCAGCACACGCAAATGCCATAGTTTTTATAAATAATTTCTGGAGTGAAGCCTGCGGGTAACGGCTAGTTTATGTATATTTATGTTTGTCTGTATGCACAATAACTTTTGTAATAAAAGTCAGATCTTAATGAAATTTGGTGTAAACATGTAAGGCAGCTAACATGAGTTTAGGCATAATATTTACATGGTGGAGCAAGTGCACATTTGGTGTATGCACTTGCCCCGTACCAACTAAATCAGCCCTGGTGGAAGTGATCATTAGAAAACAATATAAATTTGATTAGTGATACGTAGTGATATCAATACGTAATTGGATAGGATAGGTATCACTAGACATCAATAGAAATCAATAGAAGTAGATTAATCCTTACCAATAAAATCAAGTTTATTGTAAATTATGTAAATAAATAATTGTATTGATCTACACTAACATTAATGGGGGTTTTTAAGTTTAGTTTTGAAACAAAAATTGGTATTAAAACGCCACCTTTACTCGTACATTCTCGTGTAGGCTAATTTACAAGATTATGAAC
Source organism: Allygus modestus (assembly GCA_963675035.1). Taxonomy (NCBI): domain Eukaryota; kingdom Metazoa; phylum Arthropoda; class Insecta; order Hemiptera; family Cicadellidae; genus Allygus; species Allygus modestus. The sequence continues at coordinate 118,496,379 of OY776111.1, forward strand.
AATTTCTAATCAAAAATAAATTGAATTAATGAATTGGGAAGTGTAAAATAAAATGGCCTTGCACATTGAGTATAAGCTGAACTTTTTATGAAAATGTCAGGTACCCTAGAATTTATTCATCTCTTTTAACTATGGAATGGTGTTTTAGCAAAACAATAATTTAAGTTAAAACCATACAAGAGGTATTTTTAAAGACAATTAGGCCCGCTACACAGTGATATGAAGCGAGGAGGAAGAGGCATTTTTGTAATACGTTCAAATGGAGTGCCACAGTGCCACACATAAAAGCGAGGCAAGACAGAGGCTGCAGTACACTCGCACAGACATCGCTGCATTTGTAGTTGATGTAAACCTTTTCTTTCTTCTCCTCCCTTATTACTCTGCGAGTTTACATGCCAGATAGTGTGGTTGTTGGATTGAAATCATAACAGCTATTTTCTCATGTTATTATCCTTCTAGATATTTGTTTGAATTTATATTAGTAACTGTGGCATTACACCCATTGAAAAATCAGTTATCATTACCATCAGTTGTTAGTTTAGAATAACTGAGGATTTTAAATTGGATCTATGAGGATTTATATTTACATAAGGGAAAAATGTAAATAATTGTTAGTTGTCTGACATACATCCCCTGTATATTAAAACAGTGGAACCTCAATAACTCAAACTTCAGGGGGAACGGACAAAATTTGAGCTATAGAATATTTCAAAATATTGAGGTTCGACTTATCGAGGTGATCTTCCACAGACTTTGACTTATCGAGGGTCATGGTAACTCAATCGATGAATGGAAGGGTTTAATCCTTACCATCATTTTGTGATTTGTATGCAGAGTAACATTATCAATCACACCGTAGTAAACATAAATACCCCCGTCGCAGCAAACCTGCGTACTCAGCGAATTTCCAATGCATAATATTTTTCTGAATTCCACATAAAGCCGCGTACCAAGTTTCATAAAAATATATTCACATATAAGCGATTTTAATTGTTCTCCATAAGAATAGCATTGGTAATGAGTACGTAGGTTTGCTGAAACAAGGAACACAAACAATTGATTTTTATGCTAATATAAATATAATTTAACTAGACGAAGCCACATACCAAGTTTCATCAATATCCAATCATAAATAAGCTCTATATAACATTTTAGTTATTCTCCATAAGAATAACATGGGGGCTGAGTAAGCAGGTTTGCTGCAACAAGGATCAAAAAAATGGGTTTTTATGCAATTATGAATATAACTCAACCAAGTGAAGCTACATACCAAGTTTTATTAATTTATGTTCAAAATTAAGGGAGTCATTACATTTTACTTATTCTCCATAAGAATAACATGGGGGCTGAGTATGCAGGTATGCTGCTACGGGAATAACCAATAAAAAATCAATTTGTTGTGCAAATATCAATATACCAGTACTACGTGAAGCCACATACCAAGTTTCATCAACATACATTCATAAATAATCGAGATATCAAATTTTATTTATTCCCCATAAGGATAACATTGGACAATGTACTGTGTTTAGTACTTTGAATATCTCGGCAACGGTTGGGCGTAGAATCACAATTTAAACACCAAAATGATTGTTTTGTGGAACTGAACAGATTTATAAAAGCAAATGTGAAGTTTAAATTAAAATAAACTGAGGAAATGACAAAATCCTTTTTCCCATAAGATTAACATGGGAGATTTTATGAGTAGGTTTTTTTGGATTTTCTCCACAACCACTCAACCTAGGTTAATAATTCAAAATACTATATTATTTGTTTTTTTAAGCTCTATAACATGGTCAAAACCAAAATTAAGTTTTTAAAAAATTTTAGGGTGAAAAATGCAAAAAACTGATTTTTGGAAAATTTAAAACCCCCATAAACCCCCCTTCCCATGGTCCGATTTTTCTGGTTTTCGAACTTAAAGTCATGAATGTTATTTTACACATTTGAGCCAAATTTCATCGGAATCGGACGTTTTTTACTCAAGTTATCGCATTCACGGACACATATATATATATATATATATATATATATATATATATATATATATATATATATAGATATATATATACATATATATAAATTTGAACGAATAGTGTTTTTGTCATCTGGGGACCTCAAAACAAAAAATTATCATGGTCTCGGACTTAAGTCTTACCATGAGACCTACGGTAATAGCTTCTTCCCTATAGGGGAAATTCGCTAAAATTACGTTAACAATTTAAATTGTCTAAAATAAGCCTGGAAATGTCACAACATCTTCTTTATGAATGCACCAGAGGACAACAACATCCTTCAGTGAACAGAGAATATGTCGTAGAGTAGGAAAGTGCACTAACAATGGATCAGAGTTTGGCAATTTGGTGATGTTTTGTCCATATTTCCTGTATATTATCAGACGGGTTTTTTACAGATTGCAACATGAACGATAAGTGCTCAGATACAGTAACTAGAGATTTGAATCCGAACCAAAAATGTACAATTTTTATTTACAGGTTCTCCAGTCTAAATTTTGACTTATAGAGGTACGGCGACGTTACAGTTTCGAGTTACAGAGATTTCCAACTAAATATTTGAGGTGCGGCAGTAGGCTAAGAAGACCTCAAAACTTCAAGCTATTGAGAGGTTCCTCACCAATCCTTCGACTTATAGCGGTAATGTATAGCATACGTTGTATTAAGTAGGCAGATTTAAGGGAAATTACAAAACTTCGACATATGAAGGAATTTTATTTATTGAGGTTCCGCTGTGCCTGCATTTCGCCCTCACCTCTTGCATCAACTTAACCTGACCTAACTTAAATGCTACGGCATGCCTTAAATTAGGTTGGCCAAAAGGCATAGATCTACATATATAGATCATTTATTTTTAAAATTAACATCTTATTACACATTATAATTTTCTGAATAACAAAAAATACTGAATGAAGAATACATTGATTTTGAAAAGGTTAAATTAGGATTATTAATATTGTAAAAATGGTTTTTAATAACCAATTGAAAATCTTATAGAAGGCTTATTTATTAAGTTAAGTAGGTAAATAGTTATCCAAATTACATTTTTTTTTTTTTTCAGATATCTTGGACTAATTGAGGTATGGTTCTTCTGGCACCAATTAGAAAGACATATCCTTCAAATTTAGAGGTCTTGTATTTTTCCGAATAGTAGTTTATAGTTTTTTTCATATATTTGATTTTTTTCCAAGTGTACCTCAAAAGGTTGGTTTTCAATTTGTTTGAATCTTACTGTTGGATCTATTATAAGTCCTCGGTTCTTCTTTCTCTCGATGACTATAACATCGATATGGCGGCCATTTTTGTTTTTCAAAGCCAACCGTAATATTTATCAAAAAAACTTAAGAATCTAAAAGGTTGTGTGATTTTGACCTAAAAATAATAATATATGAAGATTTTAATTATACGATTTTAAATAACTGAGAAATTGTAATTTTTACAAGTTAAATCATTTTTTGCCATTTCTGGACTAAAACATCATGTTTTAACTTATAACAATTACAATTTTTCAGTTATTTAAAATTGTATAGTTAAAATCTTTATATTATTATTTTTAGCACAAAATTACACAACCTCTTTGATTTGTACTTTTTTTTCATAAATATTACGGTTTTAAGATACGGTTATAAGCTTTGAAAAACAGAAATGGCCGCCATTTTGAAATGGTATAAAGTAGAAACTTGATATTCCATGCTAAAATAGGTCTTATAAGTTTTAATACATGTACCAAGTATGAAAGTTGATACGTTAAATGGTTACAAAGTTATATTAAATTATGTACAAAACACATACAGACAGATAAACGGAAAACTATATGTTTTAGGACATATGACATATGTTCATAGGAACTTTTTTGCCTATTATGTGTACAATATTATCCTAAAATATTGGTAGGGAGTTCTGAAACACCCTGTTGTTTTTGTAGTTAAATTTATTTATTAGACATGATTTAATGATTGTTAAACAATTTTAAATGTTTTCTTTTTTAATTAATACAATTGGATGTTTAATAATGTCTATCAATGTTTATTTCCCCATTATTGATTTTAGTGATTTTTATTTATCAAGATTTTAATGATGTCTATTGAAGTGTTTTTATACTTGTATTTGTTGTAGTGATATTTATTGATATCAATACGTGTCAATAAACTCCTAATATGATTTCTATTTACTTGGTTTTAATGATCTCTATTGATGTCTAGTTCAGTGATACGTATTTACATAAATATACTTCTAATAGACTAACTATATTAGTTAGTCTATATGATATCACTGAATGGTCTAGTGATATGTCTATTAATATAAATGTATATTGATTTCTATTGATCACTTCCACCAGGGAGGGGCAAGTGCACAACGTCCCTTATTTTTTAACAATAGCAGAGGTAAACCAAATTAAAATATGGCTGAAAAGTACACTTAATAAACGGTATCAGGAAACTGACACATACTTTCTCCCTTTTAGCCAAACTTTAATGAAAAAATGTTTTATTATTTACTAAATATAGAATATGAAGTACAGATAAATGAACAGAAAATTGTCTAAAATAGCTGTTTTCAGAAATATCCACACAAATCCCTTTTTGGGAGGCACTATAGAGTCCGTTGCTACACACAGAGATTTTTAGAGGGGAAATACCCCCTTGTCCCCCACCCCAGGGTTAAATGGCAACATATTTCGAACATCCTCTGTTGGTCAATGATAACTTGACCTGCATATCAAGTTTTAATGAAATTGATCAGTAAATAAGAGAGAAATAGTAATTTTAGCGAATTTCCCCTATAGGGAAGAAGCTATTACCGTAGTCGGCATGGTAAGACCTAGGCCCGGGACCATGATAACTTTTCGTTTTGAGGTCCCCAGACCCCAAAAACACCATTCGTTCGAAACTGTATATATATATATATATATATATATATATATATATATATATTCATATTTTAACAAAGTACCCTTTTTTTATAAAAAACATTTTTATTTTAGACTGACATGTTTCGTGCGCTTAGGCCATTATCAAAGTCTATAAAAATATAACCTCACATTTAAAATAAAATAAATATTAATCATATGTTAAAATTAATTATTTTAAAGTTGCATATGAATTGTTTGTCATAATCGATAATATATTTTATTTTCTTCTGTTATTTTCTTTGAATACTATATTAAGTGATTTTTATACGTCCCTGTTCTTATTTTTTCAATTTTATCAAATATCGGGTTTGATTGTTTAGGTAAAACTGTATTTAGTATGTTTGAAGGGTCTTTTTTAAAATTAAAGTAAATATTCATTTCTTCTTTGACAAATAGCTTCTCTCTTTCTCGTTCAAACTCTAAAATTGTTAGATGTTCTTTTAGATCTGTATATTTGTGTTTTGACTTTATCAAGTGTTCTGCAAAGTTAGATTTCATTGTTGTTTTGTTGTTCGATTTAAAAGCTTGTAGATGTTCATTGAATCTAATTTTGAAGTTTCGGGAAGTTTGTCCGATGTAATAACTATTACACTCGTTGCAGTTTATTTTATATATTCCAGATCTGTTATATGTGTCGTCTTTATTATCTTGATGATTTGTTATTTTGTTGTTTAATATTTTAAAGATATTGTTCTTAGTTTTATAGCTAATACAAATTTGAGAATTTTTAAATGTGTTTCTTATAGTTTTGTTCATACAATTGTTGTATGGTATGCACATATATTTATTTTTTTCTCTGGTTTCTATGTTTCCTTGAAGTTTTTCTTCTCTTTGTTTTTTAAGTTTTTTCTTGATCATGTTGTCAATCATTTTTCTTTTATATCCATTTTTTTCGGCTAAATATTTGATCACATTAGTTTCTTTTACAAAATTATTATTTTTCAGTGGGATGCTTATTAATCTGTGAATTAGGGAATGGAAGGTTGCCATTTTATGGGACCATGGATGATTTGAATGAAATGGAATGATTGTGTCTGATGTTGTGGGTTTTCTAAAAATATTAAATGAGGGTTTTCCGTTTTCTTTAGAAATTGTTACATCTAGGAAATGTGAGGTTATATTTTTATAGACTTTGATAATGGCCTAAGCGCACGAAACATGTCAGTCTAAAATAAAAATGTTTTTTATAAAAAAAGGGTACTTTGTTAAAATATGAATATATATCTTATAATATTAGTAGCCCTAATCAATCATTATAACATAATATATATATATATATATATATATATATATATATATATATATATATATATATGTGTGTGTCCATGAGCACGATAACTCTCGTAAAAATTATCCGATTTTGATGAAATTTAGTAAACGTGTAAAGCAACATTTATGACTTTAAGTTCGAAAACCAGCCACATCGCTCCATCCGAAGGTGTATTTTGGGGGGGTTTTGTACCCCAAAAATGGTTTTTTTTGAATTTTTTACATATAATTTTGGAAAAAGTCAAATTTTGGGTTTTACCATTGGTTTCGGCTTAAAAAAATACACAATTTGGTATTTTGATCATTTCTCTACGTCAATTGGTTACCGAGATATTGAAAGTGCTAAACACAGTACGTTGTCTAATGTTATTCTTATGGAGAAAAAGAAAAATTGTATATCTCGCTTATTTATGAACGTATACTGACGAAACTTGGTATATGGCTTCATCTGGTTGTGGACCATTGATATTTGCTCAAAAAAACAATTTTTGCCAAAGGCTCCCGTAGCAGCAAACCTGTGTACTCAGCCCCATGTTATTCTTATGGAGGACAAGTAACGTGTTATCTCCCTTAATTATGAAAATAAATTAATGAAATTTGGTATGTGGCTTTGCCTAAATGAGTTATATTGATATTTGTATAAAACCCCATTTTTGTGTTCCTTCCTTCAGCAAACCTGCATACTCAGCCGCCATGTTATTCTTATGGAGAATAATTAAAATGTCATAAATCGTTTATTTATGAATGTATATTGATGAAACTTGGTATGTGGCTTTATGTGGTATTAAGATACATATATATGCATTGGAAATTCGCTGAGTACGCAGGTTTGCTGCTACGGGGGTATTTGTATTCCCCATAAGAATAACGTTGGACAACGTACTGCGTTTACCGCAAAATGAAAATTTCAATTTCCTCCGAAACCAGCAATCGTAGAATAGTAATTCAAAATACTAAATTATTTAGTTTTTTGAGTTCTTTTTAATGGTGAATACTAATATTTTTTTAAATTTATGTATTTTTATAAAAATTCCAAAAAACTGAATTTTTGATGTTTTAAGTCCTGTAATTTCTGAACCAGAACTTTTACAGGAATGCGTGTAGTGTCATTTTGTTGGAAAACTAAAGTTCTACAAACGACTAAAGTTTAATCAAAATCGTTCGAGCCGTTCTTGAGAAATTTTGATTTCCATGTTTTTCGGCGGTTTTTGGGGGATAATTACCCTTAAAAATAAAATACCCCCGTAGCAGCAAACCTGCGTACTCAGCGAATTTCCAATGCATATATATTTATCTTAATACCACATAAAGCTACATACCAAGTTTCATCAATATACATTCATAAATAAACGATTTATGACATTTTAAATATTCTCCATAAGAATAACATGGCGGCTGAGTATGCAGGTTTGCTGAAGCAAGGAACACAAAAAATGGGGTTTTATGCTAATATCAATATAACTCAACTAGGTGAAGTCACATAACAAATTTCATTAATTTATTTTCATAATTAAGGGAAAAAATAAACGCCTGGGGATATCGTGGATTAGTACCTACATACCAAATTTCATAAAAATCGGCCTGTTGGTTAGGGCTCTAGCTCTGTACACATCCACACAGACACACAGACACACAGACACACACTGACACACACACACACACACACACACACACACACACACACACACACACACACACACACACACACACACACACACACACACACACACACACACACACACACACACACACGCACACACACACACACACACACACACACACACACACACGCACGGACGGACGGACGGACATCACGTAAAAACCACTTTTTTGGGTTCAGGGAGCACCAAAACGAATATTTCCACTAACAACTCAAATTCGAAAATTTTGACGAAAACAATACTTTCTCCATATACTATGTATAGAGAGAAAAAGTAAAAAGAAGAGCCAATAAAATTCTAAAAAATATACCATTAATTAACTTTTCTTTAATAAATGTTTTTAAAAACCCTTGTGAACTCTCGCTTGGAGCAGAACATGAACTTAAACAAAATACGTTTTAAAGTGAAATCAGTCCATGAAATATAATGTTGTACTCTCTCTCCCTCTCTCTCTCTCTCTCTCTCTCTCTCTCTCTCTCTATATATATATATATATATATATATATATATATATATATATATATATATATATATATATATATATAACATGATAAAAAGGAAGCTTGGTGCAATGCAAATCTCATTGCTGTAGTGCAATTAATTAGCAATTCGGAGCCCGCGTATGCTCCTACCCTATTAGCGAATTTCCCCTATAGGGAAGAAGCTATTACCGTAGGTCTCATGGTAAGACTTAAGCCCGAGACCATGATAACTTTTCGTTTTGAGGTCCCCAGATGCCAAAAACACCATTCGTTCAAATTAAGACTTATAGCGGTAATGTATAGCATACGTTGTATTAAGTAGGCAGATTTAAGGGAAATTACAAAACTTCGACATATGAAGGAATTTTATTTATTGAGGTTCCGCTGTGCCTGCATTTCGCCCTCACCTCTTGCATCAACTTAACCTGACCTAACTTAAATGCTACGGCATGCCTTAAATTAGGTTGGCCAAAAGGCATAGATCTACATATATAGATCATTTATTTTTAAAATTAACATCTTATTACACATTATAATTTTCTGAATAACAAAAAATACTGAATGAAGAATACATTGATTTTGAAAAGGTTAAATTAGGATTATTAATATTGTAAAAATGGTTTTTAATAACCAATTGAAAATCTTATAGAAGGCTTATTTATTAAGTTAAGTAGGTAAATAGTTATCCAAATTACATTTTTTTTTTTTTTTCAGATATCTTGGACTAATTGAGGTATGGTTCTTCTGGCACCAATTAGAAAGACATATCCTTCAAATTTAGAGGTCTTGTATTTTTCCGAATAGTAGTTTATAGTTTTTTTCATATATTTGATTTTTTTCCAAGTGTACCTCAAAAGGTTGGTTTTCAATTTGTTTGAATCTTACTGTTGGATCTATTATAAGTCCTCGGTTCTTCTTTCTCTCGATGACTATAACATCGATATGGCGGCCATTTTTGTTTTTCAAAGCCAACCGTAATATTTATCAAAAAAACTTAAGAATCTAAAAGGTTGTGTGATTTTGACCTAAAAATAATAATATATGAAGATTTTAATTATACGATTTTAAATAACTGAGAAATTGTAATTTTTACAAGTTAAATCATTTTTTGCCATTTCTGGACTAAAACATCATGTTTTAACTTATAACAATTACAATTTTTCAGTTATTTAAAATTGTATAGTTAAAATCTTTATATTATTATTTTTAGCACAAAATTACACAACCTCTTTGATTTGTACTTTTTTTTCATAAATATTACGGTTTTAAGATACGGTTATAAGCTTTGAAAAACAGAAATGGCCGCCATTTTGAAATGGTATAAAGTAGAAACTTGATATTCCATGCTAAAATAGGTCTTATAAGTTTTAATACATGTACCAAGTATGAAAGTTGATACGTTAAATGGTTACAAAGTTATATTAAATTATGTACAAAACACATACAGACAGATAAACGGAAAACTATATGTTTTAGGACATATGACATATGTTCATAGGAACTTTTTTGCCTATTATGTGTACAATATTATCCTAAAATATTGGTAGGGAGTTCTGAAACACCCTGTTGTTTTTGTAGTTAAATTTATTTATTAGACATGATTTAATGATTGTTAAACAATTTTAAATGTTTTCTTTTTTAATTAATACAATTGGATGTTTAATAATGTCTATCAATGTTTATTTCCCCATTATTGATTTTAGTGATTTTTATTTATCAAGATTTTAATGATGTCTATTGAAGTGTTTTTATACTTGTATTTGTTGTAGTGATATTTATTGATATCAATACGTGTCAATAAACTCCTAATATGATTTCTATTTACTTGGTTTTAATGATCTCTATTGATGTCTAGTTCAGTGATACGTATTTACATAAATATACTTCTAATAGACTAACTATATTAGTTAGTCTATATGATATCACTGAATGGTCTAGTGATATGTCTATTAATATAAATGTATATTGATTTCTATTGATCACTTCCACCAGGGAGGGGCAAGTGCACAACGTCCCTTATTTTTTAACAATAGCAGAGGTAAACCAAATTAAAATATGGCTGAAAAGTACACTTAATAAACGGTATCAGGAAACTGACACATACTTTCTCCCTTTTAGCCAAACTTTAATGAAAAAATGTTTTATTATTTACTAAATATAGAATATGAAGTACAGATAAATGAACAGAAAATTGTCTAAAATAGCTGTTTTCAGAAATATCCACACAAATCCCTTTTTGGGAGGCACTATAGAGTCCGTTGCTACACACAGAGATTTTTAGAGGGGAAATACCCCCTTGTCCCCCACCCCAGGGTTAAATGGCAACATATTTCGAACATCCTCTGTTGGTCAATGATAACTTGACCTGCATATCAAGTTTTAATGAAATTGATCAGTAAATAAGAGAGAAATAGTAATTTTAGCGAATTTCCCCTATAGGGAAGAAGCTATTACCGTAGTCGGCATGGTAAGACCTAGGCCCGGGACCATGATAACTTTTCGTTTTGAGGTCCCCAGACCCCAAAAACACCATTCGTTCGAAACTGTATATATATATATATATATATATATATATATATATATATATATATTCATATTTTAACAAAGTACCCTTTTTTTATAAAAAACATTTTTATTTTAGACTGACATGTTTCGTGCGCTTAGGCCATTATCAAAGTCTATAAAAATATAACCTCACATTTAAAATAAAATAAATATTAATCATATGTTAAAATTAATTATTTTAAAGTTGCATATGAATTGTTTGTCATAATCGATAATATATTTTATTTTCTTCTGTTATTTTCTTTGAATACTATATTAAGTGATTTTTATACGTCCCTGTTCTTATTTTTTCAATTTTATCAAATATCGGGTTTGATTGTTTAGGTAAAACTGTATTTAGTATGTTTGAAGGGTCTTTTTTAAAATTAAAGTAAATATTCATTTCTTCTTTGACAAATAGCTTCTCTCTTTCTCGTTCAAACTCTAAAATTGTTAGATGTTCTTTTAGATCTGTATATTTGTGTTTTGACTTTATCAAGTGTTCTGCAAAGTTAGATTTCATTGTTGTTTTGTTGTTCGATTTAAAAGCTTGTAGATGTTCATTGAATCTAATTTTGAAGTTTCGGGAAGTTTGTCCGATGTAATAACTATTACACTCGTTGCAGTTTATTTTATATATTCCAGATCTGTTATATGTGTCGTCTTTATTATCTTGATGATTTGTTATTTTGTTGTTTAATATTTTAAAGATATTGTTCTTAGTTTTATAGCTAATACAAATTTGAGAATTTTTAAATGTGTTTCTTATAGTTTTGTTCATACAATTGTTGTATGGTATGCACATATATTTATTTTTTTCTCTGGTTTCTATGTTTCCTTGAAGTTTTTCTTCTCTTTGTTTTTTAAGTTTTTTCTTGATCATGTTGTCAATCATTTTTCTTTTATATCCATTTTTTTCGGCTAAATATTTGATCACATTAGTTTCTTTTACAAAATTATTATTTTTCAGTGGGATGCTTATTAATCTGTGAATTAGGGAATGGAAGGTTGCCATTTTATGGGACCATGGATGATTTGAATGAAATGGAATGATTGTGTCTGATGTTGTGGGTTTTCTAAAAATATTAAATGAGGGTTTTCCGTTTTCTTTAGAAATTGTTACATCTAGGAAATGTGAGGTTATATTTTTATAGACTTTGATAATGGCCTAAGCGCACGAAACATGTCAGTCTAAAATAAAAATGTTTTTTATAAAAAAAGGGTACTTTGTTAAAATATGAATATATATCTTATAATATTAGTAGCCCTAATCAATCATTATAACATAATATATATATATATATATATATATATATATATATATATATATATATATATATGTGTGTGTCCATGAGCACGATAACTCTCGTAAAAATTATCCGATTTTGATGAAATTTAGTAAACGTGTAAAGCAACATTTATGACTTTAAGTTCGAAAACCAGCCACATCGCTCCATCCGAAGGTGTATTTTGGGGGGGTTTTGTACCCCAAAAATGGTTTTTTTTGAATTTTTTACATATAATTTTGGAAAAAGTCAAATTTTGGGTTTTACCATTGGTTTCGGCTTAAAAAAATACACAATTTGGTATTTTGATCATTTCTCTACGTCAATTGGTTACCGAGATATTGAAAGTGCTAAACACAGTACGTTGTCTAATGTTATTCTTATGGAGAAAAAGAAAAATTGTATATCTCGCTTATTTATGAACGTATACTGACGAAACTTGGTATATGGCTTCATCTGGTTGTGGACCATTGATATTTGCTCAAAAAAACAATTTTTGCCAAAGGCTCCCGTAGCAGCAAACCTGTGTACTCAGCCCCATGTTATTCTTATGGAGGACAAGTAACGTGTTATCTCCCTTAATTATGAAAATAAATTAATGAAATTTGGTATGTGGCTTTGCCTAAATGAGTTATATTGATATTTGTATAAAACCCCATTTTTGTGTTCCTTCCTTCAGCAAACCTGCATACTCAGCCGCCATGTTATTCTTATGGAGAATAATTAAAATGTCATAAATCGTTTATTTATGAATGTATATTGATGAAACTTGGTATGTGGCTTTATGTGGTATTAAGATACATATATATGCATTGGAAATTCGCTGAGTACGCAGGTTTGCTGCTACGGGGGTATTTGTATTCCCCATAAGAATAACGTTGGACAACGTACTGCGTTTACCGCAAAATGAAAATTTCAATTTCCTCCGAAACCAGCAATCGTAGAATAGTAATTCAAAATACTAAATTATTTAGTTTTTTGAGTTCTTTTTAATGGTGAATACTAATATTTTTTTAAATTTATGTATTTTTATAAAAATTCCAAAAAACTGAATTTTTGATGTTTTAAGTCCTGTAATTTCTGAACCAGAACTTTTACAGGAATGCGTGTAGTGTCATTTTGTTGGAAAACTAAAGTTCTACAAACGACTAAAGTTTAATCAAAATCGTTCGAGCCGTTCTTGAGAAATTTTGATTTCCATGTTTTTCGGCGGTTTTTGGGGGATAATTACCCTTAAAAATAAAATACCCCCGTAGCAGCAAACCTGCGTACTCAGCGAATTTCCAATGCATATATATTTATCTTAATACCACATAAAGCTACATACCAAGTTTCATCAATATACATTCATAAATAAACGATTTATGACATTTTAAATATTCTCCATAAGAATAACATGGCGGCTGAGTATGCAGGTTTGCTGAAGCAAGGAACACAAAAAATGGGGTTTTATGCTAATATCAATATAACTCAACTAGGTGAAGTCACATAACAAATTTCATTAATTTATTTTCATAATTAAGGGAAAAAATAAACGCCTGGGGATATCGTGGATTAGTACCTACATACCAAATTTCATAAAAATCGGCCTGTTGGTTAGGGCTCTAGCTCTGTACACATCCACACAGACACACAGACACACAGACACACACTGACACACACACACACACACACACACACACACACACACACACACACACACACACACACACACACACACACACACACACACACACACACACACACACACACACACACACACGCACACACACACACACACACACACACACACACACACACACGCACGGACGGACGGACGGACATCACGTAAAAACCACTTTTTTGGGTTCAGGGAGCACCAAAACGAATATTTCCACTAACAACTCAAATTCGAAAATTTTGACGAAAACAATACTTTCTCCATATACTATGTATAGAGAGAAAAAGTAAAAAGAAGAGCCAATAAAATTCTAAAAAATATACCATTAATTAACTTTTCTTTAATAAATGTTTTTAAAACCCTTGTGAACTCTCGCTTGGAGCAGAACATGAACTTAAACAAAATACGTTTTAAAGTGAAATCAGTCCATGAAATATAATGTTGTACTCTCTCTCCCTCTCTCTCTCTCTCTCTCTCTCTCTCTCTCTCTCTCTCTATATATATATATATATATATATATATATATATATATATATATATATATATATATATATATATATATATATAACATGATAAAAAGGAAGCTTGGTGCAATGCAAATCTCATTGCTGTAGTGCAATTAATTAGCAATTCGGAGCCCGCGTATGCTCCTACCCTATTAGCGAATTTCCCCTATAGGGAAGAAGCTATTACCGTAGGTCTCATGGTAAGACTTAAGCCCGAGACCATGATAACTTTTCGTTTTGAGGTCCCCAGATGCCAAAAACACCATTCGTTCAAATTTATATATATATATATATATATGAGTAGCCCAGTTGCAAAACTCGTTATGTCCAAAAATAACGAAAATTGAGATAAGGATACCATTTTGTTAAGTGATTCAAGAGGAACAATATAATGCATTCAGGTGGTTGCAAAGTCCGTTAAAACAAACTGAAATAAATCAAGAAATACTACAAACTGCTGCAAAACTCGTTTTGTTCGTCTATCAAACTGCAACAAAGCTCGTTATGTCCATTAAAAAAAAATAGCTTCAAAACCCGTCATGTCCGGTTTGAATTTCGCTGTTACGGAAGGAAACTGCATCAAAACTCGTTTAGTCCCATATTTATCAAACTAGTAGTATTTTAACTTTCTTATAATATATCATAATTTTGTAGCTGGTTACTAAATTGTTTTATACTTTACTATGTTGTCAATACAACATAACTGAAAGTAGGGTATATTGGACATTCCTGGGGCAGGAGGGACAGGAGGGACGCCCCCCCCCCCGAGGTCTCGTCTGTGACACTTTGCGAATTTTTTTTTTTGCGAACTTTTTTGCGAACTTTTTTGCAAACTTTTTTTGCGAATTTTTTTTTTTGCGAATTTTTTTTTGCGAATTTTTTTTTTGCGAATTTTTTTTTTGCGAATTTTTTTTGCGATTTTTTTTTTTTGAGAAAGTTTTTTTTGCGAATTTTTTTTTTGCGAATTTTTTATTTGCGAATGTTTTTTGTTGTTGCGAATCCTAACCTAACCTAACCTAACCTAACCTAACCTAACCTAACCTAACCCATCCTAACCTAACCTAACCTAACCTAACCTAACCTAACCTAACCCATCCTAACCTAACCTCGGATCAGATTTCTGATTGCAGATTCTTGTTCGTCTAGTCGAGCCGAGTCATTTGAGTACCCACATCGTACACTTTGGATGATGTTTACAAAAAAGGGGCCCGCACCACACTTTCGACCTTTTTTTTGCATTTTTGGAATCTCCTCGTCAAGCCGAGTATTCTCAGTACCCACATGACATACTTTGGATAATTAATACAAGAGTTGATCAGGGTAACGCTACAACCAACAGAGCTAGCCCATCAGCGCTTGCGGTCAATTGAACTACCAGTGAATGCAAATTTTGAGGAGAATATAATTGCAATGCTTTGAACATATACTGCAAAGGGGGGTGTATCGATACACCCCCCTTCAAGTACTCTGCACCGAGGCAGCTGTTCGCACAACCGACTGACGCGTCCAGTCTACTGTCTGGGAATGCGGATGTTGTAATTTGATACCTCGACTGGAGGGTGCAGGTGTTCACACAAAAAACCGACAAGTCGAGACCTGTCTGGGAATGCGGATGCTGTAATTTGATACCTCGACGGGAAGACGGCTGACCCTTCTAGGAACCCATAATTATAGTCCGCCCGTATCGAATTCCGAGCAATAAATCACCAGTTGTCAAACACCCACGGTATCATTCTTGTTTTTGGCTTCAACAATTCCTGACGTATGGGGGAGCGAAAATCTCCCCCTAACCCATTATGTGTTAGGGGGAGCGAAAATCTCCCCCTAGTAATTAAATCAACAGAACACCAGTTGTCACGGTCTCATTCTTGTTCTAGTCTTCAACAATTCCTGACGTATGGGGGAGCGAAAATCTCCCCCTAAGCCATTATGTGTTAGGGGGAGCGAAAATCTCCCCCTAGTAATTAAATCAACAGAGCTAGCCCATCAGCGCCTGCGGACAATTGAACTACCAGTGAATGCAAATGCGGATGTTGTAATTTGATACCTCGACTGGAGGGTGCAGGTGTTCACACAAAAAACCGACAAGTCGAGACCTGTCTGGGGTGCAGCTGCGCCCGACCTCAGGAGGGCCAGGAGGAGCAGAGGAGCAGGAGGGGCAGGAGGAGCAGGAGGAGCAGGAGGGACAGGAGGAGCAGGAGGAGCAGGAGGGGCAGGAGGAGCAGGAGGGGCAGGAGGAGCAGGAGGAGCAGGAGGGGCATGAGGAGCAGGAGGAGCAGGAGGGGCAGGAGGAGCAGGAGGAGCAGGAGGGGCAGGAGGAGCAGGAGGAGCAGGAGGAGCAGGAGGGTCAGGAGGAGCAGGAGGAGCAGGAGGGGCAGGAGGAGCAGGAGGAGCAGGAGGGGCAGGAGGAGCCCCCCCCCCTCCAACCGGGCAAGGTTTCGTCTGTGACACTTTTGCCAGCCAAGACGCCTGCGGACAATTGAACTACCAGTGAATGCAAATGCGGATGTTGTAATTTGATACCTCGACTGGAGGGTGCAGGTGTTCACACAAAAAACCGACAAGTCGAGACCTGTCTGGGGTGCAGCTGCGCCCGACCTCAGGAGGGCCAGGAGGGACTGGAGGAGCCCCCCCCCTCCCCCCCCAGACGCCTGCACCAACACTTGGAAGAAAATCCTCCTACATTAGAAGGATTTCCTTCTGTTCCCTAACATGAAAAGCTTTTGTGGCCTTGAAAAAGGCCGATTGTGATGGTGGGATCAGGTGGAGGTTAAGGTGTTGGAAAACGTTTATTTTTTACTGTTAAAAAACTTTGTTACTTCATCAGGGTGCAGTTCATCGGTCCGCCGATTCCACCACATTTCAACAAGCATCATGTACTTCTGCTCATGTTCAATGGCGTAGAAGTGCTCCTCTTCAATGGGGTAGAAATTCATCTTGTAGTCCATGTCACGCTGCCAATATTCCCACTCCAAGCCGTCCAGCGGGCAATGGTTCCACATGCTGTTGATTCCCCGTCGTCTGGAGTACAGAGCGTCGTCAAGATCTTGAGTAGTTGAATACATTTTTGGTTCATGAACGTACTTGAACTTTTTGTCAATGCGCCATAGCCTCTTCTTATGGAAATGCTTCAAGGTGCATTCATCGTCGTCTTTTCGGTTGTAGAATTCATCACCTTCGAAGTAATCATCTTCATCGTCAAACGGTCTCTTCTTATTATTGCTATTCATTGTCGTTTCCGCTGCAACACATACATCCTCCAACTCAACGTCTGTGATGTCACAATCCCACTCGATGTTGGCCATGATCTCTTCGTAGCTGTTGACGCTTCGAAACTCAAGACTAAACTAAACTTTACTGCTAGGGGCGGGCTGTGCGTCGTGGGATGATGGGCGCAGGTGTACAGACAAAAAACCGTCGCGTCACCCTACTGTCTGGGAATGCGGATGCTGTAATTTGATACCTCTACGGGAGGGCGCGGGTGTTCACACAAAAAACCGACGAGTCGAGACCTGTCTGGGAATGCGGATGCTGTAATTTGATACCCCGACAGGAGGGCGACCGACCCTTGCAGGAACCCATAATTATAGACCACCCGCGTCGAATTCCGAGCAATAGTACACCAGCTGTCAAACACCCACGGTCTCATTCTTGTTCTAGTCTTCAACAATTCCTGACGTATGGGGGAGCGAAAATCTCCCCCTAGTAATTAAATCAACAGAACACCAGTTGTCAAACACCCACGGTCTCATTCTTGTTCGGGAGTTTGAAGTGTGTGGCTGTGTAATAGTGTTGCTGTGTGACGTTCTGTCAGAGCGATCGCCCGACGTTTTGGCCTAACCTACAAAATGAACCACTTAACCGCCTATGTGTTTAATGATCGGCCTTTGTCTGTACTGTTTGACAGCAGCGATAATCCATGGTTCAAAGCTAAGGATGTAGCTACAATATTGGGATACGCCAACCCTAAAGAAGCAATCAGAGTACATGTTAGAGAAAAATATCGCAAAACAATTCCTGAAGTATGGGGGAGCGAAAATCTCCCCCTAACCTATAACGAGAAACATTCAATCTTTCTTAACGAGCCGGGATTATATTCGTTACTTATGAAATCTAAAATGCCCATCGCCGAGAAGTTTCAAGATTGGATCTTTGAAGAAGTTTTGCCATCCATTAGAAAAAATGGTCAGTACAGACTTATAAACGAGAACCAACGGCTGCTACAATCACTTACAAAGTCGCTAACAAATAACCGAAAGCTAGATCAAACAAATTCCGAGTTTAAAACTACAAATGATATATTGTGTATGGAAAACCAATCCATGAATCAAACGCTGATCGAACAGACATCTAAAGTGGCAGTGTTGCCTGAAGATGTAAATCTGAAGCATATATTTTGTGTGATGATTAGGGAAACCCTTCTAGAGCAGTACGGAGTTTGTGAATACAAGTGCATTCGAACACAGAAGAGGAATTTCAAACAAGCCTTGAAAAAAGCAAAGGAAGAAGGATTTACAATGTGCTACTGTAGAGAAAATGTCCCCAACGGCATAAACATAGTGAATAAGGCTAAAGAAGTGATGAAGAGTTACGGCATGCACATTGACTGCAGATACAACAACATCC
This sequence comes from Allygus modestus, assembly GCA_963675035.1. Lineage (NCBI taxonomy): Eukaryota > Metazoa > Arthropoda > Insecta > Hemiptera > Cicadellidae > Allygus > Allygus modestus. The sequence continues at coordinate 118,515,339 of OY776111.1, forward strand.
TAACCTCACACAATTTCATTAATGTAGTTGAACATATCTTTGACAATGCATAGGTCTGCGCTTGTGGACTCGTTCCAGAACCTTCGACGCTAGTCAGGTAGCAACAGTCGATACGTGCTCCAAAGATGACCAGTGTGGATGACGCAAGAAAAGTAATCACCATATCAATGAACAAAATACGTTATAAACGTAACAACATCCGAGAAAGGCTCGCAATCAAGTTAGTGTTGGATAGAGCGAGAGATGTGTTTGAGAGAAAATATCATATGAAACAGCATACTTATGAAAAAAAAAACAAAAATATTGAATATCATGTGAAAGAATATAACTATGAAGAAAACAAAACAGACTGTTAAATTTAACGAGGAGCTAAATACACAGTACACTTACGAGCCCTGTGAGGATGTACAACAATTAACGTGGACTCAAATCGCAATAGATGAAATGAGATTCCGCAGACCGTTGGAACTGATGTTGGGTGAAAAAATCAAACATCTAACTTATTGCAACAAGATGTGTCACAGCGAGTGCATACAGTTTACTTCAAGGGTGAGCAGACACACCATCAGTCCGTAGTACGGTAGAAGTCACACGGTAAGGACGTCAACATGGCCGCTTACGTTTCTGCGGACGACTATATCAAATCGTTTATTCAGGAGATTGAGGTTATGAACAATAATGCTAGTGATCAGACATTGGCATCACCTCAGACGTCATCTGTAAAACCGATCACTGCCTGCAAGAGACGAAGGAGGCCAACTCTCATCGAAGTGGAAACCAAGAAACCAGGATGGGTGCCAAAACCAACAGATGATTGTCCCATAGTGTCATGGATGGAGGATGGGAATACTTTTGCTGTTCAAAACCCGGAAACAAAGGACAAATTTTATTGAAAATGGAAATGTACGATGGTACAGATATGGTGTTCATGTGCAGTTTATTTTTGGACAAAGATGGTGAAATGCTCCAAAGTGTTAGACAAGTAGTTGATAAAGTGGAAAACATGTGGATCGATAAATCAACAGGAGTACCGAAAATTACAGGCTTAACTCAAACTGTTACACAACGCAGTGCAGTTTCGCAACCAACGTCGAAGAAGCGAGCTGTGAGGAAGAAACAACGAGTGTCGCCAGCAGTCAATTAAAGCATCAGCATTCCCAGACAGGAGGGCGACGCGTCGGTTTTTTGTGTGTGAACACCTGCGCCCGGCCAACTACTAGAGATGTCGAGCAGCAGCACTTTCAAGCTAGAGTTTCCGAGCGTGAACGGCACTGCAGCAACCGAGGACCTGAGAGCTACCCTCAACAACTGCAAGTCTGACTCTCCGCTCTACACCAGGATAGACGATCTCAGAGAGGAATGCGACTATCTCATCACTGCGATGGAGCGAGCCACAACACCCTTTGGCGAGACGATCATCGTGATCCTGGAGGGGCAGGTCGGGGACGACTTCTTTCTGCGAGTCTACCTGCCTAGGCGCTTCAACGAGGTCCTGAGCAACACCGACATCGAGCGCTACAACAGCGGGTTTGGAGAACGCCTTCGCTTGGTGAAGCGCAGCCCGAGGGGTTCCAATAGCAGATTCACACCTTTGGAGTTTATGTAAAGCAAGACTTGAAGATTATGTAAATACCTTTGTAAATTAGTTTTCGTAGTCAATACTTATAGTCACGTTCAGAACATAACCACTGTGTTATTTATTTCACTTAACCCCAAAAATGTCCTTTGGTAGTAAGTTTAAGAGCGTGAGTATGGTAACTGTGAGGTGTTTAGCTCATCAGCGTCATCATCAGAATCATCGATATTTGTACATAGATGTAACCCACCGCGTAATGCGATACAATTGATTGGAGCGCATCGTGTGTGAGCTGTCTTGTGATGGCGACATAGCACTGCGTTTGTAACAAAATAACGTGTACATTAACACGACGATCACTTTTCTTGCTTAAGTCACGATGGGCATTATGGCGTACAGGACGATTGGTAATAACAGCGTTTAAAGTAAACTGTGCACATTCGTTGTGATACGTCTTGTCACAGCACGTTAGATTTCACATTCTCACATTCAACATCAATTACAATTGTAGACGTAATCTCATTTCATCTGTTGTGATTTAAGTCCACGTTAACCATTGTACATCCTCACGCGGCTCATAAGTGTAATGAGTATTTAGTATGACAATAAACTTCTCGAATGTTAGTACGTTAAATCGTAGCTTGTTCATTGACGCATCGATCCCTATTCTTGTTTCAGTCTCAATATGCATTATGGCGTACGTGCCAGATGGTACTAACAACGCTTGAAATAAACTGCACACATGTGTTGCGATACATCCAAACACAACAAGTTAGATGCATCATTCAATCATTCAGCATCAATTGAAATGTTATGCGTGGCATCATTTCATCTGGTGTAATTTGAGGGAATAACTCGACTACGAACCTTTATCGTATGTTAGTTCGTTAACAACGTAAATTGTACATTAACACGATGACCACTTTTCTTGCTTAAGTCACGATGTGCATTATGGCGTACGGGACGATTGGTAATAACAGCGTTTAAAGTAAACTGTGCACATTCGTTGTGATACGTCTTGTCACAGCACGTTAGATTTCACATTCTCACATTCAACATCAATTACAATTGTAGACGTAATCTCATTTCATCTGTTGTGATTTAAGTCCACGTTAACCGTTGCACATCCCCACGAGGCTCGTAAGTGTAATGAGTATTTAGTATGACAATAAACTTCTCGAATGTTAGTACGTTAAATCGTAGCTTGTTCATTGACTCATCGATCCCTATTCTTGTTTCAGTCTCAATATGCATTATGGTGTACGTGCCAGATGGTACTAACAACGCTTGAAATAAACTGCACACATGTGTTGTGATACATCCAAACACAACAAGTTAGATGCATCATTCTAACATTCAGCATCAATTGAAATGTTATGCGTGATATCATTTCATCTGGTGTAATTTGAGGGAATAACTCGACTACGAACCTTTATCGTATGTTAGTTCGTTAACAACGTAACTTGTACATTGACGCATCGATCACTTTTCATGCTTAAGTCACAATGTGCATTATGATGTATGTGACGACTGGTAATAGCAATGCTTGAAGTAAACTGAGCACATGTGTTGCGATACGTCTTGTCACAGCAGGTTATATTGCTCATTTCCCCATTCAACATCAATTACAATTGTATGCGTAATCTCATTTCATCGGTTTTAATTCAAGTCCGCGTTAACTGTTGTACATCCTCACGCGGTTCGTAAGTGTAACGAGCATTTAGTTTTACATTAAACTTCTCGTATGTCAATCCCAAGTAATCGGTGTTTGAAGAAGTTTGCCTTTCCCTCAAGAATTGTCACTAGCATTATAACATACGCGTTTAATAACCAGATCGCACTTGTAATATTTTTGTATACCGATAAAAATTCCAAGTAATCGAGGTTTGAAGAAGTTCGCACATTGATAAAAAAAAAAAAAATCCAAGTAAACGATGTTTGAAGACGTTTGAGTTTTCGCCATCACACAAGTTCCAATCTTGAGTAATGTCAACCCAAGAAAATGAAAGCTAACAGCATCACGTAGTTGTGTTAAGTTACGATAGGTATAGTTAGGTTTATTAAGACTGTTTCCAGTTAGAAAGGGGAAACATGGAGAGACTTATCTCATCGTTAGGTTACGATATCCAGTGTAAAGTTAGGTCTCTGAATAGAAATAGGAAACGTAGACAGTTGTATCTCATCCTTAGGTTATGTTATGCTCTGTTAAGTTAGGTTTGTGCTTATAGATAGGAAATATTGTCAGTAGTATCTCGTCGTTAGGTTAAGTCATGCTCTGTTAAGTTACGTTTGTTGTTGAATATACAAAAAAAAAAATCTGTACCTTAATGTCGGCGTGCGCATTATGATTATACCATTTTTAAATTGCGCACGCCGACATTAAGGTACAGATTTTTTTTTTGTATATTCAACAACAAACGTAACTTAACAGAGCATGACTTAACCTAACGACGAGATACTACTGACAATATTTCCTATCTATAAGAACAAACCTAACTTAACAGAGCATAACATAACCTAAGGATGAGATACAACTGTCTACGTTTCCTATTTCTATTCAGAGACCTAACTTTACACTGGATATCGTAACCTAACGATGAGATAAGTCTCTCCATGTTTCCCCTTTCTAACTGGAAACAGTCTTAATAAACCTAACTATACCTATCGTAACTTAACACAACTACGTGATGCTGTTAGCTTTCATTTTCTTGGGTTGACATTACTCAAGATTGGAACTTGTGTGATGGCGAAAACTCAAACGTCTTCAAACATCGTTTACTTGGATTTTTTTTTTTTTTTATCAATGTGCGAACTTCTTCAAACCTCGATTACTTGGAATTTTTATCGGTATACAAAAATATTACAAGTGCGATCTGGTTATTAAACGCGTATGTTATAATGCTAGTGACAATTCTTGAGGGAAAGGCAAACTTCTTCAAACACCGATTACTTGGGATTGACATACGAGAAGTTTAATGTAAAACTAAATGCTCGTTACACTTACGAACCGCGTGAGGATGTACAACAGTTAACGCGGACTTGAATTAAAACCGATGAAATGAGATTACGCATACAATTGTAATTGATGTTGAATGGGGAAATGAGCAATATAACCTGCTGTGACAAGACGTATCGCAACACATGTGCTCAGTTTACTTCAAGCATTGCTATTACCAGTCGTCACATACATCATAATGCACATTGTGACTTAAGCATGAAAAGTGATCGATGCGTCAATGTACAAGTTACGTTGTTAACGAACTAACATACGATAAAGGTTCGTAGTCGAGTTATTCCCTCAAATTACACCAGATGAAATGATATCACGCATAACATTTCAATTGATGCTGAATGTTAGAATAATGCATCTAACTTGTTGTGTTTGGATGTATCACAACACATGTGTGCAGTTTATTTCAAGCGTTGTTAGTACCATCTGGCACGTACACCATAATGCATATTGAGACTGAAACAAGAATAGGGATCGATGAGTCAATGAACAAGCTACGATTTAACGTACTAACATTCGAGAAGTTTATTGTCATACTAAATACTCATTACACTTACGAGCCTCGTGGGGATGTGCAACGGTTAACGTGGACTTAAATCACAACAGATGAAATGAGATTACGTCTACAATTGTAATTGATGTTGAATGTGAGAATGTGAAATCTAACGTGCTGTGACAAGACGTATCACAACGAATGTGCACAGTTTACTTTAAACGCTGTTATTACCAATCGTCCCGTACGCCATAATGCACATCGTGACTTAAGCAAGAAAAGTGGTCATCGTGTTAATGTACAATTTACGTTGTTAACGAACTAACATACGATAAAGGTTCGTAGTCGAGTTATTCCCTCAAATTACACCAGATGAAATGATGCCACGCATAACATTTCAATTGATGCTGAATGATTGAATGATGCATCTAACTTGTTGTGTTTGGATGTATCGCAACACATGTGTGCAGTTTATTTCAAGCGTTGTTAGTACCATCTGGCACGTACGCCATAATGCATATTGAGACTGAAACAAGAATAGGGATCGATGCGTCAATGAACAAGCTACGATTTAACGTACTAACATTCGAGAAGTTTATTGTCATACTAAATACTCATTACACTTATGAGCCGCGTGAGGATGTACAATGGTTAACGTGGACTTAAATCACAACAGATGAAATGAGATTACGTCTACAATTGTAATTGATGTTGAATGTGAGAATGTGAAATCTAACGTGCTGTGACAAGACGTATCACAACGAATGTGCACAGTTTACTTTAAACGCTGTTATTACCAATCGTCCTGTACGCCATAATGCCCATCGTGACTTAAGCAAGAAAAGTGATCGTCGTGTTAATGTACACGTTATTTTGTTACAAACGCAGTGCTATGTCGCCATCACAAGACAGCTCACACACGATGCGCTCCAATCAATTGTATCGCATTACGCGGTGGGTTACATCTATGTACAAATATCGATGATTCTGATGATGACGCTGATGAGCTAAACACCTCACAGTTACCATACTCACGCTCTTAAACTTACTACCAAAGGACATTTTTGGGGTTAAGTGAAATAAATAACACAGTGGTTATGTTCTGAACGTGACTATAAGTATTGACTACGAAAACTAATTTACAAAGGTATTTACATAATCTTCAAGTCTTGCTTTACATAAACTCCAAAGGTGTGAATCTGCTATTGGAACCCCTCGGGCTGCGCTTCACCAAGCGAAGGCGTTCTCCAAACCCGCTGTTGTAGCGCTCGATGTCGGTGTTGCTCAGGACCTCGTTGAAGCGCCTAGGCAGGTAGACTCGCAGAAAGAAGTCGTCCCCGACCTGCCCCTCCAGGATCACGATGATCGTCTCGCCAAAGGGTGTTGTGGCTCGCTCCATCGCAGTGATGAGATAGTCGCATTCCTCTCTGAGATCGTCTATCCTGGTGTAGAGCGGAGAGTCAGACTTGCAGTTGTTGAGGGTAGCTCTCAGGTCCTCGGTTGCTGCAGTGCCGTTCACGCTCGGAAACTCTAGCTTGAAAGTGCTGCTGCTCGACATCTCTAGTAGTTGGCCGGGCGCAGGTGTTCACACACAAAAAACCGACGCGTCGCCCTCCTGTCTGGGAATGCTGATGCTTTAATTGACTGCTGGCGACACTCGTTGTTTCTTCCTCACAGCTCGCTTCTTCGACGTTGGTTGCGAAACTGCACTGCGTTGTGTAACAGTTTGAGTTAAGCCTGTAATTTTCGGTACTCCTGTTGATTTATCGATCCACATGTTTTCCACTTTATCAACTACTTGTCTAACACTTTGGAGCATTTCACCATCTTTGTCCAAAAATAAACTGCACATGAACACCATATCTGTACCATCGTACATTTCCATTTTCAATAAAATTTGTCCTTTGTTTCCGGGTTTTGAACAGCAAAAGTATTCCCATCCTCCATCCATGACACTATGGGACAATCATCTGTTGGTTTTGGCACCCATCCTGGTTTCTTGGTTTCCACTTCGATGAGAGTTGGCCTCCTTCGTCTCTTGCAGGCAGTGATCGGTTTTACAGATGACGTCTGAGGTGATGCCAATGTCTGATCACTAGCATTATTGTTCATAACCTCAATCTCCTGAATAAACGATTTGATATAGTCGTCCGCAGAAACGTAAGCGGCCATGTTGACGTCCTTACCGTGTGACTTCTACCGTACTACGGACTGATGGTGCGTCTGCTCACCCTTGAAGTAAACTGTATGCACTCGCTGTGACACATCTTGTTGCAATAAGTTAGATGTTTGATTTTTTCACCCAACATCAGTTCCAACGGTCTGCGGAATCTCATTTCATCTATTGCGATTTGAGTCCACGTTAATTGTTGTACATCCTCACAGGGCTCGTAAGTGTACTGTGTATTTAGCTCCTCGTTAAATTTAACAGTCTGTTTTGTTTTCTTCATAGTTATATTCTTTCACATGATATTCAATATTTTTGTTTTTTTTTTCATAAGTATGCTGTTTCATATGATATTTTCTCTCAAACACATCTCTCGCTCTATCCAACACTAACTTGATTGCGAGCCTTTCTCGGATGTTGTTACGTTTATAACGTATTTTGTTCATTGATATGGTGATTACTTTTCTTGCGTCATCCACACTGGTCATCTTTGGAGCACGTATCGACTGTTGCTACCTGACTAGCGTCGAAGGTTCTGGAACGAGTCCACAAGCGCAGACCTATGCATTGTCAAAGATATGTTCAACTACATTAATGAAATTGTGTGAGGTTAGGATGTTGTTGTATCTGCAGTCAATGTGCATGCCGTAACTCTTCATCACTTCTTTAGCCTTATTCACTATGTTTATGCCGTTGGGGACATTTTCTCTACAGTAGCACATTGTAAATCCTTCTTCCTTTGCTTTTTTCAAGGCTTGTTTGAAATTCCTCTTCTGTGTTCGAATGCACTTGTATTCACAAACTCCGTACTGCTCTAGAAGGGTTTCCCTAATCATCACACAAAATATATGCTTCAGATTTACATCTTCAGGCAACACTGCCACTTTAGATGTCTGTTCGATCAGCGTTTGATTCATGGATTGGTTTTCCATACACAATATATCATTTGTAGTTTTAAACTCGGAATTTGTTTGATCTAGCTTTCGGTTATTTGTTAGCGACTTTGTAAGTGATTGTAGCAGCCGTTGGTTCTCGTTTATAAGTCTGTACTGACCATTTTTTCTAATGGATGGCAAAACTTCTTCAAAGATCCAATCTTGAAACTTCTCGGCGATGGGCATTTTAGATTTCATAAGTAACGAATATAATCCCGGCTCGTTAAGAAAGATTGAATGTTTCTCGTTATAGGTTAGGGGGAGATTTTCGCTCCCCCATACTTCAGGAATTGTTTTGCGATATTTTTCTCTAACATGTACTCTGATTGCTTCTTTAGGGTTGGCGTATCCCAATATTGTAGCTACATCCTTAGCTTTGAACCATGGATTATCGCTGCTGTCAAACAGTACAGACAAAGGCCGATCATTAAACACATAGGCGGTTAAGTGGTTCATTTTGTAGGTTAGGCCAAAACGTCGGGCGATCGCTCTGACAGAACGTCACACAGCAACACTATTACACAGCCACACACTTCAAACTCCCGAACAAGAATGAGACCGTGGGTGTTTGACAACTGGTGTTCTGTTGATTTAATTACTAGGGGGAGATTTTCGCTCCCCCATACGTCAGGAATTGTTGAAGACTAGAACAAGAATGAGACCGTGGGTGTTTGACAGCTGGTGTACTATTGCTCGGAATTCGACGCGGGTGGTCTATAATTATGGGTTCCTGCAAGGGTCGGTCGCCCTCCTGTCGGGGTATCAAATTACAGCATCCGCATTCCCAGACAGGTCTCGACTCGTCGGTTTTTTGTGTGAACACCCGCGCCCTCCCGTAGAGGTATCAAATTACAGCATCCGCATTCCCAGACAGTAGGGTGACGCGACGGTTTTTTGTCTGTACACCTGCGCCCATCATCCCACGACGCACAGCCCGCCCCTAGCAGTAAAGTTTAGTTTAGTCTTGAGTTTCGAAGCGTCAACAGCTACGAAGAGATCATGGCCAACATCGAGTGGGATTGTGACATCACAGACGTTGAGTTGGAGGATGTATGTGTTGCAGCGGAAACGACAATGAATAGCAATAATAAGAAGAGACCGTTTGACGATGAAGATGATTACTTCGAAGGTGATGAATTCTACAACCGAAAAGACGACGATGAATGCACCTTGAAGCATTTCCATAAGAAGAGGCTATGGCGCATTGACAAAAAGTTCAAGTACGTTCATGAACCAAAAATGTATTCAACTACTCAAGATCTTGACGACGCTCTGTACTCCAGACGACGGGGAATCAACAGCATGTGGAACCATTGCCCGCTGGACGGCTTGGAGTGGGAATATTGGCAGCGTGACATGGACTACAAGATGAATTTCTACCCCATTGAAGAGGAGCACTTCTACGCCATTGAACATGAGCAGAAGTACATGATGCTTGTTGAAATGTGGTGGAATCGGCGGACCGATGAACTGCACCCTGATGAAGTAACAAAGTTTTTTAACAGTAAAAAATAAACGTTTTCCAACACCTTAACCTCCACCTGATCCCACCATCACAATCGGCCTTTTTCAAGGCCACAAAAGCTTTTCATGTTAGGGAACAGAAGGAAATCCTTCTAATGTAGGAGGATTTTCTTCCAAGTGTTGGTGCAGGCGTCTGGGGGGGGGGAGGGGGGGGGCTCCTCCAGTCCCTCCTGGCCCTCCTGAGGTCGGGCGCAGCTGCACCCCAGACAGGTCTCGACTTGTCGGTTTTTTGTGTGAACACCTGCACCCTCCAGTCGAGGTATCAAATTACAACATCCGCATTTGCATTCACTGGTAGTTCAATTGTCCGCAGGCGTCTTGGCTGGCAAAAGTGTCACAGACGAAACCTTGCCCGGTTGGAGGGGGGGGGCTCCTCCTGCCCCTCCTGCTCCTCCTGCTCCTCCTGCCCCTCCTGCCCCTCCTGCTCCTCCTGCTCCTCCTGACCCTCCTGCCCCTCCTGCTCCTCCTGCTCCTCCTGCTCCTCCTGCCCCTCCTGCTCCTCCTGCTCCTCCTGCCCCTCCTGCTCCTCCTGCTCCTCATGCCCTCCTGCTCCTCCTGCTCCTCCTGCCCCTCCTGCTCCTCCTGCTCCTCCTGCCCCTCCTGCTCCTCCTGCTCCTCCTGTCCCTCCTGCTCCTCCTGCTCCTCCTGCCCCTCCTGCCCCTCCTGCTCCTCTGCTCCTCCTGGCCCTCCTGAGGTCGGGCGCAGCTGCACCCCAGACAGGTCTCGACTTGTCGGTTTTTTGCGTGAACACCTGCACCCTCCAGTCGAGGTATCAAATTACAACATCCGCATTTGCATTCACTGGTAGTTCAATTGTCCGCAGGCGCTGATGGGCTAGCTCTGTTGATTTAATTACTAGGGGGAGATTTTCGCTCCCCCTAACACATAATGGCTTAGGGGGAGATTTTCGCTCCCCCATACGTCAGTAATTGTTGAAGACTAGAACAAGAATGAGACCGTGACAACTGGTGTTCTGTTGATTTAATTACTAGGGGGAGATTTTCGCTCCCCCTAACACATAATGGGTTAGGGGGAGATTTTCGCTCCCCCATACGTCAGGAATTGTTGAAGCCAAAAACAAGAATGATACCGTGGGTGTTTGACAACTGGTGATTTATTGCTCGGAATTCGATACGGGCGGACTATAATTATGGGTTCCTAGAAGGGTCAGCCGTCTTCCCGTCGAGGTATCAAATTACAGCATCCGCATTCCCAGACAGGTCTCGACTTGTCGGTTTTTTGTGTGAACACCTGCACCCTCCAGTCGAGGTATCAAATTACAACATCCGCATTCCCAGACAGTAGACTGGACGCGTCAGTCGGTTGTGCGAACAGCTGCCTCGGTGCAGAGTACTTGAAGGGGGGTGTATCGATACACCCCCCTTTGCAGTATATGTTCAAAGCATTGCAATTATATTCTCCTCAAAATTTGCATTCACTGGTAGTTCAATTGACCGCAAGCGCTGATGGGCTAGCTCTGTTGGTTGTAGCGTTACCCTGATCAACTCTTGTATTAATTATCCAAAGTATGTCATGTGGGTACTGAGAATACTCGGCTTGACGAGGAGATTCCAAAAATGCAAAAAAAAGGTCGAAAGTGTGGTGCGGGCCCCTTTTTTGTAAACATCATCCAAAGTGTACGATGTGGGTACTCAAATGACTCGGCTCGCCTAGACGAACAAGAATCTGCAATCAGAAATCTGATCCGAGGTTAGGTTAGGATGGGTTAGGTTAGGTTAGGTTAGGTTAGGTTAGGATGGGTTAGGTTAGGTTAGGTTAGGTTAGGTTAGGTTAGGTTAGGTTAGGTTAGGATTCGCAACAACAAAAAACATTCGCAAATAAAAAATTCGCAAAAAAAAAAATTCGCAAAAAAAAATTCGCAAAAAAAAAAATTTCTCAAAAAAAAAAATTCGCAAAAAAAAAATCGCAAAAAAAATCGCAAAAAAAAAATTCGCAAAAAAAGTTTGCAAAAAAGTTCGCAAAAAAGTTCGCAAAAAAAATTCGCAAAGTGTCACAGACGAGACCTCGGGGGGGGGGCGTCCCTCCTGTCCCTCCTGCCCCAGGAATGTCCAATATACCCTACTACTGAAGTCTGAAATAACTTTGGCGCAAAATCGTTCTCCTTTTTTGTCTGAAGGACTAACCTAATCTTCAGTGTGGTTATCCTGCTCTGTTATTTGTTATAATTATAGTTAATTATTATTATTGTTGAATTATCTAAAGAGAAGGTGTTTTCATACGTATGGCTAGAGAATGAATTCAGAAAGGGGTCGAATCAAATTGCTTCTGCTGTCTATCATAGGTTAAAAAATACAGACCTCACTGGAATCCGCATCGTCAAGCTTGTTGCTGACGGCTGCGGAGGACAGAATAAGAATACCATGCTTATCGGCATGATATCTAAGTTTTTGGTGCATGATTCTCCACCTCCGTTAAAGATTATCAAAGTAATATATCCGGTTGTCGGACATTCCTTTATACGAATGCGATACCTGAAGACTCCGATGCGGGCGACATAGTGGAAGAAGCTACACAAGTTGCAGTATAATTTGTTTACTGTTTTATTTTATTCAATAATTGTTTATTGAATGTTCATTTATTTTGTAAAACATTTAAAAGGTTTGTAAAATAAAGTATTAATTTAAAAAATGTATTTTTTACTGTCCTTATTAAATTAAAATAGTTCTATGGCCTATTTACTCTTATGTTTACCCAAAAATTTTGCACGATATAGATAAATAGATTTTTCTATGTTTTAAATACAATAAAAACATAAAAGAATACAATAAATTTACATTACTAATATGTTAATATTCCAAAGATATAACAGCAAAATATACAGAACTAAAACCCATCATGTCCAATACTGTTGCAAAATTCGTTAAGTTCTCGAAACTGCTGCAAATATCGTTATGTCAAAACATTTTTTTTATTTTTCTGGTCAACTTTCAATGTCAGATTTTTGCCATCAACTACCTCTTTTTAGGATATTTTTACAATCAAAAATATAACAAAATCCAGACATAGGCTGCTAAATTAAACTAGCCACAGTTTTTTGCCATTTCTGAAAATTTTGTTTGTATGGACAAAACTGGTTTTGCAACTGGGCTACTCACATATATATATATATATATATATATATATATATATATATATATATATATATATATATATATGTGTGTCCGTAAGCACGATAACTCTCATAAAAAAGGTCCAATCTTAATGAAATTTGGTACAAATGTGTGAAGTACCATTTATTTGAATGAGTTCGCACCAGATGAATCCCAGATGAAAACCAGATGAATCGCACCATCCGAAGGTGGGTTTTTGGGGGGTTTTGTACCCCAAAAATGTGTTTTTTGGGGTTTTCATATGTAATTGTGATTTAAATCAAATTTTAATTTTTACCATTGAATTTAGCTTAAAAAACAAACAATTTGGTATTTTGATCATTGTTCTACGTTAATTGGTTACCGAGATATTGAAAGTGCTAAACACAGTACGTTGTCTAATGTTATTCTTATGGAGAAAAACAAAAATTGTATATTTCGCTTATTTATGAACATTAACTGACGAAATTTGGTATATGGCTTCATCTGGTTGTGGTTTATTGTTTTTTGCACAAAACAATTTTTCGCCTATGGTTCCTGTAGCAGCAAACCTAGGTACTTAGTCCCCATGTTATTCTTATGGAAATTACTTAAAATGCTATATACCGCTTATTCATGAATGTATATGGATGAAACTTGGTATGTGACTTCACTAAGATGAGTTCTATTGACATTTGCATAAAAACCCATTATTTTGTGTGCCTTGTTGCAGCAAACCTCCGTACTCATCCCCAGTGTTATTCTTATGGAGATTAATTAATATTTTAAATATTGCCTGTTTGTGAATATATTTATTATGAATCCTGATACGTATTTTAATGTGTTATGTTATATATTCATTGAAAATTCGCTGAGTATGCAGGTTTGCTACAACGGGGGTATTTTGGAGTCCCCAGCGTTGGGAATTAGAGGATAATTACCCTTTTCGAGGGCAAATTTACCTTCGAGGGTAACTTACTTACTCTTAAGGGTAAAAAGGGTAATTTAATTCAAAAGGGTTTATTACATTTTAATTGCTTGTTATATAACTTATTTAATAATATAATAATATAAAATAAATGGTATCAGGAAACTGAAACAAACTTTCTCTCTTTTATCCCAACTTCAATAAATAAATTGTTTTTTATAACTACAGAATATAAAGTATGCATAATGCACAGAATATCTTCTAAAAAACCTTTTTTCAGAAATGTTTACCCAAATCCCATTTTTGGAGTCGCTACAAAATCCTTTGCTAGACACAGTGGTTTTAAGAGGGGAATCGCCCTTTTATCCCCCCCCCCAGGGTTAGGGGGATTCATATTTTTGAATATCCTCTCATGGTTAATTCTAGCTTGACCTGCATATAAATTTCAACTAAATTAATCATTAAATTTAAGAGAGAAATTGTAAATCTTGTATTCCCCATAAGAATAACATTGGACAATGTACTCAATTTTCTCCGCAAACAGTAATCGTAGAATAATAATTCAAAATATTAAATCGTTTAGTTCGTTGAGTTTTCTTTAATGGTGATCCGTAAATTTTATTTAGCACTTAAAATTCTTTATGAAAAATATATAAAAAAAAACTGAATTTTGGAAATTGTAAACCCTGTAATTTCTGAACTCGATTTTTTCCAGAAATGCAGCTGGTGTCATTTTGTTTGAAACCTAAAGGTCTATAAGCTACTACAATTAACTAAAATCGTTAGATCTGTTTTTGAGAAATTTGGATATTTCATGTTTTTTGGTGGTTTTTGGGAGATAAATACCCTTAAAAATTAAAAAATGCCTAGAGATATTGTGGGTTAGTACCTGCATACCAAATTTCATCAAAATCGGTCCACTGGTTGTCGTCTCTAGCTCTGTACACATCCAGGCAGACACACAGACATCACTCAAAAATAAGTTTTTTTGGATTCAGGGAGTACCAAAACAAATATTTCCACTAACAACTCAAATTCGTAAATTTTGACGAAAACGATACTTTCTCCATATAGTCTACTATGTATAGGGTGGAGAAAGTAAAATGCCATTAGTGTTAAAAAGCTTAGCAAAATAATTGCGTGGTTAGGACTATATTGCAAGTTAGTAGGGGAGAAAGGGGGAATGGCGACCACCTAAGCAGGAATGATTCTTGCGTGGATTGTGTTGGTGGAATCTTTGTTTGATTTACTACATTAGTGGTCAAATTCAGTTTACTACAACATACTAAATTCTCAAAACTATAGATTAAGTATTTTTTTTATAAAAATGGTTTAACTTAGTCACTACATCGATCGGTATTCCCCAACATGCTGACCGGGTGCTCCCCCATGTATTTTAAATGGGGAAAAACATTTTTTGTCCACTTTATTATAAAACATAGAATAACATCCAAACTATCATATAATGGATTTAAATGTAAAAAATAATACTTCTACAAAGCAAAATCAAAATATATTCTTCATTAAGTATAAGATATAACTATATAAGTTTAAGGTTATATCAAATTGATCAAAGTGTAAACAACTTAAAAGCTAACGTTGACTTAACATGTAAGTAAAATATTACTTTAGCAAACAAATTAAAAACCTAAATGACAAAGAAGTTTAAACGACGTCCTAAAAGAAGTTACAAGAACTTAAGTCTAAAAACGCCTACAGTGGTCACAAATAAAATCTTCAGGAGTCAGCTCCACTGCAAAGAATATGCATCCACATACCGCATTCACATAAACTATTACTTCTACAACAACCACAAACATATTTATATTGTTGTGATTTTTACCGTTCAATTCTTTTTAGGGGAGCACCGATCACCTTAGCGTTAAATTACGTGTTGGGGAGCGCCGACCAACTTAGCATTTAATTTCGTGTAGGGGAGTACCGATCACCGGTCGGCATAACCCCAACGCTTTTGGTCGGCGCTACCCAAAACACATTACTTTACAATATCTAACATAGCTACTGTCAGGAACAAGCCATCCATTAAAAAATACGTGGTAATAATCTTTGATAAGAGGTGTTTGTTATTCTATGAGTTAGGTCTAACAAATATGTGTAGAAAGTGTAATTACGGAGGTCTAATATACGGTGAAAATTAGAACGAGATACACTAAAACCTTTTGAGGTTAGAAAATCCTAAACGGGTAGCATGAGACTAGCGGCTGGCAGGAAATAGACTCTGGGGGCTGCCGCTAGGAGCGCTGTTCTGTTTGTTTCGAGTTGAGTCTCGTCTGTCAAGGTCAGTACCCCTGGTCGGCGCTACCCAATGGTCGGTGCCACCCCACTCTCCCCTATTCAAGTCTGAATTTTTTTAGCAAATATTAGTCATGATGTATATAATAAAACTTTCTTATGTATTTTTCTTGTTACTTAATGACTTATGATTCTAAATTACTAACTCTTGACTAATTATCTGCTCGGATGTGATCGGGAAATGTGGATATAAAAGTGACGCTATCTAATCTGTGGGCAATGGCTACCATGTGCTAAGCCTAGCTTGTCTTCACAATAATGAGTGTTACTACCTACAAAATTCACTAGGCTATTTAAATATAGCTCACAAATCACTTTACTTGACTTATCAATAAATATATTTCTACCTATGATCTTCTTTGGTTTATTGTAGTGAGTAGAATGTGTTTTGTAATTAATCTGGATATCAACAGAAGGTAGGTGTACAATTTCTAGAATATCTTTGAACTATTTAAATTAAATACAAAGTTACAGAGGAACAATATAATATTTATTTATCTAGTAATAACAATTGTGTTTTAAAAGTTATCAATCAAAGGGGATTTACAAATAATCTACAATTCAGGGGAACAGTTACAGTGAATGGCCTAGGCTAAAAGGTGGATGGCAATATTACATGTAGGCTTAAGACTAAATGTTCATATTTTGATTCTAAATGGGTTTCTTTTATAAATGAGGGCTCTTTTACTCAGGGGGGAGTATCGTGCTGACTTGAATAACGTTGAAATTATAGATGAAAGAATATTTAATCCAATTAGGCTTATGCTGTTTACAAATTGCAACAATGAAAAATTTTGGTGTTGTCCAAAAGGAAAGTCCAATGGTTTTCACTGAATTTACTGATGATTAAAATACTCAAATTAAATTTAGAAAAGATAGTTCAATGTAATAATATACTCTTGATGTTAATTTAACTTTCAGAACATTAGACTTGTTCTATTAAATGTCTGTATTCTTTCAAGTCCCTAATAGAATACACAATGGAAGTGGTTTACCAATCAGCTTACAATGTTCTTCGCTCAATACCAATTTTTGGGATAAAACAAAGAAAAGGGGGTGAATTTAAAATGGTATTATACTGAGCAGTGAGTCCCTAATAAATGAGCACTAAGCAATTCAAAAATTAGGCCATACTGGGTGAATTTAAATAGGAATTGTGTCCTGCACACAAATATTAGGTCTTAACACTATGGCATCTGGAACAAGAAGGAAGATCTAGCAGAGATGAGGTCTGGAAGCCTGGTCCATTGTTGAAAGCACATGGTACACACAATTGTTAACACTGGTCACTGTAATTTAGATTCCTTAAGGACTATTTTTGAAAAGTATATTATATTAAATTTTAATTCTATTGCAATCCTCTCACATAAATTATATCTAAAATATTATTATTAGCAACATATTAAATTAAGTGAGTAGGCTATTAGATGTGGATAGGCTGTGAATAATTATTGGTGATTAATTAATGAAATACATATTATTTTACAATTGCACAGATAAATAAACATTAAATACATAGAGGGGAATGGTTTTCTGAGGATTGGTGACAATGATGATTATTATTAGGCATGAACATAGGGCAATTAATACAAATAACACATTTAGGGGAAATTAATTAATTAACACATTGATAGGGAAACTTAAATATAAAATAACACATAATAGGAAAATTATCACTAAATAATGAATGGATGACATGTAATACTATAACTTATATATGTCATATAAGTCATACAATCAACCCAGAATGCAAATAGCATGAATTAATATTTTTATTTTTGATATGTCATCGATTTAAGTTATTTAATGTGCGTACATAATTTGTAATTTTACTTTCTGATTTAAAGTATATTTTACACATACCAATAATGCGCTTATCGGACAAAAATTTTGTCGAGGGTAATTTACGGTGAAAAAGGGTATTTTTTTCGGAGGTCGAGGGTAATTTTCAAATAGCGGTCTCGAACAACCAACAACCCTATTTAGAAAGTGCTGGCAGGCTATAATATTTTTTGAAGTGTTGTAAAACGTTTTTATTCACAACCCGAATTAGTTTAGTATAGCTCACATGTGCCTTTACTTAATAAACTCATCCCCATTAAAAAGATTATTAACTTAATTAACGAAATTAGTCTGGACTTCCTTTCCCTACGATTCTACACCTTTTCCCGGAGGGAGAACGTTCGTATATGTTCGGAAATTGTCGGCTCTTGTTGACGTCAAATGAATTGATCACGTGGTTGGGAGTGTTCTTGGAAAGTAAAAATAACAACTAGCGA
This sequence comes from Allygus modestus, assembly GCA_963675035.1. Taxonomy (NCBI): domain Eukaryota; kingdom Metazoa; phylum Arthropoda; class Insecta; order Hemiptera; family Cicadellidae; genus Allygus; species Allygus modestus. The sequence continues at coordinate 118,533,653 of OY776111.1, forward strand.
TGATGTCATCCAGTCAGTAGAAGGGATGGAAGAGTGGGAGGAAGGAATCGCTTTATTTCAGGAATAGGAGGGTTTCCCCAGTGGATGACTCATCGTTGCTAAGCAGCAGACTGTGTTTCGCTTTGAAGCTTTGTGGATACTTTTATACTTAGACAGTGCAATTAGTTATAGTTTACTTTATTTAACATTTTCAAAATGTTTCTACCTTCCTTAAATTCTATCACCAACTTAAAACAAATTGACAAGAAGTCGACTGCAGAATTTCTGGCAAGCGTGACTTCTGATATCATGGTTACCCCTACCAGCACAATATCGGTGAGTCATTGTTTATTAGTTCATTTGCACTAGCTAATCTTTTAGTCCATAATTATAAATGAAATAATTTGTTCAAAACTTCAGCAGGTGTGCATTATACTTGACGCCATGACGTAATAACACGTCAGCAGAACTTGAAAATTGTTTCTCCAAGGTTATTGAAGATAGCCTACAAAATGCTCACCTAAAGATACAGTGGGGCAATTAAGTTGAATATCTTTATCTACAAATTATATGCTCTCAATGATACTTCTAATGTGGATTTTGTTCTTTGTTGAACTCTAATTAATTTAAAATCTAAGCTGTATTAATTATTAACCTCAAAGTATTGTTCATAATCTGTTGACAATTTTGCAGTTAAAACCTGTTTTTAATAATTAATGGTCAAAATATGGAATCTCTTGACTAATTTTCTTTGCTTGTCCACAAAAGTGGCATTTTCTATTTAACGTTAAGAGTTCCTAAACCCCCAAAAGTCATGTGGGGGCCTGCGGAATCGAACTTTGCCTCTAGCACAGAAATCCAAGACGCTAACCATCAGGCTAGCAAGGCGCTATTCTTGTTTTTACACTTGTAAAACATCCGAGAAACCGTTTAGTTGTTATGACTACTGTACTAACTTATTAGCCCAGATTGTTACTACACGTCTGGTTAACAGGGTTTTGGCACTTTAAGTTAGTATATTCAGGACCAGTTTGATCTTTAACACAAAATTAATAAATTTTTTAATTTGTTAAACGATCCTTTTGCCTTTGATGATTGTACTAACTCTTAGCCGTTTTATTTCCATATTAAACAAAATTAAACCTGTTTGAAAGGGGGGAGGATGAGGGATGGGGAGAGGCCGATAAGGTGGAGAGGTTTCAGGCATAAATAAAAAGGTCACTGATTAAGGGAATGGTAATGCCCTTCTGCTCTCTGTTTTAACTCCACATTAAAAAAATTACTTGCGGGTGTGGAAGGGGGAGAGAGAGAGAGAGAGAGAGAGAGGAGTGATGAGCGCAACAGAGCCTACTAGATATCAAACAATTTTTTTCCAAATATTCGTTGACTATATAATTCAAAAAGGCCATAATTCAAAAAATATTTGTTTGAATTTCGACCTTTGGGCTGGTTATATGCATAGTCTAAATAAATTTTTCTTTGGATGTTATAGGCCTAATTTGTGTGTCTTGTGATTAAAATCACCTGTTATGCACTGCACACACACTACTACTATATTAGTTCAGATTACACAAATATTTAAATACGATTCCTGTTTCTTGAATCAAAGAAAAGTATCTAATATTTAATTTACATATTAAAAAAAAAATTTTGGGCATTATTACTTTTACTGGTACCGGGAAGTTACTTGTTATTTTACAGATTGATGACTTCGCTAGCGTCATCTTCCATCAAACTGCACTCGCTGACACTGATGGTTGTAGGAGCATGCTTTCAGAACTCCAGCTGACTGAGTACTGATTAGGTTTAGGGGTTTATATAGGTGTGTTATAGGGGTTCTTCTGTAATGTCTGGAAATTTCTGGGGTAGGTAGTGGTGTATTGAATGGGGTTAGGCGCGGCGTGGGTCTTACATGCAATATTAAGGGCTCATTGTTTGAACCAGATGTTAGCTATTGTAATATACAATTTGCGTTTGACGTTAAAAACAAAAGCGAAAGCATGCTCCTGCAACCATCAGTGTCAGTAAGTGCAATTTGACGGAAGACAACGCTAGCAAAGTTATAGACTCCACTGCACACCCCAGCACACAATGGATCTTTGTACAGATTGAGTTACAATTTTACTTGTTCTATGTTTATGATTATTCTATGATAGTATTTCTATTATTATATGATGTATTTCTATGATTATTCTACTCGCAAGACCTGTTATTGCTAAAAACTTATTTTTAGTAGGCCTATACCTGCTGCAATCAACTAACATTGATCCTCGTGTTAATCCTATGAACAAAAGTAGAACTTTGGGTTTTGGCTATGCCCTTCAAAATAGAAATTGAACAGGGGCGGATACAGACTATCTTTTTTGGGGGGGATTGAGCAATGAGCTTGATAGATCTAGAGCTCTCATTCACATATCAATCTTAAAAAAAAGTGAAGCCTACATGGTGGTGCCATTTTCCCCTCTGCAATATCTGTTCCCTCACGGCAAAACAACTAACAACAGACTATTAAATAACATAACCTGTAATTTATGTACAACCGTTTTCCTTAAAGTAGTAATCAAAACTTTCTGAACCCCATAGCATGTAGAGGCGACAACACTGCCTAACGATTTGCATAAAAAAAGTGAGCCGGTGATTTTGTAAGGTTAGAACACCTGCGACAAACATTCTCGTTCTTCGAACTGCTGGAATAGGTTGTTTGATTTTTCTAAACGAGTCTGGTCATCCAAATAAAACTGTAGTCTAGTAGCCTGTAAACTATAGTCTGGTCACTGTAGCCTAGTAAAAATAATCAAAATTGAAGAAAATTTATTTTGTTTGCTTGCTTCACGCATCTATTCTATTCTTGCCATGAAAAAAAAAAAAATTAAGAACAAATCAACAAATACAAGATCCGATAGACCTCCTTGGTTATTTGTATATTTAATTTATTTTGTGTGGATTTTAGGTTATATTTCTGATAGGTTATGGTACTATACAAAAATGGTATTTTTATTTAATTTTTTAGCTTAAAACTGACAATTTGCTACAAAGGATATGTTGTGAATTTGTTAAAGGGTCGTAAATCATGTTGTAAAATCCATTTAAGGGTAATTTTAAGGATCAAGAGTAATTTCGTAACACCAGACTTGCAACACTGCTTGAACAGTTTCAACTCGTTATCGACTCATTGGTCATTTAGTGATCATGAATGCAAAGTCTTTTTCACTCATGCAGTATACTAAACACGGTCATAAGTATTCCAAAACCTACAAACTGATGATATGCAATTACTGTACCTTTTCATTATTGATTTATTTGAACTTTACCTATCGCTTCTAGTGTTTAAAAATACACTACGATTCGGGAGGTAAGGAAACTCCTCCCATTATCAAGTGAACCCTACTAGGCTACATCTAAATACCAAGTTCTTACACCTAACTAACCTACATTTTTTTGGATTTTTAAATATTTTTCTCCTGTACATTTTATTTACACAAACACAAAACTAACAAATACAGATACAAAAAGACAAAAATTACAATACACTAACACAACACATATATAGCCTACATGAACAAATAGAAAACTATCAATACATTACCTGTTCTGCATTGTTGCCTCTAAGCTAACCGCAAAATACGGAAACTGCACTCTCGCGTACTCTCACTACCGCACACCGCACTTGACTAGCGACTAGTGGTAGTGGAGGGGGGAGAGCCGTTACCCCCTCCTACCGCCAGGGGCACGTGATGACACAGCTGTAGGTTACCGACCCATCTGTGATGACGGGAACTTGACATGGAAACCAAATAATTGCATGATTCCTCCTAGAATGCTACATGAGCACCCGTACGACATCCTCATAGAGTTTACCACATGTCTCCAAGGTGAGCATTGGGAACTAGTCATGCAATCAGGTGGTTGTGTCCTCCAAGGGCGATCACAGATGCATGTGTCATAGTCGTATTGGATGGACTCTAGACACGGGAGCAACTGGAACACAAGGAACTGGCGTGTGTTTGTGGGGTGGTTTTTGACTCAAATGGTTTTTAATTAAGGGAACCCATAGTGGCCTGACATCAATACTACTCTGACTTATCGGATTCTCATGTAATTTTTTTAACTAGTTAGTGCTCGTTGAAATTCTACGAATACAATATTAAGGTAGAGTACCTTACGGGAAAAGTCACCAACAATGAAATATTTGCATAGTTTGTCTAAATGAGCACAATGTGACTTACGATTATCTCCTTAATGCTGTAATATTTTTAATTTTCAAATTAAATATGAAACAGAATGGAAAAAATAATTTACATAACCTAACTATGACAAAGTTTGAAATCGTCATCTTATTAAAAATAAGTTGATTTTTGTGAACGGGTTACTGGCGAAACTATTACGTTCAAAATCATGGTTGATGTATTATTTGAAAGCCCTTGGCATCTAGAAGTGTCTTTTTGGGGTTTGAAAGACGGTCTACCTTCAGGGCTCTGCTCCCTGGGCTTTCAAAGTTCTAATGTTAATCTTATGGAAGAAAATAAATAAATGTAAATGAATATTAACAGCAGCTGTTGATACTAACACACAGTACAGAAGGAATATCAGCTGTTATAAGAAAACTTCTAGAATGGCATCTCAATGTAGGCCCAAAAATATTAAAACAGTAAATGAGATGGATATAAAAATATATATATATATATATTTGCTCAAAGTTGAGCAGCTTGATTTACTAGTCATCTTATTAAAAAATAAGGCGATTTTCGTGAACGGGCTACCAGCGAAACTATTAGGTTTAAAATCATGGTTGATATATTATTTAAAAGCCCTTGGTGTCTAGATGTGCCTTTTGGGAGTTTGGAAGACATCCACCTTCAGCGCTTCGACCCCTGGGCTTTTAAAGTTCCGATGTTCTTATGGAAGAATAGAAATAAATGTAATTTAACATTTAACAATAGCTGTTGCGCTTTGACCCCTGGGCTTTTAAAGTTCCGATGTTCTTAAGGAAGAATAGAAATAAATGTAATTTAACATTTAACAATAGCTGTTGATACTAACAAACAGTACAGAAGAAAGATCAGCTGTTTTAAGAAAACTTCTAGAATGGCATCTCAATGTAAACTAATAAGACTACTAATAAAACTAATAAGTATATGAGCTGGATATTCCCAATATGGAAAACAATTTGTTTGAATTTGAGAAGCTGTATTTGCTGTGTTCTATGTTTAAAAAGCTTATTTTGGAATTTATGTAATCAAATGAAAAATCCACTTAGCAAATTTAAAGTTGTTTTCTTGGCACCCAAAATGATAGAGCCACGATCGCAGACAATTATCGTTGAGTGAAGACTTGTAAAAAATATTAGATGTAATCACGCTTATTGCTTATTGCTTATTGTTTTATAGCATTTACGAACATATTAAATCCAGTCGGCTGGTCTGAAACTTTTTTCTGAAATTGTTGGATTTTGTTTTCATGTATTATTTACAAAACAAACCTTTTAGTGAATTTCCCCTATAGGGAAGAAGCTATTACCGTAGTCGGCATGGTAAGACCTAGGCCCGGGACCATGATAACTTTTCGTTTTGAGGTCCCCAGAACCCAAAAACACCATTCGTTCGAAACTGTATATATATATATATATATATATATATATATATATATATATATATATATATATATATATATATGTGTCCGTGAGCACGATAACTCTCGTAAAAATTATCCGATTTTGATGAAATTTGGTATAAACATGTAAAGCAACATTTATGACTTTAAGTTCGAAAACCAGCCAGATCGCTCTATCCGAAGGGGTATTTTGGGGGGGTTTTGTACCCCAAAAATGGGTTTTTCGAATTTTTTACATATAATTTTGGAAAAAGTCAAATTTTATTTTTTCCCATTGGATTCAGCTTAAAAAAACACACAATTTGGTATTTTGATCATTTCTCTACGTCAATTGGTTACCGAGATATCGAAAGTGCTAAACACAGTACGTTGTCTAATGTTATTCTTATGGAGGAAAATAAAAATTTTATATCTCGCTTATTTATGAACGTATACTGACGAAACTTGGTATACGGCTTCATCTGGTTGTGGACCATTGATATTTGCTCAAAAAAATAATTTTTTACCCAAGGCTCCCGTAGCAGCAAACCTGCGTACTCAGCCCCATGTTATTCTTATGGAGAATAAGTAACGTGTTATCTGCCTTCATTATGAAAATAAATTAATGAAATTTGGTATGTGGCTTTACCTACATGAGTTATATTGATATTTGTATAAAACCCCATTTGTTGTGTTCCTTACTTCAGCAAACCTGCATACTCAGCTGCCATGTTATTCTTATGGAGAATAATTAAATTGACATAAATCGTTTATTTATGAATGTATATTGATGAAACTTGGTATGTGGCTTTATTTGGTATTAAGATACATATATATGCATTGGAAATTCGCTGAGTACGCAGGTTTGCTGCTACGGGGGTATTTTGACATATGATGGGTTGAACAAAGCATCCCGCGTGGAACCATGGAGAAATAATAGGCCTACGAACATCAGCGATATGGTTTACTCTCAGGTCAAGGAGTGAAATTAAAAATTAATAACTTGGGATGTCATTACTTAAAGGTAAACATTGTAGATTGTGTCAATTAATAACATAATAATTGCAAAATATAGGAAAAATATTATCTTCTTCTTTGGGTCAGCCTAAATCGACGTCTGTAATTGCAATATATGCGATGCATCATTAAAAGGTACTGGCCACTAATGATTTTCCCTAAGCCAGCTGTTTTCTTTTGCAACTACCTATTGTGTCTGTTATTAGATACTACACAGTATATGTGTTTTAATAATCAGCTGGTCAGAGAAATTAAAATAGTGATAAAATAGGTTTTAAAAAGATCCTTTTACTTTCTCCCCCTTGTACATAGTATAGTATATGGAGAAAGTATTGTTTTTGTCAACATTTTCGAATTTGAGTTGTTAGTGGAAATATTTGTTTTGGTGCTCCCTGAATCCAAAAAAGTGATTTTTACGTGATGTCTGTCTGTCTGCCTGTCTGTCTGTCTGCCTGTCTGTCTGTCTGTCTGTCTGTCTGTCTGTCTGTATGGATGTGTACAGAGCTAGAGCCCTAACCAGGTCTGATTTTTATGAAATTTGGTATGTAGGTACTAATCCACAATATCTCTAGCCGTTTTTTAAATTTTTGATTTTAAGGGTAATTATCCCCCAAAAACCGCCAAAAAACTTGAAAAATCAAAATTTCTCAAAAACGGCTCTAATGATTTTAATTAAACTGTAGTCTTTTGTAGAGCTTTAATTTTCCAACAAAATGACACCACCCGAATTTCTGTAAAAATTCAGGTTCAGAAATTACAAGACTTAAAACATCAAAAATTCAGTTTTTTGATTTTTCATAAAAAAAACATAAATATTAAAAAACATTACTATCCACCATTAAAAAGAGCTCAAAAAACTCAGTAATTTTGTATTTTGAATTACTATTCTACGATTGCTGGTTGCGGAGAAAATTTAAATTTTCATTTTGCAGTAAACGTAGTACGTACGTTGTCCAATGTTATTCTTATGGGGAGTACAAAAATTACTATTTCTCTCTTATTTACTGATCAATTTCATTCAAACTTGATATACTTGTCAAGTTAGCATTGACCAACAGAGGAAATTCGAAATATGTTGCCCCTTAATAACCCTGGGGGGGAATAGGGGACATTTCCCCTCTTAAAAACACATGTGTAGCAATGTATTCTGTAGTGCCTCCAAAACAGGGATTTGGGTAGATATTTTTGAAAACAACTTGTTTACAAGATTTTCTGTACATTCGACCATGCTTTGTATTATATATTTAGTAAGTAAAAAGTAATTTATTCATTAAAGTTGGGCTAAAAGGGAGAAAGTATGTGTCAGTTTCCTGATACCGTTTATTTTATGTTATAAATTAAATTAATTCAAAAATGTAAGTAGATTGTGAAAATATAGAGGGATTGATCTTTCATTTAAAACAAACTGCATGTAAAATGGTTCAGTGGAGACCTCAAATGAACTAACCAAAGAGGTGCAAAGTTGAAAGTTAAATATCTCCATTGCATACAACATTTTAATGCTCAAAGCTACATAGAAACAAAACGTATTTTATCTATAGGGCCTATACATAGATTCCCTACTTATAACATCTGTTTTTGCTAATAACCTGTCCATAATGGGACAATAATGGGTCCATAACAGCTGCAATTAAAATACATTTTTTCTCCATGTTAATCTTAAGGGCAACAAACAAACTTTGAGGGCAACCCGTGCCCTTTAGAATGAAAATTTAAAAAATTAAAACCTTTAAAATGCACAACTCGGATTTAGGACAGTTATTTTGATACTTTAATCTCAAAATTGGTTTAGAAATAACGGAGTTCTCTTAACAAAAATCGCCTTAGCTTATTAATTTACAAGATTTCTTATTTCTTTGTCAATGGATTTATTATTAATAATAATTTTAATCATAATTTATTAATCACCTTGTTTGATTTTATAAAACATTTTATTACACCATTTGCACATTATACATAACAACAATTCTTAATATTAGTACCACTACCCGCTTCACATAGCGAAAGGGCAGGAATTTTATCAAAAAAGACGAGCGCTATACAAATGGGTTGTGAGGGGTGTGTGGAATGAGAGCGAACGGCCGTCCTTGAATGGCCGGAACTGCCAGCGTGAGTCAGCCGCGAACATGCCAGCGCTTTAACGTGCGTTTCCCGGTATTGACATAGACTGTCGCCGCCGCCGCGCCGTCACTATCTCGGCCTCAGTCCTAGAGTCCTGGGTCTGTGGTCCGTGTCATATAACTCGCCACAGGACACTATTGTATGTGTGTATGACAGATATTATAGTGTAGAGTGATGTCTAGTTGTGTGTGCAAAATAATTATGGATTACCAGCGCAACATAGTGTGAGTAAGCCGAGTATGCTATGATATGGATACTAGCTTTTCCCACAGCTTCGCTTGTTCATCTGATTTCAGTTTTACTGTCGGTAACTATGGTCTTTGGGAGGAAATCTAATCACGCAGTTGCGTGCGGACATTCACGCTAACCTTGATGTCAAAGTTGCCCTATAGATTGAGGAAAACACCGGATCATTTATTTAGAGTTCGATTATCAAATGAAAGTGACTGGTGGAGCGGCCGCGCGACGACCGTACATTCACATTCTATTTTATAGCCTCGTGGAAACGTAAAACACATGGATAGACATTTCCGATAATCGTTAAATTGTCACTTAAACAAGTGTGTTGCTAATTTGTCAAATATTTTTTGTTTACTTCCACGAGGATATTAAATATAACGTTTGGTCGCCGCGCGGCCGCTCCGCCAGTAACTTTTTCGATAATCGGACTAAAAGAGATACAAAATATCTTCTAGCTCAGCATTTCTCAACCTTCTTAAAGATGCGTACCCCTTAAACATTTCTTTTCATACATTTGTTAGCCCCAAACCGGACTATTTTGTACCTGCTGCAGGTATGAAAGAGAAAAGTTAGTAATGAGGAAAACAATTTGGATAGCAATAAATGCACTTTAAAACTATGTGACCAGACCATTGTATTTTTCAATACTTTTATACAGTTCACTCTTAAATATAAATACCCCCGTCGCAGCAAACCTGCATACTCAGCGAATTGCCAATGCATAATATATGTCTACCACATAAAGCCGCAAACCAAGTTTCATAAAAATATATTCACATTGTATAAGCGATTTTAATTATTCTCTATAAGAATAACGTAGGTAATGAGTACTACGTAGGTTTGCTGAAATAAGGAACACAAACACTTTGTTTTTATGTAAATATAAATAGAATTTAACTAGGCGAAGCCACATACCAAGTTTCATCAATATTCAATCATAAACAAGTGCTATATAACATTTTAGTGATTCTCCATAAGAATAACATGGGGGCTGAGTAAGCAGGGTTGCTGCAATAAGGAAAAAATGGGTTTTTATGCAATTATCAATATAACTCAACCAAGTGAAGCTATATACCAAGTTTTATTAATTTATGTTCATAATTAAGGGAGTCAATACATTTGACTTATTCTCCATAAGAATAACATGGGGCTGAGTACGTAGGTTTGCTGCTAAGGGAATAATCACCAAAAACTCAATTTTTTATGCAAATATCAATATACCAGTACTACGTGAAGCCACATACCAAGTTTCATCAACATACATTCATAAATAATCGAGATATCAAATTCTATTTATTCTCCATAAGGATAACATTGGACAACGTACTGTGTTTAGCACTTTGAATATCTCTGCAACGGTTGGGCGTAGAATCAAAATTTAAACACCAAAATGATTGTTTTGTGGAACTGAACAGATTGGTAAAAGCAAATGTGAAGTTTACATTAAAATAAATTGAGGAAAAGCCAAAAACTGTTTTCCCATAAGATTAACATGGGAGATTTTATGAGTAGGTTTTTTGGATTTTCTCCGCAACCACTTAACCTAGGTTAATAATTCAAAATACTATATTATTTGTTTTTTTAAGCTCTATAACATGGTCAAAACCAAAATTAAGTTTTTTTTTTAAATTTTAGGGTAAAAAATCCAAAAAACTGATTTTTGGAAAATTTAAAAACCCCATAAACCTTCTTTCCCATGGTCCGATTTTTCTGGTTTTCTAACTTAAAGTCATGAATGTCATTTTACACATTTGAGCCAAATTTCATCGGAATCGGACGTTCTTTACTCAAGTTCGCATTCACGGACACACACACACATATATATATATATATATAAATTTGAACGAATATTGTTTTTGGCATCTGGGGACCTCAAAACAAAAAGTTATGGTCTGGGGCTTAAGTCTTACCATGAGACCTACGGTAATAGCTTCTTCCCTATAGGGGAAATTCGCTAAAAGTAAGGTAGTACAACGTTATTGCGATACAGCAAATTATAAAAGGCAATTTGCTTTTCATTAGTTTTATTATATTTATATAAAAGAGTTGATTTTAAAAGAAGCTACAGTATATGTAGTGTTTGTTATATGCCTGGGGGAGCATCCAAGTCTTTCTACCAGTTCAGTGGATGGGAACGGCCCCAAAACCCAATTGGCAAATCAGGCAGATTTCATATTCACTGTCAAGGTCCAACCAAAAGTTAATTAGAAGTATTTCCTTCAGAGCTGTATTTAAAATTGTCGTCAGTAAAATGTTTAATAGTATGCTGATTGTTTTACAATTTATGAACTACTTTTTGGGAACATTTTAGAACTACTTTTTGGGAACATTTTAATTGCGTAGGTGCATTTTTGTTAATTATTTACAAGTTAGCTAGTACTATAGGGAACCGAGCCATGCTCGGTGGTATTTTATTAATATTCGTTGGTGAAAATATGCAATAGTTAAATGTTGTGTAGTTGCGACGTAATTTACAAGACATATTTTAATGTCATTGTCAATTATCGAAACTAATTATTTTCTTGTTATTTACTCCTCACTTAACCAAATTAATGTTGGTATAATAGAGTTGTCTTGAGTCTCAATTGTTCTTATTTGTAAAATTTTTAATCAGAGACAAAGTTATCGAAATTCTGATCCTTAATCTTCCCTCCCCTAATCGGCAGTGTGTGCCATTTATGCAAATAACAATAGCTAACATTTCTGTCGAGATACCATTTCCAACTATGTTGCAGGACTGTGTAAATCCTGGCATACGTAAGGAATCGCTAGGACGCCGCCTCCGTCTGATGAAGAGGTCAAACGATAGGTTCTCGAACTTTCTTTCGTGTTGAGAATTCGGTTTGGAAATTCACAGTGTTTCGCGACATTGTACGTAGGTTGTAGTCTTAAGTTTGGCTCAGTTTTCTCGCATTGATGTTGGGCGAAAAGAATCAAACATTTTCTCTGTGCGACATGCCGACTTCGTTCAACAAGAAGAAAGTTATATTGAACGGTGGATTCTCGGATCTGCCGTCGGCAACGATGCTGAGAATTTAGCCTATTGAAGTAGAGGAAGAACGTGTTGTGGGCCGCGGAGTGAAGTTCGCGGAAAGACAGTGGCGGTAGCGAGTGGTGGTAGTGGGGCACGAGCCGGTGTGACGTCACGGCTGAGTATGGCCGTGGCTGGCACTGCGGCACCGTCACCGCCTCAGTCTAGCGCCGCCACCCGACCATGTCACAGCTGGTGCCCAATATTACCTGCTACAACAACTACATCCCACCCTGCGACATGGACCTTCCGACCTTCTACGACCCGCTACTCGACTTCGACATCGATCATAAAATGGTACGAACCGCCATATTGTCGCTAATTGGGTTTGCGTTTTAAGGCTCAAGAGTGCTAGAATACCGTACTCTTACAGTTAGTTGTTTAAACAATTTTCTAATAAAGCAGTCAAAAGTCAGATTTTAAGCATATCTCAACTTTAAAGTACATGTTTAAATGTAAACAATTGACTTTTCTTGCCTAGTAAAAAAAATTAAACATTACCTTAAAACTACCAAAGTGCTTGTTTGATTTATATTTTGGGTACCAATTGGAATATAATATATTACTAAAGATCTGTTATAACATTTTGTCTGTTATTTGTAAGTTTTGTTACTTTACTGTTTTTCTTAGCCATCATACTTTGTATCTCTGTATGTAAAGTGGTGTTATGCCGTTGGAATGCAAATAAATAAATAAGATCTCGGGTAAATAAATCAAGGACGGTTTAATTTCTCTGTTTATTTTTAATTTGCATGTTTACATTTTATTCTTTTCATGTAGTATCGTATCAAGATGATTTTCATGATCTTGCAACAGCTTTTTCTATTTAGTTTTGTTTATAAAGTAATGACGATTACAAAGAATGTCTGGACCGGGAAGAGTACATCCACGCGAGTTGCTACTTGTTGGGCGCGGGCCAATTGAATGCCTTAACCTTTGTTTCTAATTTTGTTGTTGGAAGACGATCTGTCTTGTAAATGTTCAGCTTTTCCTGAATCGCAAATACGGAGTTGTAAGATAAATTAAACAAAGTTATTATTCAAGTTTAATAATGCGTGGTGTATCTAGCCTGCCTAAAAATTTGCTGTAACCTTAACACCGTGTACATTACCAGATAATTCTTAACTCCATGGATTGATAGATTTGTATATGTGAAGAAATCAAGTATTTTTGGTATTATTCTACTTGGCTTGTATCATTGTGTTTTTCTGCAACAATTACAAATCAGAATTCTGAGCGATAAAATGCATTGAATATAAAATAGAAGCTCAAAATCGTCGCAATGTGTTGAAATACGAACAATACCTTTTGATTTTTTGTGTGAATCCCCCAGATAGCTGTGAAACTAGTGAAATGTGTAAGTAGGCCTACTGTTCCAAATACGTGCGTTGTTTCAAAATAGATAGGCCTACATCAAATTTGTTCGGATAATCATGGAACGATACAATTATAGAGGCTTTACCGAAGGGAGAGAGATCTTTGGCTATAGGCTAACGTTTTGAATATTCCAATGTTTTTGATTTTGTTTTCATTAGCTTTTTGCTGTCGCAGCATCAGCTGTTCTAATGTAGTAATGTTGAATTGTAACTTTTGTACATTCGCGCATCATTGATCGTGTTAAGAAATCATAAAAAACAGTTTAGTAGTTTCTTGGTAGGCCTACTCTTACTGTCGCAGTGCTCAATTTTGTTCCAATAAAGCCACCGCTGCAGTGATCGTGCTGGTTAAATTGTTCTATCTAATTAAAGGTTTAAGATAAACAGGTGTCCCTATAGGCCTAAATAAAAGGATATAGCTTTTAGTCAAATTTTACTTTTGGAAAAAAGAGGCATATGTGCTTGACAAAAAAAGTACTAATGGATGCAATTGTGGGATTTAGCAGGATTATCAAAACTTACTGTTCCAAAAATATGACGTGTTAACAGTTTATGATTTAAAGTACCTGGGGGCCGAGCTTTGCTCGGGGAAGGCCAGTCAGTTTGTTTAGATGACTTGGAGTAATATTTCACCACTTCCCCCTACTGATAATCAGATTTGTATAACTCATTTGCCTCTTTTCTACATTTTGAAGGTCACTCCAGTTGTTATTTATAGCTCAATGTCACTTTGATTTATTTTACTACTCTATATATGTAATCTTCGCTCAAATCTTTTAATCTCTGCTCTCAGGAAACCATATGTTTATAATCATAAACAACATGAGTATTACTTTGACAGTTCCCTGATTGATTATAAACAGCTGATACAATTATTTTGTTTTAATTTTTAACTCCATAAGCCCAATGTTAATTTTTTTATCTTTTCAATTTCGTTTTTAACATTATTTGATTTTTACTGGGGATGAAACCTGTCTAGAACATATTTTTATACTAGAATTTAGTTATTTCCAAAATTTGAAGGAAATCCTCGGAGCCATTTTCGAGATAATTGTGCAACCAACCAACCAATCAAGCAAACATTGCTCATACCAGAGTATAGGATTAGTTATGAAAACATATAAAGATTATAGTGTAACACGTGAACCAAAATTGTTAATTATTAGTACCGGTAGCGATTAATAATTTTAAATCATTTTTTATGAAATTAAATACGTTTTACTCTGCACTTCGCTTCCGCCCGTTTTTTTTTTTTTGTTTTCATATTTGTCCAGATAATTTGTAGTATTTCTTGGTAATCCGGCAGGCTAATCAACAAAAATGAAGATGATGTTTCTGTTGTTGATGTGTGAAGGTTGCGCAGTGTTGCACCACGGGCCGGCGCGGCGCTACGACAGGTATCCGGAACTAGGTCTTAAGGGAGAAAGTTTCCACGCCGTGCAGCGTGTTTTTCGGCTTTTGCGTCACATTTCAGAAAATCCTGACGAACACGTTTGTACTTGCGCGCTTCCTTGTCCTTCGCCGTGGTTTGATGTTGAACCTTTTAACAGGAGATGTCTGTGAGTTGTTGTTTGTTGTTTTGGTTTTAACAATAAATTGCGTTAACACGAAGACTTGATGCAAGTTTCAGCCAGTTTTGCAGTGGCTGCCAAGCCAGACGAGATAAATTCAAAATTACACTCAAGACATCGGGACGACACGCTATAATTAGAACAGCATTTCAGCCAACGATTCCGTGTCTTGCATACCTTCAATTTGCTCGCGTTACAGTACGACTCGCTTCAGAAGTAAAATTTTTCAATTTGAGCGTAATTTTAACTAGATGAAACAGGTTTTTACCCTCAAGAAACTAAATTTCTTGAGGGATGAGATATTCGTTGCCAGGTTAAACTGCGTATCATTTTACTATGTGTAAATAAATACCCCCGTCGCAGCAAACCTGCATACTCAGCGAATTTCCAATGGAGATATATAATACTACATAAAGCCACTTACCAAGTTTCATAAAAATATATTCACAAATAAGCGGTATATACAATTTTAATTATTCTCCATAAGAATAACATTGGGGCTGAGTACGTAGGTTTGCTGCGACAAGGAACACAAAAAATGGGGTTTTATGCTAATATCAATATAACTCAATTAGGTGAAGTCGAATACCAGTTTTTATTCATTTATGTTCATAACTAAGGGAGACAGAGCATTTAATTATTCTCCATAAGAATAACATGGGGGCTGAGTAAGCAGGTTTGCTGCTTCGGGAGGATTATGCAACAAATATTTTTTGAGCAAATATCAATAGACCACAACCAGATGAAGCTGTATACCAAGTTTCGTCAGTATACGTTCATAAATAAGCGAGATATAAAAATTTTCTTTTCCTCCATAAGAATAACATTAGACAACGTACTATGTTTAGCACTTTCAATATCTCGGTAACCAATTGATGGTAGAGGAATGATCGAAATACCAAATTGTGTGTTTTTCTAAGCTGAATCGAATTGTGAAAACTAAAATTTGACTATTTCAAAAATTAGATGTAAAAAATAAAAAAAAAACATTTTTGGGGCACAAAACCCCCCCTTCGGATAGAGCGTTCTGGCTGGTTTTCAAACTTAAAAGTCATAAAAATGTTGCTTTACACGTTTATACCAAGTTTCAACAAAATCCGATCATTTTTACGAGAGTTATCGTGCTCACGGACATATATATATACAGTTTCGAACGAATGGTGTTTTTGGGGTCTGGGGACCTCAAAACGAAAAGTTATCGTGGTCCCGGGCCTAGGTCTTACCATGCTGACTGCGGTAATAGCTTCTTCCCTTTAGGGGAAATTCGCTAAAACCAAAGACTCGAGTAAAGTTTTTCATAAATGTGATGCTCATCAACGTGAATTTGACACATACGCGCAGTAAGCCGTAATCTATTGATAACAATCCAGTTAGAATGCTGGAATGCTGAGAATGTGCTCAGCGCACTCGGAGGAGGAAATTGATGTGTTGCCCTACTGATAACCGCGCCTGAGTTCTGTTGGTTTGGAAAGGAGAGCCATTACCGAG
The DNA here is from genome assembly GCA_963675035.1 of Allygus modestus. Classification (NCBI taxonomy): domain Eukaryota; kingdom Metazoa; phylum Arthropoda; class Insecta; order Hemiptera; family Cicadellidae; genus Allygus; species Allygus modestus. The sequence continues at coordinate 118,550,065 of OY776111.1, forward strand.
AAGAGAGTAATGTAGTGATAAGATAGGCCGAGTGCATAATGTGTTTGGATACAGTAATGTGGCGGCGCGGGGGCGGTGTTAATGTTCAGCTATATAACGGCTGCACTGCTCCATCTCGGCTACTAGTTGAACTGCTCCTGTCCACCCACTCGTAGCTAGGTGAATGCAATTGATAATCAGACTGAGTTCCTTCGTCAATCTATTATTGGGTCTGCATGGTAGCTTACAATCGTAGGACTTCATCTGTTATAGAAATACTAAGTCTGACCGGGAAATAGCCAATTATTGTCGCCTTCAATTGTGTGGGCCTTTCATGGTTTTGTAACCTTTAAAAGGAACGGTTACACTGAACTTGCCAACGAATTGGGGTTTTGTATCGATAACACCTTAACATTTGTTAGGACATTTGATGAGTTTCCCATTGGATTAAACAACGTCAAAATATTATCAAATACAAACAAACGTGCCAAAGTTATCTTACACGTTAATGACATTGACGATTAGTTTTAATTACAATGAACTTATTTTAGTTTCAGAAAGTAAATTTACCAGGGCAACTAGTTGATTTCATTGTCAATCCTAAGGCATTTTATGCTTATAAACATTTACCCAAGTAAAATGTTCCTGTTTATACGGTGGTTTCATTTTACGTTATCGTATCCAGTTCCAGATTTTTGTAAAACTACAACCGGGTTTTAACGTTGTGATGTGCCAATAAGTTCAGTAAATTAAGTAAAAGAATACTATCCTCAAGTAATACTTCATCGCAACATAAATGTATAGTAATTTTATCCTTCGTTACCTAGATTATTGATTACATTCTTAAAACAAGATAAACCGATTGAGATGTATACGCAACCGAATAAGTAGGGATACGCTTACGGAAAAATGATTTCTAGTCAGAACACACTCCTTTCCCGACCAAAGAGTCACAATCGCGTATCTAGCCTATTCGTTGATTTGAGATTTGAGGTGTTAGTTATTAGCATTGGAAAAGCTGACTGAAATGTATTGACTGATGTATAATTTGTTGACGTTTACAAAAAATACTCATTTTAGCGAATTTCCCCTATAGGGAAGAAGCTATTACCGTAGTCGGCATGGTAAGACCTAGGCCCGGGACCATGATAACTTTTCGTTTTGAGGTCCCCAGACCCCAAAAACACCATTCGTTCGAAACTGTATATATATATGTGTCCGTGAGCACGATAACTCTCGTAAAAATTATCCGATTTTGATGAAATTTGGTATAAACGTGTAAAGCAACATTTATGACTTTAAGTTCGAAAACCAGCCAGATCGCTTTATCCGAAGGGGCATTTTGGGGGGTTTTGTACCCCAAAAATGGGTTTTTTTGAATTTTTTACATATCATTTCGGAAATAGTCAAATTTTAGTTTTTCCCATTGGATTCAGCTTAAAAAAACACACAATTTGGTATTTTGATCATTTCTCTACATCAATTGGTTACCGAGATATTGAAAGTGCTAAACACAGTACGTTGTCTAATGTTATTCTTATGGAGGAAAATAAAAATGTTATATCTCGCTTATTTATGAACATATACTGACGAAACTTGGTATACGGTTTCATCTGGTTGTAGACCATTGATATCTGCTCAAAAAAACAATTTTTTGCCAAAGGCTCCCGTAGCAGCAAACCTGCGTACTCAGCCCCATGTTATTCTTATGGAGAATAAGTAACGTGTTATCTCCCTTAATTATGAAAATAAATTAATGAAATTTGGCATTTGACTTCACCTAGTTGAGTTATATTGATATTAGTATAAAACCCCATTTTTTGTGTTCCTTGCTTCAGCAAACCTGCATACTCAGCCGCCATGTTATTCTTATGGAGAATAATTAAAATGTCATAAATTGTTTATTTATGAATGTATATTGATGAAACTTGGTATGTAGCTTTATGTGGCATTAAGATAAATATATATGCATTGGAAATTCGCTAAGTACGCAGGTTTGCTGCTACGGGGGTATTGACTTTTGTTGAGGTGAGGTAGGCACCAAACAGATTTGTTGAACACAATATTATGAGGTGAACCAATTTTAATAGTTTGAATAGGTCTTTACTGATGATATTTTACTAATGAAATACTGTTCCTTCCATGCACATTTAAGTTGATTTTATTTCTTGTCTTCAGATGTATTAAATGTATTTGAATTAATCCTGTTAAAATGAAGTAATTTAATCGGGAATCGACAAAGGGTGCGCATAGTGTATACCCCATAAACAAAATTGAGCCAAGATGCACTCCACATCCTTCCGTACAACTTGTACAACGTAAGAAACGTTTGTATTGATGAGGTGTGTCATTTTACAAGCATCGCTTTGTTTTAGTGAAAACACATAGACTGTCGTCTTACATTGTTAAAAACATGGGAAACAAAGTAACTCTAATTGGGCGCCCATAGGCCGCCTCCATACTCCGTGGACCCCGGACGCCGGCGGTTTAATACACATAATACTCGTCTGCTAACATGTTTTTTAAGCGTACGGCTTTTAATATTTATTGTGTACCAGTCATGTAAGCAATATAACGAAGCTATATACTGATTAAAAAGCTAAGTGAATTATTTAGCGGGACTTAAATGTAAATGTTGAAGATTAAAGTTGTTTATATTTATAAGTAAATTCATAAAATTCAGAATCCTACATCGCCTGAATGTTTGATCTTGTTTGTGAGATTATAATCCTGCCTTAAGACCTCTATTTAAACGGCACGGCACGTCAAAATGCCGGGTGGGATTGTTTAGTTTGGTGCGAGCAATATGCCATGGAGCGAGCAAGTTCGTTGTCGCTCAAGTGCATGTCAGCTGAACATGACGCACGTACATACCGAAGTGTTACTTCACCTGTCGTCTGGCTCCATAACTTGTACTTTACATCCACACTTGACAATCGTATATATTCCTTGTCTTCACCTGCTCACCACATATATACAACAATTTGTTGTCCTCGTTATTTGAAATTTATACATTTTCTTTTACTTGATCTTTCAATTTAAACGGTTTAGTCACAATATAATTTTACTATGTGCAAATCAGTATCGTAGGTTCAACCGATATCAACAGTATAGCTCAGCGATCACAGAAAATTAAGTTTCTATTCTGTGTTCGCTGGTTTAACTACCCGATGCACGATAAATTGTCAAACAGTATACAGTGCAAATTCCCCACGTTGCATGTGTTTATTTAAAATTGTGGATTTCAGTTTGTTGTGCAGACTATTTTAAATACATTTTGGAGCCAACACGGGCTTAATGAGTTTAGCATTACTAGTTTGGCATTTGTAAACATGTCAAAATAATCTGGGACAAACATCGATGTTTGCGATAAGAGTAGGTTAGTTGGGATTGATACTTGTCGTACCCCACGTCACGAGGTCGACCTCTGTGCTATCGCTGTTATCAGTGTAGGTAAACGGAACTGGCGGTCTTGCCCCTAATTGCGTCGCTGACAAGACACCTGGCCACTCCTTAGACACCGCTCTGGTTTTAACCTAGAACAGTAACACTTATCTCTAGCGTCATCCACCACATTGTACGCTAATTCAGTACGATACGTTTGTAATGTTCACCGGATAGGTTTTGGAAACTAAAGCCGCTCTTGTTGTAAAGTGCCTTTGGTCTTTGTATTCGATATGCATGTCTACGAATGCGGTTTATGGATTTGTTAAATTTGTTGGTTGGTATATTGTATGTTTCAACTGCAGGTTTCAAAATAAAAAATAGATCAAATAAAACAACAGGTAGTACTAGACCTATATCTATATAACAAAAGTCCCAGGACTACCTTAAAACTGGACTATACCAGTTTTGAGCCTGGCATTGGGCTCAGCAAATTAAGTTGTCATTACACATAGTAAGTCTTTTGGCTGTCCATTATGACAAACTTCCCTTTCACCCTTGGTTCCTCCATTTGCAGCGGCTTGGGTCAGAATCTCCGGGTTTGGTCCCCACCTGCCAACCTGAGAATGGATGGTCCCTGGCTGTTGTACATGGATACCCTGCCAGTTGAGTTGACCAGTTGGAGGGCAGTATGCGGGTCCCCTGTTCGAGAGCCTCGTCCCAGCTGTCACAGGGGCACGGGAGTTGGCCCTCTGAAGGGTCGATTTGGCTGCCGTCCCAACCCACCCTTTCATTTCCTGCTATATTCTATTTTTCCGGTTACCTGCGCAATATTCCCGGTTGTGGAATATGTGACTAGCAGCTATGCTGGGGTTTCCAAATCCGCAACAATGATGTTGATATATAACAAAACGAATATATATTATAAAAGATAACCTATTCAGAGGTGATCGACAATAATGATCCATAATAATGAGTGTAGAGCACCTTAGGCTAAAATCGGTTGTTGGTCCATGCGAGTACGAGAGTGACCATAGCTTCGGTGTCCGCAGTGCTACGGTCAATGGTGTCCCAGAACAAAGCCATTTGTGTCGCGACGCGTCGCCGGGATTTTCCCAAACCTAGTGACGTCAAGAGAGTGGGGACTTGCCTTTCTACACGCCACGCTACAAACAGCCAGGATTCTGCCACACTTGCGCGTGATTTACACATATGTAGGCTATTCTGTTGTACAGTTTAGTGACTATTTGTATTTAATTACTGTGTTTGTCTTTTGAAGAAAGTTAAACACCATTTGTTGTTTTTATTACTGTATTGTTGACCGTGAACAAGATTGCTCGGACTCATTTTTACAGGTTTGTTTTGTGCCTGGCAGGTTTTTTGGTTGTACATTTTTGATCAAGAATATTTTCCTTTTGTAATGCCCAATTTTGGTACTTCCGTCTGTAAAGTTATTACTCAAGCGATTTGTTGCTGGAATGTGTTGCATCATCGTACGTTGGCATCTGCCAAAAATGATAAAACTAATAAGTCTAAGAACCAAGAACAGGTTCTTATTTTACTACTGTCCATAAAGTATTTACATATCATATATCTGTAATAAATAAGAGGACAAAAGAAATGGCAACGCGTTAGTAGTTTTATTGTTGACACTTACATTGATAAGAGAGACAAAGTGGCCGAGGTCTTTGTCAGCTGATGTTGCACAACCCCCCCCCCCTTCCCAGTTCCGCCAACAGCTGTGTGTTTCCTAACTGCGCTACACCTGTGTGCGACATTACATGAGCAAGTCGCAAGTTTCATCAGATACATACGGATTTAAAACGAAATGTCATTATTTGAACGAGTTCTGTATTGTACGTTTCTCTTGTTAATGCACCTGCTATTATATTCACGGTCATCGTTGAAAACAGCTGACATAAAGGCAAAACAGCAAAGGGCTAAAATTTGCAGGAGTGCAGAAAGTTTTTAACACATTGCTTCAATTAGTATTGTGTGATTAATCAAACGATTCGAATGTAGTTTTTCAGTCCATTCGTGTTTTTTACCATAGCATATGCAGCAATAACAATTGTTCCTGGGACAATATAAATCAAACTTTACTGTAGCTTTCATTTTCAGTCTATTATGGTTTTGCCTGTAAAATGTGACTGGTTGCTATTCGGTCTTTATCAGTCGTTTACTGCCGATACTATTTGATCCGATTGTAATTTACAGCTGGTATTACGTGCGTCATCTGTCATGTCCGTCCGTAGTATTTACATCGATGGTCCGTTCATCGTTATGTCGGCAAACTCATGCGGTTCGCACATGCTAGCGCCAATGTTCTGTGCTTCGCAGAACTCGTGATAATTTAGCGATCTACCTCAAATCGGCGGAATACATGCTCAAGCGTTTTTAATTGCACCCCTAACAACCTGAAATTTTTGTAAGTTCCCATACAGGAAATCGTACAGTTTAGGCATCTGATTCATAGAGAATAAAACAATATAAAACCGACTTAAGTCTCTGTTTAGCGTCTAGGTTACCTACTAATTTAAAGAGAAAACTAATTGACCTAAACTAGTGAACAATATACAATATCTCTGGCGTACAACAACAGGTGTGTTTTGTGTAAGAATACAAAACAACAAAGGAGCTTTTGAACACGTTTTCAGTAACATTGATAACAATGCGATAATAAATGAAGATAAGGTGATTGTGTTTACATGACCGTGAGTCAGTTCTGAATCATATTCCTAGCAAGTCTCAAGACCGGATACATTCATCATTGATTTTCTATTTTTATGACAGCTGGCTGCAGGTTGTAAAGTAACTGTTTTCTGAGATAAGAAGTAACGCCCTCCTCTTACTACGGTCAATGATATTGGTAACTTAAATGGGCAACTTGCAATTGTAGGGTCAAGAGTTTACAAAATACTTTTATTAATTGAATAGTGTTATATAATAACATATATTTATCACAGAGATAATATAAATACTATTCACTACTTTGACTAGATGAAGAGCCTTGGGTCCTAGGTGGTAGCACAATTTATCCTTTGTTCCTTTCAGTCTTTGTAGATAAGCTCTGTTGTTTAAATTAAATATGCCAGCGTCCTAAGTTAATGCTTTATGAAATTTTAATCAAGGAAGGTTTACAACGCAACACACCCGAGAAAAGTAATTACAAAACATATTCAACTATTAAATTTAACCTCGATGAAAAAATAAATAGTGCAATTAACTTAAATGTGGCCTGCCTTTCCTTGTTATTGCTGATTATGTCATTAGTTTTAAATAATTCTATTTTCTGTCAGAAAATATTAACATGGGGCACATGGAAACACGTCACTTTTTCAGTTCTGCAGTTTTTGTATTCCTGTGAAACACCAAAATATACAAAATTAAATGGCTGGCATATGGTGTTTTATAAGAGGTATTGTAGTTAGGTTACAAGATTTGGCTTAAGAACTGCAGTACCAGAAAAATAATTGGCAAATTCTCTGTGCACATTTAATGATAAAGCACGTAATAGGAAAAACAAGTCAGATTTACTGTAAAACTGCCGATTCCAAATAGGTCTCCATTTTATAAGTACAAGAAGTATGGACATGTTGAAAATTTGTTCGCAGAAGTCGTCAAATAGGCTAGAAATTGATATTATTGTTTTTTGATCAATTTTGGTATGAGGGTTTATGAAAGTCCCTTTGGTGAAGGAGGTGTTGAGTCAGGCAGTAAATGATTGGTTATTTTGCAGTTTGACGGATTGACGGGCGTTCCCACTCGGACGACGTCAACGTTGACGCCAACGACTCTGCGGAACATCGAGCAGACGTTCATCGACTTGCAGTGCCAGGAGGAGAGCCACCAGAACCAGGCAGGCTTTGTGCCGCCCGTGGTGCAGCCCGTGTCTCATGGTAGGCCCTAACGACCTAATAAGTTATAGATAGTGTTATGGGTAAAGACACAGTTCCCCAGGCAGACCATCCCGGCACGGCCGGCACCCCCTTACCCTTTCCAAGAAATTCAATGTCATACTAGAATCTTTAATAAATTGAAATTCCCTGTTGTGTCGGTGGAACTGTGATCCAAATTTTGTCTTAATTGTCTAGAGCCTTTAGACGGAAAAATGAGTCGTAATTTTGTGCTGTAGGCCTAACGGTGAATTTATGAGAAATTCTAGTAGGACATTGAATTTCTTGGAAATATCAGGGGGATGCCGGCCGTGGTGGCCGCTCCCAACAAAAGCGCTGGTTTCTCAAGAAAGGATTAGGACGGGATATGCTCTACCTGGGGAAGTGTGCCTTTACCCATGCATGGCACTAACAATACTGATTAAGATCAATACTGTTTTATAAGTGGGCAACCCTATCACTAATCACTGCGTAAGACGCCGACGCAACTAGGATGTATTTTAAGGCGAACCTACTTTCTTTACTTCACTCTCCATCAGAGGGTTTTCATTGGTAATATTATTTGCTGTTGTTTTGGGCTCACATTAAAAGTACGAGTATAGGTTTTCAATTTGCGTAGAATATTGGACTGTTGTATAAATGCTAAAGTGATCTGTTTGAGCACATAGTTTAAAGTAAATTATATTTTCAATTTAAAAGTTGTATGAATTAGTTGTGGCAAGTGCTAAAAGCTTATTACCATATTTGAATTATGTAAAATATTTATAGTTTTTAAATCCAAATCCTGAATATTGTTAAAACAAACACATTTATAGTCAAAAAACAATAAAAGTTGTTTTGTGTATCATTGGATTTCTAAAACAGTGGTTTGTGTTTCAGTGTTTTTTTTAGCGAATTTCCCCTATAGGGAAGAAGCTATTACCGTAGGTCTCATGGTAAGACTTAAGTCCGAGACCATGATAATTTTTTGTTTTGAGGTCCCCGGATGACAAAAACACTATTCGTTCAAATTTATATATATCTATATATATATATATATATATCTATATATCTATCTATATATGTGTCCGTGAATGCGATAACTTGAGTAAAAAACGTCCGATTTCGATGAAATTTGGCTCAAATGTGTAAAATGACATTCATGACTTTAAGTTCGAAAACCAGAAAAATCGGACCATGGGAAGGGGGGTTTTTGGGGGTTTTAAATTTTCCAAAAATCAGTTTTTTGCATTTTTCACCCTAAAATTTTTTAAAAACTTAATTTTAGTTTTGGCCATGTTATAGAGCTTAACAAAACAAATAATATAGTATTTTGAATTATTAACCTAGGTTAAGTGGTTGCGGAGAAAATCCAAAAAAACCTACTCATAAAATCTCCCATGTTAATCTTATGGGAAAAAGGTTTTTGGCATTTCCTCAGTTTATTTTAATGTAAACTTCACATTTGCTTTTAGAAATCTGTTCAGTTCCACAAAACGATCGTTTTGGTGTTTAAATTGTGATACTACGCCCAACCGTTGCTGAGATATTCAAAGTGCTAAAGCACAGAACGTTGTCCAATGTTATCCTTATGGAGAATAAATAAAATTTGATATCTCGATTATTTATGAATGTATGTTGATGAAACTTGGTACATATGTGGCTTCAAATAGTACTGGTATATTGATATTTGCACAAAAAATTGAATTTTTTTTGGTTATTCCTGTAGCAGCATACCTGCGTACTCAGCCCCCATGTTATTCTTATGGAGAATAACTAAAATGTTATATAGCACTTATTTATGATTGAATATTGATGAAACTTGGTATGTGGCTTCGCCTAGTTAAATTATATTCATATTAGCATAAAAAACAATTGTTTGTGTTCCTTGTTTCAGCAAACCTACGTACTCATTACCAATGTTATTCTTATGGAGAATAATTAAAATCGCTTATATGTGAATATATTTTTATGAAACTTGGTACGCGGCTTTATGTGGAATTCAGACAAATATTATGCATTGGAAATTCGCTGAGTACGCAGGTTTGCTGCGACGGGGGTATTATATGTTTGTAGACTAAATCCTTTGAAATTTAAAGCATTCTCATGTGTCTCTTGAAGAATGTTAGCAGGTTTTTTTAAATAAAAAGACATTCATGGGATTATCATGTTAGTAAATAGGGGACACTACCTACCATAGTGGAGGACGATATTTTGTTTAGGTAGTCAGTGAATTACTTTTAACACATCCATTTTATTACCAGCTAGTTATATTATTGAAATAATTTCTTGAGTTGAAATAATTTCTTGAGTTGAGATCAGTGATTTTCGGCCTCTCAAACTGTTATTTTACATGTTACATGTATGTTTGATGATAACATGTTTGTTATCAATCAAAATCTTTTAGACTCTAGTTTTATATTTTGTGGTTTTGAAAAACGTCCACCTTTAGAGCTTTGCCCAGTGACTTTCAAAGTTTTTATTTCAATTTTGTAGGGTTATTATATTTAGATAATTCAACACATTTATTTACCTGTAAGTTTTTAAATATGTTTTTGAATATGTGAAAGAATGTTTGATTTATGTATATATAGGCTACATATTTATATGTGTGTGTGTGTGTGTGTGTGTGTGTGTGTGTGTGTGTGTGTGTGTGTGTGTGTGTGTGTGTGTGTGTGTGTGTGTGTGTGTGTCCTTAAGCACGATAACTCTCGTTAAAAAAGTCCGATCTTAATGAAATTTGGTGCAAATGTGTAAAGTACCATTTATTTGAACGAGTTTGAAAACCAGATGAATCACACCATCCGAAGGGGGGTTTTTGGGGGGTTTTGTACCCCAAAAATGGGTTTTTACATGTATTTTTGATTTAAATCAAATTTTTATTTTTATCATTGCATTCAGCATAAAAAAACAAACAATTTGGTATTTTGATCATTGCTCTACTTCAATTGTTTCCTGAGATATTGAAAGTGCTAAACACAGTACGTTGTCTAATGTTATTCTTATGGAGAAAAAGAAAAATTGTATATCTCGCTTATTTATCAACATAAACTGGCGAAATTTGGTATATGGTTTCATCTGGGTGTGGTTTATTGTTGTTTGTACAAAAAAACAATTTTTCACCTATGGTTCCCATAGCAGCAAACCTAGGTACTTGGTCCCCATGTTATTCTTATGGAAAATAATTAAAATGCTATATATCGCATATTTATGAATGTATATGAATGAAACTTGGTTTGTAACTTCACTAAGATTAGTTCTATTGTTATTTGCATAAAAACCCATTATTTTGTGTTCCTTGTTGCAGCAAACCTGCATGCTCATCCCCCAGTGTTATTCTTATAGAGAATAATTCATATTTTAAATATCACTTGTAAAAATCCTGTCAAGTGTTTTAATGTGTATATTTGTTGTAAATTCGCTGAGTATGCAGGTTTGCTGCTACGGGGGTATTTTTATTTGTCGTCATAGTTTTTTTAACCTGCACCCTATTTCATCTAGGCCTATGTTTCTCATTTATACCCACAAACAGTGAATTTTCAGTAACCTTTCTACTGTGTGTTGCAGGTTCTGGCAATAGCCTGTTCATGAGCTTGATAGACCACAAGAGCTGGGGCGGTGGCAGTGCCGTCGTGGGAGATTCTCACTCTAGCAACGACAGCACGCTGTCCATCTCTCCACCCTCCACCATCCCCACCACCACCACTCGCAGGAACATGGGCGGCCGCAGACCCATCAAGGACAAGAACGTGAGTACTCGGTGTAGCGTGAGTGCAGTAGAACCCCGCTGATCTGACCTCGCTTAGTCGGGCCGTACCGTTATTGGTGTTTATTGCTTTTGCATCTGGTTCAGGTCTTCTCTTGTTGATGTAAATCAGTAGACCGGTGAGGGTGATTCAGTAAATTTGTACAATTGTACATACATTTCACTACTTTCAGTTGATTTTCATCTACAATTTTGTAGTGTCCCTGTTGCTTGTGACCGAGAGGAGTAGCTCATAAGAAATGTTGATGCTGAAAAATGCTGTTAAATCGCATAAAAAGCTGTTTTAGAATGCAAGAAAATTAAAATTGATCTCCTCCTTATGGGAAAATCTAACTTGAGGGCAGCCACCACTGAATACCTTTTAAAATTTAGCTCACAAAATTTATCAAGGCTGACAACCAATCTTTGGTTGGTATTGTTTTAGCGAATTCCTCCAATTGAAAAAAGACTTTTAATTTTAAACAATCAGTTAGGCCTAGTAAGAAAGCTTATCAAAATTTATTTCTGCTGAGAAAGTAAGAAAAGGGCATTATATTTTACATATAAAAAAATATAAATAATATAATATAAATATAAATAATATAATATAAATATAAATAATATAATATAAATATAAATAATATAATATAAATATAAAATATTAAGTTAATGCATTTCTTAAATTACTAGGTTTTTTATTTTTACGTTTATTAAAACTTTCAGATCTCACCCGAGGAGGAAGAAAGAAGGCAAATTCGAAGAGAACGAAATAAAATGGCGGCAGCTAGATGTCGAAAACGAAGACTCGATCATACGAACGAATTGCTGGAGGTAGGTAGCCATTTTATGCATTTAGAAATGGAAATAGCAGTACCCATAATTGGCTGTATAATGGGATTGGCTGTATAGTTGCAAAATCATCCAAGCTGAAGAGTTAAACAAATTTTTGAAATTCAAATTTCATGTAAAGCTAAAATAATCTAATAGATAAATTTATTGGTAAAATTAAACCAACCATATTATACGAATCCTTTAGCATTTTAACTCACAAACAGTTATCACACTCTACGAAATCTATCCAGTAAGTTATATTGATTTTTAGTTGTATTTGGCTGTATAATTTCTAACAAATATACTTTAAAATCTCTCTTTTTCTGAGACTAGTTATTATCATGCTGACTGTATACCACTACTAGTTAAGCCCTATCAGTGCGAATTTTGACCTTTGATGTCACGGGTTTCCCTTCCCCCTCCACCACCCCAGCCACTTTTTTGTCTAAGGTAGCCAACCAAACCTTTTGTATTTTTGAGCAGTATTGCTAACCGATATTGTGTAACACAGCTTTATGAATAAATAAATGCATGAATGGAAGCAGCTAATGTCTGCTTACATGTGTGCTGGGGTGGACTGCTGGAGCGGCAGTTGTCTGCTCTTTCTTAACCAAGAGGTTAAGAAATGATTTTAAAATGTGCTGATTAAATTCTGAAGGATTAAATATGTAGAAATTACTTATATATATTCTAGAAGCTTCACAAAACATTGAATTTAGTTGTTTGCCATACTTCCAATGGAGGCTGTGTTGATAGAAAGTATGTGAATCCCTCTGTTAGCTCATTTATCCAGAAATATGTTTTATCTTATCACGGGTATGAAACCATTGAACAAAATCAGTGGTTAACAATTATATTATCTTTTACAGGAGACAGAGGGCCTTGAAGATAAAAAAATGAGTTTGCAGCAAGAAATCCAACAGCTTCAAATGGAAAAAGAAGATTTAGAATTCATATTGGAAGCTCACAAAGCGACTTGCCGGTTGAAGAGGTCTGACTCGCCCCCAGATGTGAAGCCTTTCAGCCTCAACGCCAACAAGCTGCTGTTGGGAGGGATGCAGGTGAAGGTGGACCCGGACACCTTCGAGGCCAAGAGACCGAGACCCACGTCGCTGCCCGTGATCCCGCGCAAGATGATGAACGTGCCGACGTCCGAGGTGGCTGGCGTGCCCATCACCACCCCCACTACCGGCATGCCCTTCAACTTCGACTCCCTCATGGACGGAGGCACCGGCCTGACCCCCGTGTCCGGACCCCTCATCCCGTCCTGTGCCACGCAGCAGCGCAGCGGCTGTGTCGACCTCTCCAGCCCCGACACGCTCCCGACCAAGCTCGTCTCTCTCTGACATTAGGCCTCCGCGCCCCTCAGCGTCCGCTAATATTTATTAAACTTTTTAACAGATTATTAATAAATCAAATTTTATATTAGGTATTAATGAATTATTAAGCTATTGTGTTTATGAATATTATATTTATATTGCAGAATTAACTGTATCGGTGCTCCAGTACAATTATGCTTAGCGTCATGGCTTAGTTGTACCGGGTGTCGAGTGATCTCATTTGTTTAAGGACGTTCACGATTTTGAACTCTGCCCCCAGCATTTTATTTCTAGATACTTTATTTATATTGTATAGAGATTATTTACCATTATAAAGTAAGGAGGATAGAATAAACGATATGCCTGTGATGTTAAGCTTTTGTATGAGTTTGTTTACATGATGCTGCGTGTAATGAGGAAAATATATTTTTGCAATATGTTTTCTTTACCAAAGATATTTGCCACCACATGCCTTGTAACACACACATTTGGAGGTATTTTTATGACAAATAAAACAATTTTCTATGTAATATACCTCTTCAGTGTTGATTTTTGCCATCACCATTTCTCTAAAATCCTCAACTTTCCTGCCAAACTTGTATAAGAGAATTCATCCAGAAAGTCCTCCTACTTTACAAATCTTAAAGGCTTTAATCATAACACTGTAGGGTCTACAGCCCAGTACACCTTTATAATACGAGAATAAAAACTGAACCCCTCCCCCACCTTTAAAATATTTAAAGACAAATCTACATATGTGAGGCGGAAAGTACAAAAAGGGACCTCATTGCGGCAAAGTGAAAATTTCAGTACAAGCAGTTTCATCGAATGAGGTCAAAAATATTGATTTTTGGTTGTTTGCGGTTTAATATGCTTCATTTCGTCCTTTACCAGTTGTAATCAATTATAAAACTGTTGTAAACAGATGAAACACTCAAAATAATCAATAACGTAGTCTTTGTTCAGCTTGGGAAAAGGGACCTCTTCGCGCTTATGGGAAAATAACATGGGCCACGCACAGGTCCCTTTTCTCGAACACATCAGATAACTAGGCAATACTTTAAAAACTCTATGATTTTTGTATTATATATATATATATAAACCTGCGTACTCATTTATAATGTTATTCTTATGGAGAATAAATAAAATGCTATATATCACTTATTAATGAATGTATTTTTGTGACACTTGGTAAGTGGCTCTAGGTAGTAGTGATACCCACAATCAAATACCCCCGTCACAGCAAACCTGCGTCCTCAGCGAATTTCCAATGCATATATATATGTGTGTCACTACTACCTAGAGCCACTTACCAAGTTTCATAAAAATACATTAATTAATAAGTGATATAGCATTTTATTTATTATCCATAAGAATAACATTATAATTGAGTACGCAGGTTTGCTGCAACAAGGAAGATAAGAAATGTGTTTTTAGCGAATTTCCCCTATAGGGAAGAAGCTATTACCGTAGGTCTCATGGTAAGACTTAAGCCCGAGACCATGATAACTTTTTGTTTTGAGGTCCCCAGATGCCAAAAACACTATTCGTTCAAATTTATATATATGTATATATATATATATATCTATATATATATCTATATATATATCTATATATATATAGATATATATATCTATATATGTGTCCGTTAACACGATAACTTGAGTAAAAAAGGTCCGATTTTGATGAAATTTGGCTCAAATGTGTAAAATGACATTCATGACTTTAAGTTCGAAAACCAGAAAAATCGGATCATGGGAAGGGGGGTTTATGGGGGTTTTAAATTTTCCAAAAATCAGTTTTTTGCATTTTTCACCCTAAAATTTTTAAATAACTGAATTTTGGTTTTGACCATGTTATAGAGCTTAAAAAACAAATAATATAGTTTTTGAATTATTAACCTAGGTTGAGTGGTTGCGGAGGAAATCCAAAAAAACCTACTCATAAAATCTCCCATGTTAATCTTATGGGAAAACGGTTTTTGGTTTTTCCTCAGTTCATTTTAATGTAAACTTCACATTTGCTTTTACCAATCTGTTCAGCTCCACAAAACAATCATTTTGATGTTTAAATTGTGATTCTACGCCCAACCGTTGCAGAGATATTCAAAGTGCTAAACACAGTACGTTGTCCAATGTTATCCTTATGGAGAATAAATAAAATTTAATATCTCAATTATTTATGAATGTATGTTGATGAAACTTGGTATGTGGCTTCATGTAGTATTGGTATATTGATATTTGCACAAAAATTGATTTTTTGTTGATTATTCCCGTAGCAGCAAACCTGCGTACTCAGCCCCTATGTTATTCTTATGGAGAATAACTAGAATGTTATATAGCGCTTATTTATGATTGAATATTGATGAAACTTGGTATGTGGCTTCACCTGGTTAAATTATATTTATATTTGCATAAAAAACAATTGTTTGTGTTCCTTTTTTCAGCAAACCTACGTACTCATTACCAATTTTATTCAATGGAGAATAATTAAAATCGCTTATATGTGAATATATTTTTATGAAACTTGGTATGCGGCTTTATGTGGTATTAAGACATATATTATGCAGTGGAAATTCGCTGAGTACGCAGGTTTGCTGCGACGGGGGTATTTTTTTCAGTTATCAATATAACTCAACCAGGTGAAGCTACATACCAAGTTTTATTAATTTAGGTTCACAACTAAGGGAGACATAAAACTTTACTTATTCTCCATATGAATAACATGGTGGCCCGAGTATGCAGAGTTGCTGCTACCGGGAAAAATAAAAAAAAATGTGCTAATATGAATATACCACAACTAGATGAAGCCACATACTAAGTTTCATCTATATACATACATGAATAATCAAAATATAACATTTTATTTATTCTCCATAAGGATAACATTGGACAACGTACTGTGTTTAGCACTTTGAATATCACTGCAACGGTTGAACGTAAAATAACAATTAAAATGCCAAAATGATTGTTTTGTAGAGCAAAACTGATTGGTAGAAAGAAATGTGGAGTTTTTAGTGAAATTTCTGAGGAAAATCTAAAAACCGTATTCCCATAAGATTAACATGGCAAATTTTATGGACACATTTTTTGACTTTTCTCCACAAACACTAAACCTAGCTTAATGATTCAAAATACTAAATTGTTTGTTTTTTAAGCTCTATAAAATGGCTATAACCAAAATCTAGTGTTTTTAAAATTTTAGGGTAAAAAGTTCAAAAAACAGATTTTTGGAAAATTTAAAACCCCCTTCCCATAGACCGATTGATCTGGTTTTCAAACCAAAGTCATAAATGTTACTCTACACATTTGTGCCTACTTCAAAAACTACTCTCTATATTTTTGTATTATTAACTGTTGATAACTATTATTAATTATTACATCCTATACTCTAATATGAGTAAGGTTTGCTTGTTTGCTTGCTTGCTTGCGACACGGATCTCAAAAACGGCTCCAACGATTTCCTTCAAATGTTCGAAATAACTATAATTTCTGGGATAAAAATTAGTTCTAGACAGGCCTCATCCCTAGGAAAAATCAAATAATGTAAAAAAAATTAACATTGGGTTTATGGAGTTTCAAATCAAAACAAAAGAATTGTAACAGCTGTTCATAATCAACTGTCAAAGTAATACTCATGTTGTTTATGATTATTAACATGTGGTTTCCTGAGAGCAGAGATTAAAAGATATGAGTTAAGATTACATATATAGAGTAGTAAAATAAATCAAAGGGACATTGAGCTATAAATAACAACTGGAGGGACCTTAAAAATGTAGAAAAGAGGCTAATGAGTTATACAAATCTGATTATCAGTAGGGGGAAGTGGTGAAATATTACTCCAAGTCATCTAAACAAACTGACTGGCCTTCCCCGAGCAAAGCTCGGCCCCCAGGTACTTTATTTAATTTGTGATAAGTAAATGTATTGTTCAAACAATAAATATTGGGGTATTGAAAGAAGTACAGGTGGCAGCCCTGCAAACCGCTGTCAGCTGAACCACAGTGATGCAGACAGTTTTGTTGTTTAAGTTAGGGGTGTGCGAGTACTTTTGGCCGAGTATTTTAATAATCGAACTCGACTCGAAGTTTTGAAAACTACTCGAAAATTCTAGCGAGTATTTCCCGCCGCTTTCCAAACGATCGGTAACGATTTCGAGCGGCCAAAACGCGTAGTAACGGCCGCAAAAGGCGATCGCATCACATAAAATAGGCCGAAAGTGACGACCGCGACCGGTAAAAACGCGTAACGGCCGCAAAAGGCAATCGTATCATGTTAAATCGGCTGAAAATGACGGGCGCCAACGATTGCGACCGGCCAAAACGCGTAGTAGCGGCCGTAAAAGGCGATCGCATCACGTAAAATCGGCCGAAAATGATCGCGCTTTCTGCCGTGACTAACGATTTCGTCATTTAATATTGATTATAAGCGATGTCTGGTCCAGGTGAAATTGGCCAAATGACAACAAGGCCCTGTTTCATCGGCCGGAAACGAATATCAAACCATGTTTTGTTTGTCAATACGTAATCTTAGTTTGATTTTACTGGCCAAAACTTTGTATTGCTACTCATGTATTAGTTAGAAACCATGTTTAGATTATCAAATCTAGGGTGGTATCCAAATCCCATTACACTATTTTAAACTACCAATTGATGGCAATACTCGCTCGAAAATACTTAAAACTCGAAAATAATTAGAGCTACTCGACTCGACTAGACTCGATTAAAAAAATCACTACTCGCACACCCCTAGTTTTAAGTTTACCCATTTTGTTTTTATTGCCCCTGAACTGGTAGAACTATTATAGTGGTTTAAAAATACCTTTCCGTCACCAGTTCGAAATTTTTGTAGTTTTCGACCTAGTGACGGAAAGGTAATTTAAAACCACTATAATAGTTTACGTTTAGTATGATGGAATGTTTTGGATGTGACGAAAACGTTCCACTTAAATAAAGAAGATGGATGTTTATGAGAGACGTTTTTATGTAATTTTTTAGAGGACATTTTAAGCTAATTTATATACAAATTTCATTTCTTAATTATATAAATTAAGATGTTGTGTTAATTTGAATATTTAATTTGTGTTTTTATCAATATGCCCATTTTCACTATATAAAATTTAAAAATCCGTAACTTAAACAAAAAAAAATTTCATAGAGATATGATTTTTGCACTGAATTGTTTGTTATTTAAAGGTTGATTCAAAAATATTAAAAACTAAAAATGAGAAATTGCCACAATGAGGTCCCTTTTAGCTTTCCGCCTCACATATGTTAGTAAGTTTTTATAAAGAATGAAATTAACTATACCAAATACTGAAAAAATGTTGAAGGTGTATTTTATAGACTTGGGTAATATAACTTTGATGCATTTGAAAGAGACAGCTTGATGAAAATCAAAGACCCCTTTTAAATGATTATACATTTTATGTAATTAACCAAGTGTGCACTTTATTATTGTTTTCATAGTTTTTAATTTATTTATTTTTATATTTTCAATTACTTTTATAACAGATAAGCCCTTAGAGGTTTAACGTGTACAATGATGTTTCACAAAGAATAAAGTATATTGAATCTGAGTCTATTAGCGGGCTGCATTAAATCATTGGCATTTAGAAATGTTTTTGATAAACAAAATGTTTTAGGAGAAAACGAGTTCGCACTCAGCACGCTGACATGAGGAAAGTGAATTTCCACTAAAAAACTTAAAAATCTGAATCAGTGTTAAAACATACATTTATTCCAATTTTTATCTAAATCTGAAAATATATATTTTTTGGTTGTTCTGATGCTCCTGGTTCAATTTACCTGCAGTGCTGGGAATACAATATTGTGCATTATAAGGGTAGGAGAAGGTCCAGTCAGGATTGAAAGTAGGCGTGAGGTTGCTGGGTGTGATAAAAATACACCAACTAATGAATAACAGTCTTTTCTAATGTAAAACCCCAACGTTCTTGTGTTACGTTGATATACATTTTCTTCAATAACTCGGTAAATATTTGTGCTAGAATGATGAGAGAGGACTTAAAGTCGTTGCCTTACTAATATCCTTTTTCAGTGCTATATTTTACATCCGGGGCTCTTCTGACCCCTTTTGGGCCCAAAATCTCAAAATATGAAAGATTATTCCCTAATAAAGGGGTTAAGAGTTTTTCGAAAATAATTAGAGCTACTCGACTCGACTAGACTCGATTAAAAAAATCACTACTCGCACACCCCTAGTTTTAAGTTTACCCATTTTGTTTTTATTGCCCCTGAACTGGTAGAACTATTATAGTGGTTTAAAAATACCTTTCCGTCACCAGTTCGAAATTTTTGTAGTTTTCGACCTAGTGACGGAAAGGTAATTTAAAACCACTATAATAGTTTACGTTTAGTATGATGGAATGTTTTGGATGTGACGAAAACGTTCCACTTAAATAAAGAAGATGGATGTTTATGAGAGACGTTTTTATGTAATTTTTTAGAGGACATTTTAAGCTAATTTATATACAAATTTCATTTCTTAATTATATAAATTAAGATGTTGTGTTAATTTGAATATTTAATTTGTGTTTTTATCAATATGCCCATTTTCACTATATAAAATTTAAAAATCCGTAACTTAAACAAAAAAAATTTCATAGAGATATGATTTTTGCACTGAATTGTTTGTTATTTAAAGGTTGATTCAAAAATATTAAAAACTAAAAATCGGAAATTGCCACAATGAGGTCCCTTTTAGCTTTCCGCCTCACATATGTTAGTAAGTTTTTATAAAGAATGAAATTAACTATACCAAATACTGAAAAAATGTTGAAGGTGTATTTTATAGACTTGGGTAATATAACTTTGATGCATTTGAAAGAGACAGCTTGATGAAAATCAAAGACCCCTTTTAAATGATTATACATTTTATATAATTAACCAAGTGTGCACTTTATTATTGTTTTCATAGTTTTTAATTTATTTATTTTTATATTTTCAATTACTTTTATAACAGATAAGCCCTTAGAGGTTTAACGTGTACAATGATGTTTCACAAAGAATAAAGTATATTGAATCTGAGTCTATTAGCGGGCTGCATTAAATCATTGGCATTTAGAAATGTTTTTGATAAACAAAATGTTTTAGGAGAAAACGAGTTCGTACTCAGCACGCTGACATGAGGAAAGTGAATTTCCACTAAAAAACTTAAAAATCTGAATCAGTGTTAAAACATACATTTATTCCAATTTTTATCTAAATCTGAAAATATATATTTTTTGGCTGTTCTGATGCTCCTGGTTCGATTTACCTGCAGTGCTGGGAATACAATATTGTGCATTATAAGGGTAGGAGAAGGTCCAGTCAGGATTGAAAGTAGGCGTGAGGTTGCTGGGTGTGATAAAAATACACCAACTAATGAATAACAGTCTTTTCTAATGTAAAACCCCAACGTTCTTGTGTTACGTTGATATACATTTTCTTCAATAACTCGGTAAATATTTGTGCTAGAATGATGAAAGAGGACTTAAAGTCGTTGCCTTACTAATATCCTTTTTCAGTGCTATATTTTACATCCGGGGCTCTTCTGACCCCTTTTGGGCCCAAAATCTCAAAATATGAAAGATTATTCCCTAATAAAGGGGTTAAGAGTTTTCCGATTGTTTTGTACAACGAACTAGTCCAACTGATTATAGAACGGAATGTCCCAGCCAAATTTGAAGTAAATCAGACCAAAAATGTGACCGCTAGATTGCAACACACACACACACACACACACACACACACACACACATATATACAGGGTGTTACAGGTAATACAGGGTGTTTCACGGGAACCCTGACAAACTTAAAGAAATGGATCCTTGGGTCAAAAGAAGAAAAAAAGTCCTATAAACATAGGACCTAATCTCATTCGTTTTCTATTTATAAGTGAAAAAATGTTTTTCAGTTTTCAGTGTATCTATTGAACATATTTACCTCTAGATTGAAAAATTGATAAAATATTATGATAAAATTTCCATAGATGGATAGAATATTAAATTTAAAAGAGTTTTAATTGCTATTTTGTGCAAATGATTTGAGTGTGGCTGAGAAAGACGAGTTCAAAAATATATTTTTTCTAAAACATTAATATCCAAAAAATATTTCTCTATTTTGACAGCCTTTTATATTACAACAATTCAAGCATTGAGGTTGCAACTTACCAAATGTTATATAATTGTATGGAGAATAATAAAATAACAATTTATGCACACTTCGTATGGGGATTATTTTGTTTAAATCATTAAATATTGTAAGGTAATACAAATTTTAAAGGAAAACCCATGGGTTGAGCATAATAACAAATTTTTATTTTGACTTAAAGTAAATGTGAAAGTCCATTTACCTTTAAATAAGTAAAACCTTAAAAAACAAGTGACCTCACTTATCAATACCTCGGTAGCAAATCTCATAAATCTGAATATTTGTTTGTTCAAGGCGTTCGGATTATCAAAATGCTCCGGTTACTAATGGTGTTCTAAACAAAGACCACAAACTCAGTAGAAGCGATTGTAATTATAACAAAATTACATTATAGTAACAAATATTATGGCAGGAAACAATCTCTAGGTAAGTTATAAGAGATAATATTACAAATAAAGTCAATGAAACCAGGAATTACAATAAATTGGATTCTTTGTTGAAACATGAAAAATCTAAAAATATACCCACTGAAGGTCGTCGGATTACAGGGGTGTTCGGACTATCGTGGTTCGTTAGTAAATTGTAATTAATTAAATTCTAAAGTGAGCAACTACACTTCATGCGGAATATCTTGAGCTGTGGCTTACTCCACTGCTGGAGTGACTGAGATAACCAGCTGGGCTACTGAACATGGCTCCTGTTGATGTAGAAAATGACATTTTAAACTCTGTACAGCGCAAAGCCTAGGAACAAGCGTGAGAAAGCTTTTAAGAAAGCATCTGGTTTCCATCTCTAAAACATAGGAGAATTTTAAATAATGAAGGATTATATCCTTATCATTTAAGGAAATTTCAGGCGCTTCACCCTGGCGATGATGAAACAAGGTCTCAGTTTTGTCGCTATGTAGTGATGAATCGTCCTCAGTTCAAGTTTATACTCTTCACCGACGAGGATTAATTTACTCGAAATGGTATAAACAACTCGAAAAATGAAAAATGACCACATATGGGCTGAAGAAAATCCATATGCTACGATGGAGACAAACTTTCAACAAAGGTTGTAGTGAATGTTTGGGGCGGTCTTTAAATAACATACTTATAGGACCTTATATTTTTAACGGACCTCAAAATGGTGTCAGTTATCTACAGTTCTTAGATGACATTCTGCCAGAACTTCTCGAAGATGTTCCCATCCAGTCATTAGAAAAGGGAATTTTTTCAAAATTACGGAGCTCCGCCGTACAGGACACAAAATGTGTTTTAATCGTTAAAAAACCGTTTCAAGAGAAAAGTGATTGCTCATCGTGGACCAGTAAATTGGGGGGGGATCGGTGGACCGATGGATTACTTTATGGGGCCATATGATGTCAGAAATGTACCGAATCAAGCCTCAAACCAAAGAGGAGTTTGAAGAGAAGATCATCAGCGTAGTTCAAACAATAAACGGTATCAGGAAACTGACACATACTTTCTCCCTTTTAGCCAAACTTTAATAACAAAAATATTTGTTATTTACTAAATATAGGATATGAAGTATAGATAAATGTACAGAAAATTGTCTAAAATAGTTGTTTTCAGAAATATCCACCCAAATACCTTTTTGGGAGGCACGATAGAGTCCGTTGCCACACACAGTGGTTTTGAAAGGGGAAATGCCCCCTTGCCCCCCCAGGGTTAAATAGCAACATATTTCAAACATCCTCTGTTGGTCAATGCTAACTTGACCTGCATATCAAATTTTAATGAAATTGATCAGTAAATAGGAGAGATATAGTTATTTTTTATTCCCCATAAGAATAACATTGGACAACGTACTGCATTTACCGCTAAATGAAAATTTCAATTTTCTCCGCAACTAGCAATCGTAGAATAGTAATTTAAAATACTAATTTATTTAATTTTTGAGCTCTTTTTAATGGTGAATAGTAATCTTTTTTAACATTTATGATTTTTTATGAAAAATCCAAAAAACTGAATTTCGGATGTTTTAAGTCCTGTAATTTCTGAACCCGAATTTTTCCAGAAATGCGGGTGGTGTCATTTTGTTGGAAACCTAAAGTTCTAAAAACCACTAAAGTTTAATCAAAACCGTTAGAGCCGTTTTTGAGAAATTTGGATTTTACATGTTTTTTGGCGATTTTTGGGGGATAATTACCCTTAAAAATAAAAAATTTAAAAAAATGAAAAAAACGCCTGGGGATATCGTGGATTAGAACCTACATACCAAATTTCATAAAAATCGGCCTGTTGGTTAGGGCTCTAGCTCTGTACACATCCACACAGACACACACACACACACACACACACACACACACACACACACACACACACACACACAAACACACACACGGACACACACACACACACACACACACAGACAGACATCACGTAAAAACCACTTTTTTGGGTTCAGGTAGTACCAAAACGAATATTTCCACTAACAACTCAAATTCAAAAATTTTTACGAAAACAATACTTTCTCCATATACTATGTATAGGGGGAGAAAGTAATAAAAAACACCTTAACATGGTAATAAGAGAAGCTACTTCCGAGCTAGACTGTGTCTGTCTCGAAATAGAGTTCATTTCATTAGTTAATGAACTTTTCTTGAAATGAAACACTCTTGATGTTGTAGTATTTATTGTTAATGTGGAACAACATGATATAATTTAAATAATTATATTAATGTGTTTTATCAGGACAATAATGTCATTCAGCGCAACCCTGGATTTTCCTTTAAAATTTGTATTACCTTACAATATTTTATGTTTTATGCAAAATAATCCCTATACAAAGTGAACATAGATTGATATTTTACTATTTTCCACAGTATTATGCAACTTTTGGTAAAGTTGCAACCTAAAAGCTTGAATGGTTGTATTATAAAAGGCTGTGAAAATAAAATATATTTTTTGGCTCTTGATCTTTTTAGAAGATATATATTTTTAAACTCGTTTTTCTCTGCCAAACTCCAACCTTTTGCACAAAATAGCAATTAAATCTCTTTTAAATTTAATATTCTAGCCATCTACGGAAATTTTATCATAATATCTTATCAATTTTTCAATCTAGAGGTCAAAATGTTCAATAGATCCACTGAAAACTGAAAAAAATTTCACTTATAAATAGAAAATGAATGAGATTAGGTCCTATGTTTATAGGACATTTTTTTCTTCTTTTGACCCAAGGATCTATTTCCTGAAGTTTTTCAGGGATCCTGTGAAACACCCTGTATAGAAGTAATACGCCGTAATACATAAATATATTTAAGAATTTGTTCACATGTAAGGGCTACTATTATTAATATAAGCAGTAAATAGATAACTGAGTACCCTTTTTTAAAGAGTTCTTAAAAAAAGGTACTCAGCCTACTTATTTAATACCTATATATAATATGTATAAATAATTTTGAACGAGAGCCCCCCAAAACTTGTTCAGGGAGTCACGTTAGGAACTTCTATGGTGGTCTCGGGGTTAAATTTCACCGGGCGAGTCATGCTAATAGTTCACCTTTCCAAAGGAAATTCACTAATAATATTTCAAACAATGAGATCTGCGAAAGAATTAAAAATGTTTTCCAGAATTTTCAGATTCAGTTTTTCTAACGGTGCTTGATATTATTATTAGTGAATTTCCTTTGGAAAGTGAACTATTAGCATGACCCGCACGGTGAAACTTAAGCCCGGGACCACCATAGAAGTTCCTAACGTGACCCCCTGAACTTCTTTTGGGGGTTCGTTCAAAATTGTATATATATATATATATATATATATATATATATATATGTGTGTGTGTGTGTGTGTGTGTGGTAGCACTCTAGCAGTCACATTTTTTGTCCAATTTACTTTAAATTTGGTAGGGACATTCCTTTCTGTATTCAGTTGAACAAGTTCGTTGGGCAAAACAATCGGAAAACTCTAAACCCCTTTTTTGGGGATTATCTTTTAAATTTCAAGTTTTTGGGCCCGAAAAGGTCAGAAAAGCCCCGTATGTAAAATTAATGCATGTAAAAAGATGGGAATTAGTGAGGCAAAAGTTTTAAGCCCTCTCTCGTCATTCTAGCATACATATTTACCGAGTTATTAAAGAAAATATGTTTCGACTAAACACAGTACGTTGTCTTATAGGGGTTTTTATAAATGCATGTTATTCATTTGTTGGTGTACTTTTATCATCCCCAGAAACCTTACGCCTCCTTTTAAGCCTGTCTGGCCTTTTCCCAACATTATAATGCGTAAAATTGTATTCCCAGCTTTGCAGGTAAATGAAACCAGGAGCATCAGAACAGCCAAAAAATCACTGTTTTCAATTTTCAATAAAAATTGGAATAAATGTATGTTTTTACTCTGATTTTTAGTTTTAACAGTTTTTGTGTGGAAATTCACTTCCCTCACGTCAGCGTGCTGCGTGCGAACATGTTTTAGCAAGGCAGAGGCTACGTACACGTCTAACGTGAGCCGCTACTGTTCACGTCCGTTCCAAATTATGCACCGTACGTTACTTTTCCTGTGATTTTTAAAACAGATTGAGAGCCAGAAAACCTCCTAACCTAACCTAACATAACCTAACCTAACGTAACGTAACCTAACCTAAGCGGTAGCGATGTGAATTTGCCTTTACATTGGACGTGTACGTAGTCACTTCGTTTTAGCAGTACTGGTGTAATACTGGTGACAATATTGAAGAGTAATACTGGTGACACTCTGCTAAAATAATTATTTTGAGAACCAATTCAAAAATCAAAGTGTTGAGCACAAGGGTGTCTTTTGTAATTTGTATAAGTTTTGTGATACAGTATTGAACTTTGTGTTGCTGTAAAAATATCCACCCAAATTAAATAGTGATTTATTATTTTGCTCAATAATTGTTGTCATTGATATTTCCTGGTATCTGAACACTGTGCATTGATTTCCAACAGTTAAGGCCTTTTGCCGGAGTATGTGAATTCATAATATAATTAGTTTACTTGGGAAATCAGTTTTAGTTATACACTGAAAGTTAAGTTGTGGAAGTAAGCTTTGTTTTGAGAAAATTCAGTATTTGTAATAAATTAATTTAGAAAATATTTGTTTTGAGGATTCAATATAACAAAAGCTTAATATTTGATTTTCATATTTATGTAGTTCAAATCAGGAGTTAGTTTATTACAGCAAAGATAGACTTGCATATTGGACAGTTAATATCAGAGATAAAGTTCTGAATGGTCTTGTGGCATCAGTATGGTTAATGAAGGGATTTTGTTAAGCATACTTAGTAAGTGATATTTAGGAAAAATACTTTGAGTAATTCTGGTAATATTTCAAACCTGTTGTGTAATTTTTATATGGGTAAATCAATATTTTCATTGAATTTATACTGTGGCCTGGCATGAATAATAGTCATTTTCTTTATTGACAAATGTTACATTCTGCCTTACTGTGCAACACCTGGGAAGGGTTGTTCTCCGTTGTAGCCATTATTCACCTGGAACGGGATGGCACCTTAAACAAGACACTTGGAAATCATAGCCCAGCTAGGAAGGAGTAGCAGTGGAGTTGTCAACCACCTCCAACTTTTAGCGAATTTCCCCTATAGGGAAGAAGCTATTACCGTAGGTGGCATGGTAAGACTTAAGCCCGAGACCGTGATAACTTTTTGTTTTGAGGTCCCTAGATGCCAAAAACACTAATCGTTCAAATTTGTATATACGTATATATATATATATATATATATATATGTGTGTGTCCGTTACCGCGATAAGTTTTGAAAGAAACGTCCGATTTTTATGAAATTTGGCACAAATAGGTAGAGAAACATTTATGACTTTTAAGTTCGAAAACCAGATCGATCGGACTATGGGAAGGGGGTTTTAAATTTTCTAAAAATCAGTTTTTTTTTAATTTTCCCCCCTACTATTTTTAAAACACTCAATTTTGGTTATAGGCATTTTATAGAGCTTAAAAACAAATAATTTGGTATTTCGAATCGAGAAATGACAAAAAAGTTTCTATAAAATTTTCCATGTTAATCTTATGGGAAAAAGGTTTTTGGATTTTCCTCAGATAATTTCACTAAAAACTTCACATTTCTTTTTACCAATCAGTTTAGCTCTACAAAACAATCATTTGGTGTTTTAATTGTTGTTCTACGTCCAACCGTTGCATAGATATTCAAAGTGCTAATCACAGAACGTTGTCCAATGTTGTCCTTATGGAGAATAAATAAAATTTGATATCTCGATTATTTATGAATGTATATTAATGAAACTTGGTATGGCTTCAACTATTTGTAGTATATTGATATTTGCACAAAAACGGTTTTTTGTGCAAATTTTCCCCATAGCAGCAAACCTGCATACTCGGCCCCATGTTATTCATATGGAGAATACGTAAAGTTTTATACCTCCCTTAAGACGGCCATCCACACACTACCGGACTTTTTCCCAAACAAGACATCGGACCGAGCTGGATTTGGGATCGAAGGGAGAGAATCCGATAGTTAGTGGGGCCTCTGAACCAGACATCAGACCGAGCACCGAGCGCTCTCGAGGCGGTTTTTTTACGAAAGATCGGTCCTATGTCTTGTTCGGAGTTCGTAGAGTGTGGTACCTCCTTACGCTGCTCCGAGTGCCGTCACAAGCCATGAGCCAAGAGCCGCTAGCGCTACGCATGATTCTTTTTTATATGAATAAGTTTTGTTGTAACATTTTAAACGTTAGCAAAGTTATAGTATTTGTTATGTGTTCCTTTATTACATTCAATTTATATGTATTTTTTACAATATTCGATTTGTAATAAATTACATATCACATTACTTTTTGATTTACTAAATTATTACAACTTCATTATTGTTGTTTCAATCCTTTTACATAGTTAATAATATCCAGGCCTATTGCTTTTGCAAGAATCAGTTGCAGATATTTGATTTCTTGACAGAGATGTCTGCTAAACTAGTTTAACCTAAATAAAACGACTAACGTTAGTAAAATGAATTCAAATGTTAACCTCTACTACATAACCCCCTACCACCCTACCTGCATCTCCTAACCCCCTAATACTGCCGCTACCCCCTCACATAAATATGTACCCGACCACAAATCGCTATTTAAAACAAATTTTATTATGTCACATTCAAAACAAACTTGCCTTAATGTTATTAAGAACATCGCAAAGTGCTTGGCAAACCCCTGGTATAATTTGACCAATAGCTTGCTCAGATATTCCGAATAGGAATTGTTTTTACCCCGCTCGGTAGTTTTCACGCTCAGTCTATCCGATCCGATGTCTTGATCGGGAAGAAGTACGGAGTGAATTTAGCTACCTTCGTGCCCTGCTCCCTGCTCGATCCGATGTTTTGTTCAGGCAAAAGTCCAGTAGTGTGTGGCCGCCTTTAGTTATGAACCTAAATTAATAAAACTTGGTATGTAGCTTCACCTGGTTGAGTTCTCCTGATATTTGCAAAAATACACATTTTTTATCTTCCTCGTTGCAGAAACCTGCATACTTAGCCCTAATGTTATTCTTATGGAGAATAATTAAAGTTGAATATCTCCCTTAATTATGAACATAAATTAATACAACTTAATATGTAGATTCACCTGGTTGAGTTATATTGATAACTGTACAAAACCATATTTTATCTCTTTGTCCCCCACTCCTTGACATAGGATAGTCAGAATACCTTGGTGACGCGCTTCTGACTCCAGATGACGTCACGCTACAATGCGCAATAGAGCACCTTATTTAAATCCACCAAGGGTGGGAGGGCCCAAGTGAAACAAACGGTTGCAGATTTGCTTGGAAGTTGACAGGATCGGTTAATTCTTTGTGAGTTGCACATGGTCAACACTGATTTTGTTACTTTTAGCGAATTTCCCCTAAAGGGAAGAAGCCATTACCGTAGTCGGCATGGTAAGACCTAGGCCCGGGACCATGATAACTTTTCGTTTTAAGATCCCCAGACCCCAAAAACACCATCCGTTCGAAACTGTATATATATATATATATATATATATATATATATATATATATATATGTATGTATCCGTGGGTGCGATAACTCTCGTAAAAAAGGTCCGATTTTGATGAAATTTGGTACAAACGTGTAAAGCAGCATTTATGATTTTAAGTTCTAAAACCAGACAGATCGCCCATCCAAAGATTTTGGGGGGGTTTTGTACTCCAAAAATTGGTGTTTTGAAGTTTTTACATGTAATATTTATTGAAATCAAATTTTAGTTTTCACCATTGGATTCAGCTTTAAAAAACACACAATTTGATGTGTTTTGATCATTTCTCTACGTCAATTGGTTACAGAGATATTGAAAGTGCTAAACACAGTACGTTGTCCAGTGTTATTCTTATGGAGAGTAAGACAAAATTTATATCTTGCTTATTTATGAACGTATACAAACGAAACTTGGTTTACAGCTTCATCTGGTTGTGGTCTATTGTTATTTGCACAAAAAAATCAATTTTTAAGGATTATTCCCATAGCAGCAAACCTGCGTACTCATCCCCCATGTTATTCTTATGGAGAATAATAAAAATTGTATAAATCGCTTATTTATGAATGAATATTGATCAAACTTGGTATGTGGCTTCACTTAGTTAGTTTATATTTATGTTTGCATAAACACCAATTGTTTGTGATCCTTGTTTCAGCAAACCTATGTACTCATCCCCAATGTTATTCTTATGGAGAATAAATTATAATTGTATATAGCGCTTATTTATGAATATATTTGTATGCAACTTGGTATGCGGCTTTATGTGGTATTAAGACATGTATTAAATGCACTGGAAATTCGCTGAGTATGCAGGTTTGCTGCGATAGGGGTATTTACTTATGTCTACTGTGTGTATGCCAATGTGACTCTAAAAACTGAATGAAATCAGTATTTTAATGAAAATAAACCATTAATCCATTTAAAAACACAAATTTCTATTCCAATTCATAGGTTTAAGAAATTACAAGTAAGGAACGAGACCAGCTCGTATGTGTTAAAATCCAGCTACGCCAATGGGTTAAATTATTGGCCTCCAGGTATTATCAAAGTGCTTGGAAAACATATAAACCGTACCCTGGTTTTAGTGAAATTTTCCTATAGGGAAGAAGCTATTACCGTAGGAGGCATATTAAGACTTAAGCCCGAGAGCATAACTTTTTGTTTTGAGGCTCCCAGGTGCCCAAAACACCATTCATTGAAGTCCTGCTAATATTATAAATGTGAAAGTTTGGATGTGTGGATATTTGGAGTTCCATCACGCATAAACTTCTGGACAGATTAAGCTAAAATTCTGTATGAACATAGCTTATATATCACATTAACATATAGACCTAATAATGTTCACATCCAATCTCCACCCCATGGGTCCTGTAAGTTCCAATGCAAATCTTGTGGGAGGATATCATTTATAAAATTACAAGCTGTAGTTTGTCAGTTAGGGCAAAGGAAGTCATATGGTAAAACTAAACTAAGATTTGATAGTGATGGTCAGGTTAAGATTTTTAATGTGTTTTAATTTGTTGCGAGCGAAGCTATGGGTAAAAGCTAGTTTATATATATATGTGTGTCCCCTGATTTCGATGAAATTAATTGGTACAAATATGGAGAGTAACCTTTATGACTTTATGTTCTAAACTAGTAAGCTCGGAACATGGGAAGGGAGTTTTATGGTTATTAGTTCATCCTGTTGCATGATTCTGAGCAAGTTTGTACCCAACAAAAGGTTACTTCAGTTGAAAACGAACAAAACAAAACATCTGATATTAAAACGAATGATAACATCTGAGAATAATGTACTTTCAATCAACACGTAATTTAGACTTCCGCCGTCGGATAGCGCCACTGTTCTGAAAATTCAGCCCTTTACGTATTTAAGTGATGCCTTTTCTTAAAATTATAAAACGTATTGGCAAATCTATGTAGAAATACCTTTAATTTGACCCCTCAGTCATTAAATCCATCCAGCCGTTATCGAGTTATGACTGAGAAGAAAAAACCCCTAGCGTCTTCATAGATAGGATTTACATTTTTCAAAAATCAGTTTTTTCGAATGATTGACCCTAACATTTTAAAACCACACAATTTTTGTGTTTCATAATTTTAAAGAACTTAAAAAAATAAACAACTAGTATCAGTTTAAACTAAATAACTTTCATTCATTAATAACCCTAGGTTAAGTGGTTGTGGATAAAATATAAAAAAATGTGTTCAAAAAATCCCATGTTAATCTTATAGGAAATACCCCTTCGCAGCAAACCTTCCAGCATCTCGTCACGATAAACCTTTCGTTTTCCAGGACCATGGGAAATGCACACGCGTTTCTGTGTTATAATTCTACGAGGCAATCATTACAGTCGCCATACACTGGACCTTTCCCCGTCTTATCACTTGATGAATTATCCATGACCATTGCCCAACATGTATGAGTTACCAAGTGCGAGTAAGTGTAGATAGAGGTAAACTTGCATACTCTCTACAAGAGGACAAGACCTGACTTTGGCCGTAAAACCCACAGTGCTCTCACCCACACCTCTTCCTCCCAAACCTTATGTGACCCGATCAGGTCGTATCGTCAAGTTTGAGCTCCCCGGACTTCCAGTATCCGCAGGGGGCTAATGTGGTGAACATGTGCCCAGATAATTTTAAACATACTGTACATAGCTGTATAATGTTAATATTTCAAACAGCTGATTATATTTCCATTGAATTCATTTTCCAATATTTACATTCACCAGAGTTGTTATTTTTAAAGGCGGTCCCACACTTCTCGCGAACTCCAAATGTTCGGAGTATTTGCAAGAAGTGTGGGAGCTGCACTAACTTTTGAATACATACAGGAACATGCGTCATGAAATATTCAGGCCTGTTTGCGAGAAGTGTGGTGTGGGACCGCCTTAACCATCAAGAACTAAAAATGGACTCGCTAGAAAATCAAATTTTATTTCAAGTTTTAATAAACATTCTGTATTTATAATTACGGACTAGTTATTATTATGTGATAGCTCTCTGTTCCTACACATGTACAATATATAAAAATTTGAACGAATGGTGTTTTGAGCACCTGGGGGCCTCAAAATAAAAAAGTTATCATGGTCAGGCTTAACACGTTCAGCCCGATGTGTACCACCGGTGGTACATGTCGGAATTTTTGAAATGATTAAAAATACGATCTAGCAAACAGTAATCTGAACAAAAAGACGAAGCATTATTTTTCAAGAAAGTAATTCTGATAAAAAAATTACACGTGCACCACCGGTGTGTCTATATAAACCTAAACCACAAATACATAATTTAAAGAACCCAGCAAAGCTCCGAATGAACTTTAAAAGGCTTCAAATTAAACGGAAACAGTGTGCCACGGGTGGGACACGTCGGAGTTTTAGAAAGTTTGCTGTGCACCACCGGTGGCGCACAAAACACAGTACAGGAACTTACCTCTACTTTTTACCACCATTGTATGAACAAATTTCAATACACAAAACTGGTTTGTTTCAAAACTGTTATTAGAATAATAGTGAATGATTACCAGGAAATTGTAAATAAAAATAATATAATAATTAAGTTTTATTAAGTGAAAATTGGAAGTACAAAATGTGATAAATAACATTTTACATCACTTAAATTTAAAACTATCAGTACATTAACGTTTCATACAAATTTTACAATAAGTATAATCACATCCTCAAGGTTGTTGTATAATGAAGCACAATATTGTATAGCATAATAATGTTATAAAATATAAACCAATAAAACTTATCAAGGAAAAGTATAAAACCTATCGTCAAAATATTAAGTCTTTTTTATATTAGTTCCATAGTTTAGTTACTGAGAACATTAATGTACTTCTACGGTATTACAATAGCCTACCTCTTAAACGTCCACCTCAGGACCGGGACCCTGGCCACATAAATCGATGTTACCCAAATGTTTCAAAATCTGATATAGTTTCAAAATTGAGAACACCTTCTTTAGAAGTTCCTTTACTATAGAAGAAACTGAAAAACCTACACTAAACTATAAAAAAATTAAATTGATAAATTTATGTGAGTGTACTTGGCCTGTGTTACAAAATTATTTGAAACCCAGAACTTAAAAAACACAAATCACTAGTTTTATTTTGATGATAAAAAAACTGTTGAGCGAATGCATAACTCAAAAGAGAATTAATTTTTATTTCTCACTCGTAACTTTTCACAAATAACAAAAAACAACTAAAACTCAAGTGCACATGGTTAAGTGGCAAATGGTTAGTTTACTTTAACCATATACATCTTTATTTGTTTTGATATAAAATGAAAATAAATTTACTACCAAAAGGAATGACGCTTACGTATTGTAAAGTAATGAAGGTCCCCCACCAATGCGACAGTCCACTTACCTCCCCGCTAAAGTGTGAGCCAAGTCTCATTGCTGAGTGGTCACGCATCTTGTTTCTACAGCAAATCACAATGGTGGTGTCAGTCCACCAAATGTGATATTCACAGTGTTGTTCGGTTTCTGAATGACAGAATATTCGGCCGATTGAAATTATAGACTAACACCAATAGAGGATTGTGGTGAAAGTGCAATGAACAACTCTTTGGGGAGGAAATGGTATATTATGTTTGACGAAGAAATATCTAATGTGAACGATAAGGATCGGAGTGGCAGGCCATATCTTATTACACCTGATTTTTTTAGAAGAAAGAGTTGAGGGGAAAATTGAGAAAACAGACGTTTTACTGATAGCATATATTACATGAATCATTTCCAGAAATTTCAAGACTCGTTCATTACACTATCACAATACATTTTTTTTTGGTGTTTGTCTATAATTGTAAAGGGCTGAACATTTGGCGAATTCAGAACCCGAATAACCCTGCATATTTCACTTTTGTTAGAATTTTCGATTGAAGCCGCCATTTGAATCACTGAAGAATCAAGATATGTGACCGCTCAGCAACGAGACTCGACTCACACTTTGGCGGGGAGGTAAGTGGACTGCCGCACATAAAGTCGCGGTTGTGAGAGAACTGTGCTTGGCGCTGTGCGCAAACTTCTTTACTTTCTGAACAATCCTTGCAGTAAATCAAGCCACCGCCTTAAAATAATAGTCTTGGCTACTACTTATTTTTAGAAACAAGAAGCAACACATCAATCGTATCATAGAATTTGGTGTAACGTGAGTTCCGGCCAACACGGACTGGTAAAGAGGGAGGCTACTGAAACAAATTTCAGTCTTAATCAGCTTACACATTTCAAAATTATAAATAAAATATAAAAATATGAAGAAAATAGTTTAAAATATAAACACTACAGTACTAAATTAGCCTACTCAATTATTACATAAAAGACATCCTTAATGTAAGGCTCAAAGAAAAATACCATTGCTCTACAATGTCACAATCAGGCACTAGAAAAATGTGTAATTGTAATTACAATAGACCAGTGAAAGTAAGTTAAAAAGAAACAAAAATGCAAGCAGAAATATTTTTGCTGGAAAATGTGCATTTTCAATCCAAATACCAAGTTTTATACTTCGGGTTGGGTGAGCTTTTGCTGTCATGTTAGGAAATGAGCTTTGAATGTTTTTTGCCATTAAAAGTTAACCTTAACCCGGTTTTGATCAAATTTGGAATAAACGTGGAATAGTATATCTTGGATCTGATGAAGGAATAAATACACACAGTTTACTACTCAATTTGTTACATTAACATATTTTCCAAAATACTTGCCTTTATGTTGTGGAGCTTAAAAAACTAACAACTATCTTGAGCGGTTCCGGAGAAAAATTGGCAAACCTGCTGGTCAGATCAAAGTTAATTAAGCGTATACTTAATTTAACTTGTGTGTTAAACACACACAAGGTGCTATAGGCACCTTGGTTAATCTATTTTTAATTAAAAGGAATACTCGAGTAAACTAATAACAATATGAGGATAAAATAAAAAAACTCAGTGTTTTGGGTATAATTCCTAAAATTTAATTACTCCTGAATCAATTAAAAGGATTTCTTACACTTCTGACAAAGTAATCGAGGTCAACACACACACACACACACACACACACACACACACACTCTCTAAATATAATAAAAATTGGATAACAATTGTACCAGTTATAAGCGATT
Source organism: Allygus modestus (assembly GCA_963675035.1). Lineage (NCBI taxonomy): Eukaryota > Metazoa > Arthropoda > Insecta > Hemiptera > Cicadellidae > Allygus > Allygus modestus. The sequence goes on from OY776111.1 coordinate 118,585,442, forward strand.
CCATAAGACAGTAATGTGTATGTTCCACTATAACAAATGGAGGAAAACTCAACTATGCCGGCGAAAGCTCACTTCACTCAAAGTAAACTTGGTATTTGAATAAAGGGAAATCATGGAACATTTACCAGCAAAATTATTTCTGCTTACTTACAATTTTTTCTTTTTTACTCAATGTCTGGCCTATTATGGAAGGGAACTGCAATGTTTCCAGACCGATGGAGTGCTGATGTTTCACTTCAGATATCGCACTCCTACCACACTTTTTAGTGCTCTAAATATCGCAAAACGTCTTGGATGAGTGAATATCACTCCACTACTAGATTGCATTTCTCAATCTCTTGGAACTGAGCATTCATTTGGGCTGCAAGTCTTTCCAATTCTTCTTCCTAGAACAGCCATTACAGTTATATTAGTATCTTTAATTATTATTCTGCGACAAATGGGTGTGGAGAAAATTTGAATTTTCAATCATCAGTACACACAGTACATTCTCCAATGTTATTCTTGTGGAGAGACAGTACCTTGTCATTTATCTCTGTATTTGCGAAACGTTTTGTTAAAACTTGAGATGTAAGTTATGCTAACAGTGACCAATAAATAGAGAATATTTTGAATATCTGCCTACCAATCCCTAGAGGAGGGAGAGGAGAGAGAAGAGAGATATACCTCTTTAAAAACCACTGTATGTAGCAATTGACTCTGAAAGGCCCCCAATAAAGGAATTTGGGTGAAACTTCCTGAAAAATGTTTACTGAACTTTGCGAGTTTAATATTTTACGGATGTACATGGTCTACAACACTTTATATTCTATTTTCAATAAACAGAAAGGAATTTATTGATTAATGGACGGTTAAATGGGAGAAAGAGTGTGTCAAATGTGTGATACTGTTAATTTTATTTTCCATATGATAATACAGAAGCTACTGATATTTCTTAGTAGTCTTTCTGGAACATGAACTAAATTTTATCAAAACATTCAAAATTCCAATATCCAGAGTAAACAGGTTGCTGCCTAGATCAATAAACATGTCTAAATCAATAAACACGTTAAATGAACAGTTGCCGTCTGCCTCTTAACAGTTAAAAAACTCCTCACATCAGAAATCAGAAATTTGATTGATGTAAGAAACATTACAGGAATGTATTGACGTCAGGAACTTAGATATAAACATGAAAAATGCATTTCGGGACAAGAATAAGAAGCACATAATATGATTTAAAATAAGTCAACAAAATTTAGATATCTAGCAACAATAACAGCTTAGCCTACAGATAACCCTTCCATTCTATACTGAAAAAATCATCAACACTGTACAAACGCTCATTGATTAAAATAAGACTTAATTTTATTTTTAAACAACTGACTAAGTAGCTCCTTTAACACAACAGGAAGAACATTGAAAAGTTTAACAGACATATATATAATGATAATTTTTTTGAAATCAGTATAACGACATTGTTGTACTCTTAGATTATTTTTAAATCTAGTGTTGTGATTATGATAGTTACTATTAGTAGGGAAGGCACTGAGATTACAATGTGTATTATAAAGAGAGGTAATTAAATAAAGTGATGGTAGAGTCAATAATCCCAGCTTTCTAAAGAGAGGTTTACAATGTGTGCGAAAAGGAACATTACAAATAATTCTAATAGCCCTCTTTTGACACAATGAGGACTGTTTCCCCACAACAGAACTCCATAGCTGATTACAATGTGTATCTGTGCATAATAGACATTTAGGAGAATATCTGGAGCAAGGCAAGTGCTGAGCCTTCTTATTAAATAAATTCCTTTTGACAATTTTTTGGCCACTGCCTCAGCATGATTGTGCCAGCTTAAATTGGAATCCAATACGATACCTAAGAATTTCAGAGTGTTGCAGCCATTATTAACATGTGTATTTCTATTATAACCCAAAATTAATATCAAAAATTTTATCACTGTTCAATGATAGGTTGTTAGCTGAGCACCAGGCCTCCAAAAGTGAAGTGCTCATTGTGAAGTTGAGTTCTACATAAAAATTATCCGTACAGCTAACCTTAAATCCAAAATCATCAGCAAATAAAGAACCATCATTAAAGCTATTATCTATGTTACTTGGTAGATCATTTATGTGCACATTAAAGAGCACTGGTCCTAAAATAGAACCCTGTGGGACTCTAAATTTGATCATTTGACCCTTTGAGTAAATACCATCTGGGTCCTCCCACTTAAATATGACATTAGAAGGTCAACAGAAAAAGGAGTGAGTCCGTAATACCAAAGCTTGTTTCTGAGCAGGTCATGTTGCACAGTATCTAAAGCCTTGCTCATATCAAATGATCTAAAATAAACTAAAGACCCTTTTTCTAAGTCATCAACTACACTACTGACAAATTTTGTGACTGCTTGAGATGTATTTCTGTTTGGTCTAAAACCATGCTGTTTATCTGAAAGAATTGAATTTGATTCAACAAATAAAGGAAACAACGAAAACAAAGGAAAGGGGACAAAGGAATCGGCGGAAAAATCTTGCGAACAAAGTCGCCCTGGGTACCAGCTCGTGTACTGTTAAAAGAAGCCTAAATACCAGTTTCATAATGTTTGTGTCTTATAACATACGTCACATAGACTGTATAACTGTTTTGCTTCTTAATCGATGTTAATTAATGTTCCTCATATTTGTTTGATTATTTACGTAGGCACCTCATATAGGTCAATAAATAGCTTATTTCTCCGAAACACGTGGTCTTATTGATTTTACCATGGTTTATTTCCATTCTGAGTCCTAAAAACATAGAAAATGACACCCCATTCGCTAGATTACCATAAATACAAATTTTCTCAAATCTACTCTCCTCCCACCCTCCCGCTACCATAAAATGGGACTTCCACCCTCCAAATCGTTAGGGACTCTTTAGATTTCAAAACCTAATGCCAATTACTATTTTTCCCCAAAGTTTCATGAACGGACCAATTTTTATGTTTTATAAACCAAATTTTACCTGCACTACAGGGGAAGGTACATTCTTACAGTTTAAATTACTAAGACTATTTACAGTTTTCCACATTTCTTTGCTTTTGTTTTGAGCTGATTGGATCTTATTAGAAAAATAACTAACTTTTGCATTCTTTACAGATTTTGTATACAACTTTTTTAATGTTTTATAATTATCAATCAGTTGACAGTGATCAAATCTTAATTTTTTCCATTGGAATCAGCTTAAAAATACGCACAATTTGGTGTTTTGATCATTGCTCTACGTCTAATAGTTACAGAGATATTGAAAGTGCTAAACACAGTACGTTGTCCAATGTTATTCTTATGGAGAATAAGAAAAATCGTATATCAACTTTTCCTGATGAAACTTGGTACATTGCTTCATATCGTTGTGATCTATTGATATTTGCACTCAAACAAATTTTTTGGCCGATAGTTCCCGTAGCAGCAAACCTGCGCACTCAGCCCCCATGTTATTCTTATTGAGAATAAGTAACGTGTTATCTCCCTTAATTATGAACATAAATTAATAAAATTTGGTATGTGGCTTTACCTACTTGAGTTATATTGATATTTGAATGAATCCCCATTTTTTGTGCTCCTTGCTTCAGCAAACCTGCATACTCAGCCGCCATGTTATTCTTATGGAGAATAATTAAAATGTCATAAATCGTTTATTTATGAATGTATATTGATGAAACTTGGTATGTGGCTTTATACATTATAAGATACATATATATGCATTGGAATTTCGCTGAGTACGTAGGTTTGCTGCTAAGGGGGAATTTGCCCTTCTTAGGCTTACAAAATTTAGGTCTAGGAGGGTGTTTTGCAGTCTCAGAAAACACGCTATTTGTAGAGCACTCTATATCAAGAGTTCTTAATATTTCATATGGATTTACATTAACTGGGATGCATTTATTTTGTGCCATTGTAGGATTTGCCTGTTCCCTATGACTAAGTTTTACAGATTTAGATGAGAGGATTGTTTCCCATCGCCTATTGTTAATATTTGCAGGGTGCTTATTTTCATCAAAACTGTTTAAAGTAATCCTACTAGTTTCTTCAAGGTTATAAATATGTTTACTCAGTTGATATCAGATTCTCCACAGTTTTTGCGCAGTTGTGTTACCTCAGATTGCAACTTTAAATTATCTTTTTTCAGTTCATCAATTATTGCTAGTAAGCTAGTGCGAGGCTGCACTGTCAATATCAGTTGTATCTGGAATAGTTTCTGATTTACCTAAACACTTATGGCACTTCCAAAGAGTACTTTCATCTGCTAACTCTGATTCACGTACATTTGCACACTTAAAGTGGAGCCACAGATTACAAAAATCACATAGTATTCCATTTATGACATTCTTGTTTCATTTTAAGCACTTAATATTACATAGGATGCGACTTTCGATAGGACCCGCCAGGGTTTTGTTCATATCGACCTGGTCCTCAGCTTTCATATGGCTGGTCTTCGGCTCGGTCCTGGTTCAGTCGAAGTCGGCCCTGACCCAATTTACGGACTGGATCAGAGAAGCTAATGGACTGAACTGGAGTGGACTGATGGTGTGGAGCGAAATTGCCTCTTCTTCAAGACGATTTACATTGAAAATGAAAACTATTGAAAATCCACCATCTTGGATTATTTATTTCGGATTTTATGAGCACTAGAGTGTCTTCTTGTTTAAAATTATAGCATGAAATTTAAAACATGATGCAGATTTAACAGTCCTACATATTATGAGTTTTTAATATTTCTTGATAACAATGTAATAGTTTTCTTTGCAGAAAGTCGAGGTGGTGGTTGATTGCCGATCAATGAACGATAGATGCCAGTTTCATTTAACGGTTAAAAACTTTGTTAAAAGATAAAAACATGTAAAAGTTGACTAATCACAGTAAACAAAACACTTAAGAATGCCACTTTAACACAAATATATAATGGCAAACACTCATATAAACAAATTATACAATTTTTAACTGGAGTGGTAAGGAGAGTGATGTTCCATCCATTACGCTGGGCTGCCAACCCTTACTGCTCTATAACTCCAAACATCAAAGCTGATAAACAATAAAATAAGATTACTTTACCTCCGTCTTCAGCTTTAAAACAATCCCAAATGGACGACCGTTGTTCCGGAAGGCAAAATACTTCCATCTTCAGGTTGAATTCAATTAAAAAAGTTAATTAGGCGATCACCTACCGGCCGGTACGCGTCAGTGCACTTTGTTTTAGATGTTTTTTCGTTCATACTGTAGTGTGTGTTTTGTGTATATTTTAACTTTTGACGAAAGACAATGTAAACTTTTTTAATTGAATTCAACCTAGTCGGCATGGTAAGACCTAGGCCCGGAACCATGATAACTTTTTGTTTTGAGGTCTCCAGACCCCAAAAACACCATTCGTTCGAAACTGTATCCGTGGGTACGATAACTCTCGTGAAAAAAGTCCGATTTGATGAAATTTGGTACAAACATGTAAAGCAACATTTATGACTTTAAGTTCGAAAACCAGACAGATCGACCCATCAAAAATGGTATTTTGAGGGGGTTTTGTTCCCCGAAAATGTTTTTTTTTTAAGTTAGCACATGTAATATTTTAAAGTCAAATTTTAGTTTTTACCATTGGATTCAGCTTTAAAAAACACACAATTTGGCGTTTTGATCATTTCTCTACGTCAATTAGTTACAGAGATATTGAAAGTGCTAAACACAGTCCGTTGTCCAACGTTTTTCTTTTGGAGAATAAGACAAATTTTATATCTCGCTCATTTATCAACATATATACTAACGAAACTTAGTATTAGGCTTCATCTGGTTGTGGTCTACTGTTATTTGCACAAAAAAGCAATTTTTACCGATGATTCCCGTAGCAGCAAACCTGCGTATTGCAAAACACAACACCTTGTTTGCTTAATATAAGTGTGAACATATGTATAAACAATAGATAGATAGAGAGATATTTATTTGTTTACCTTTTTACTTTGACTTTCCTATTTTACTGCATTTTATTTCAGTTCCAGGTTTCGCTACATAGATAACCTAACAGCTGTTCTTGGCTTAATTAATTCTTCCATTTCGTGATCATGACAATAATTAATGGCTGTTTATACTACAAATAATAAAACTGGTTTACAATACAATGAATGGATTTATTAATGAAGTTGACATTTCAGGTTACAAAATAGGGATTCACAAATTATGGCACATAAATATAGAGGATTAACTTTACTATAAGATAATTATTATTTGATACATGAAGTGCTCAGGGTTTACACAATGTTTATAGGATCTGCAGGGGGGGAACTCGTGCGGCAAGAATGACTGTCTGTTCTTGTCTTAGTAAAATATTTTTTATTTTAATTGAATGTTTAGTTATGATATGAATTTTGACACATTGTAAGTTTTGCCAATGAGGATCTCAGAAATCAAAAGTTTGTAATACACTGTTATTGGCTTCTTTCAGTCTTGAGGAAATAAATAGGCTAAGCCTTGAAACTTTAGTCTGTTGAAAAATTAATTAATAAAAAATATAAGTCCAGAGAATTAATCTTGAGGTTGATGTGTTTAGTTTACTTTAAAGTATTCCAAAATGCTAGAAATGATGTTAGACTTGAAAATTGGACATCAATTATATATTGCTGCAATCTACAAGGTAAGTTGGAAGGGTCTCACCATAGTTTTATATTGTTCATCACTGGCATTTCTTCTTGGCCTTGCAAAATGGGATAAAACTTTGCCAGTGACTCTTCTTACATAATAAAAGAGTGGATGGTGTATTCCACTACACTTTTTATAGGGAAAAATGTTAATTTTGGGTAGATACCCACAAAAAGCTAACACTTGGCCATTATACTTTTGGAAACTCTCCTCTTTTTTAAATTGTACCACATGGTTCTCAATAATGTTAGTCACTGCCATATGTTCCTGAAGTTCTTGTAGACACTGTCACTTGTTTTAAACACTTGTACTATATCAAATTAAATTTGGAATGAGATCAATTTTGAAAAAAAAATAAATAAAATTAAATAATTTGAAGCAGTTTACATGAATGAATTAGTGAGCCTTCTTATTACCTAGATAGGCCTATTATATATTAATGTGGGGTTTATTTATTATATGGTAAACTTAAATATATCAAATCTATGAAATGTTGCAGTATTCATCCTCCATGTGATTCTTATGGAGAATAATCAAAATGTTATATATTGCTTATTTATCTTTTATCTATATCTATAAAAGGCAAAGCCCTAGCTGACTGACTGACTCACTCACTCATCACTAATTCTCCACCTTCCCATATAGGTAAAGCTGAAATTTTGTACACTGATTCTTTAGGCATAAAATAGGAAAGCTACTAGATGGTTTTCATCCTGATCTGACCTTAGGGCTCCACCAGAGACCCTTTCAAAGTTCCCATGTATTCCTTATGGACATTTAATTTTGTATGAGCTGATGAAAATACAAACAGCTGATCTTGATTCGTAGCAGTTCCACGGGCTAACCACAGAATGCAGCACACACAACTGTCATAGTTTTTATAAATCATTTGCGGGGCGAAGCCTGCGGCTATCAGCTAGTGAATGTATACAACTTGGTATGTAGCTTCACCTAGTTGAATTATATTGATATTTGCATGAAAACCAATTATTTGTGTTCAATGATTCAATAACCCTACGTTACTTATCCCCAATGTTATTCTTATGAAGAATAATTAAAATTGTATATATCGCTTATTTGTGAATATATTTTTATGAAACTTGGTATATGGCTTTATGTGGTATTAAGACATATATTATACATTGGAAATTCGCTGAGTACGCAGGTTTGCTGCGACGGAGGTGTATTTCATTTCAATTTTTGGCGCCACACAAAATAACTATGGTTTTGTTATGAAGAAAGAAAAATAAAAACGAATATGCAATGCACAGATAGGTATATTATGCTTGTATACCAAATATAAAAATGTGCCGTGTAATCATGACATTAACATATATTTACAAATCTGTATAAAAATAGTCTATGGAAATTAGCTGTTTTTGTAAATTAAACAAAACCACAATGAAAGAAAACTCTTTTAATGTTTGTTGCTTTCAGATTTCACTAAATTAAATCATGAAAAGTAATAAAGTCATTATATACATCCCTACTTTCCGCCATGGACTGAGAACGATATTTATTAAAACAAACTATCAGATATTTGAGAATCCCCGAGTTTTCAGACTCGGTATGTACATATCCAGAATCCCTAGCCATCATCACCACTACCACTGAACACCCCTACACATAAAACACAAAATACTTTTTAGCGAATTTCCCCTATAGGGAAGAAGCTATTACCGTAGGTCTCATGGTAAGACTTAAGCCCGAGACCATGATAAATTTTCGTTTTGAGGTCCCCAGATGCCAAAAACACTATTCGTTCAAATTTATATATATATATGTGTGTGTCCGTTACCGCGATAACTTTTGAAAGAAACACCCGATTTTGATGAAATTTGGCACAAATGTGGAGAGTAGCATTTATGACTTTAAGATCGAAAACCAGATCGATCGCACTATGGAAAGGGGGTTTTATGGGGGTTTACAATTTTCCAAAAATCGGTTTTTTGCAAATTTTACCCCAAAATGTTAAAAACACTCAATTTTAGTTATAGCCATTTTATAGAGCTTGAAAAAACAAATAATTTAGTATTTTGAATCATTAACCTAGGTTAAGTGGTTGCGGAGAAAATCCAAAAAAAACGTGTCCCATGTTAATCTTATAGGAAAAAGGTTTTTAGATTTTTCTCAGATAGTTTTACTAAAAACTTCATATTTCTGTTTATTAATGTGTTTAGCTCAACAAAACAAACATTTTGGTGTTTTAATCGTTGTTCTACGTCCAACCGTTGCAGAGATATTCAAAGTGCTAAACACAGTACGTTGTCCAATGTTATCCTTATGGAGAATAAATAAAATTCTATATCTCAATTATTTTTGAATGTATATTGATGAAACTTGGTATGTGGCTTCAACTAGTTGTTGTATATTGATATTAGCACAAAAACACGTTTTTTGTTGATTATTCCCGTAGCAGCAAACCTGCATACTCGGCCCCCATGTTATTCATATGGAGAATAAGTAAAGTTGTATATCTCCCTTAATTATGAACCTACATTAAGAGAACTTGGTATGTAGCTTCACCTGGTTCAGCTGTATTGATAATTGCAAAAAAAAACTCATTTCTTATCTTCCTCGTTGCAGCAAACCTGCGTCCTCTACCCTAATGTTATTCTTATGGAGAATAAATAAAATGCTATATATCACTTATTTATGGGTGTATTTTTGTGAAACTTGGAAAATAGCTTTATATAGTAGTTAGTCACATATATATGCATTGGAAATTCGCCGAGTACGCAGGTTTGCTGTGACGGGGGTATTAATGTACCTCAATAGTAAGACTACTGTTGTTTTACAAACCTCAATAGCATGACTTTTTCCCTAATTCAGACCACTGTTTTAACCCATTGGCTCACAACCCCGAGTATACTCGTGGCCGCCGAAAGTAGCCCGGACGTGCAACCCCGAGTATACTCGGAATAGCACTTTTATATATATAAAAAAAATTTTATTTTTAAATTTTTTCTTTTTCGTTTATTTGTTGTTTAAATTTGTTTTCATTTTTTGTTTGTATGTATTTTTCATGCATATGCCCATACTTCGGGAAACTTAGTCAAATTTAGGAAAAATATTATTTTGGAAAATATGTTATATCTAGGTCAAATATTAATGTATCACTAACATTTTTTATTTTCATGTAAAAAAATAAATAACCTACAAGTGAATAATAGTTGTTGGGCTGAAACATTATTTTTTTGTTTTTTAGATATAACTCCTTTTAATATTAATGTTTTTTATAAACTATATATATGTATGATATATATATAATATTTACCATACATAAATGCTGTCAAAAGTGTGTGTCTGTGTGTGTCTGTGTGTCTTTGTGTCTGTGCGTCAGTGTGTCTGTTTGTCTGTGTGTCTTTATGTCTGTGTGTGTATGTGTGTGTGTCTGTGTCTGTGAGTCTTCTTGTAGATAATTTATTTCTCTAAAGATTAGTGCAAAAATTAAGTAAATTGAGCAATAATTGTTGCTATAGTGACAGTTTTAGTAAAAGTCCACATTTATATAATTTTTCTTAGGAAACTGAACGGTTTGTCAGGTGGCAAATTTCAGGTAAGCCAAGGTGGGTTAACACTCTATAGCACGTCTTTTTGTAACGCCGAACCTTTATAGCATGACTTCAACCTCAGTAGTGCATATTTTTACATAATAGAACCTTTTTATAGCACGAGTTCAATCTTCCCTGTTCACATGGGCAGTGACTCATCAGAACAGATGTTTTGAAGGAAATAATTCCTTGAGCTCAGGTCTTATCATGAAAACCCCGCTTCCAATCTTCCTGTGGAGAGTTAACCCAAAATGCACTTGCTATAAAGGGGTTTTAGAGAAACCAGTAACCTCGATAGCACGGCTTTTAATCCACACAACCTTTGATAACTCAAACAAACCTCAACTAGAAGAGTACCCCGATAACAAGACTGTTTCCCAAATCCCCTTGAGAGTCTTGCTATAAAGGTTCTACTGTATTTACTATTCTCATTCAGTAAAACAGGATACAGAAGGTGCGCATAGGAAATTCTAGTTTCCAATTAATGTAATTATTTAGAACTAGCTGATTATCCGTCCTTTGCACGAAGACTTCAGGAAAGAACAGCTGATTAAAATTCCTGCTGCAACTACATCTGTTTCTGATCTATTAAACCTATTGCCCATGAAAACTGTTTGCATTGTAACTAAAGGGCCTCTGGGGCAGAGCCCTAAGGGATTGCCAAGAGGGGAACAGGCCTATATGTAGCCCAGATAAATTATCTACATACAAGTCAACAGACAGACACAATATAAATATATATATAGCAAAATTAGTTGATACTACCATGTGACTTGTTATTTGCCCAGAATCTTGCAGCTATAAAATCCAATTATCTTTTAATTTCATTTTGAGTTTACAAACAAATTATCCTATGTGATTGGTGTAACCATTAACTAAATAAACTTCCAAAAATATAAAAAAAGGTCCAAAGGTTATTTTAGATCCAAAAGGCAATGGGAACAAGTTTTGATCAAATTTAGTAATCTGTTTCACAATGTAAAGTGGTTAAATTCTGTCCCATTAAAACATCAGACTTCAGCTGATCTAGACTTTAGGTTTATTCTTTTATGAACAAAATGTAAGCTGGATTTATAGTTTTCATTTATAACTACATTTGAAGGTTCGTCTAGAGGTTTGTTGTTTATATAAGATTTCTCAGATTTAGAACAGAGGTATATTCTTTGTTGTAAATGTAAAACTTTCGTCATCAAGTGATCAGCAAATAAACTTCTGTGACAGTTAAAAGTTTATTGGGACATGTTCCTTAAACTGATTTTGAAAATAGTTCTCAGATAGATTTATAAATATTTTAATTTATAAATGCCAGCCGTTTCCAACTTTTGTGTTTTTAGTTTTCTCCTCAGATGTATTTAGCAAGTTTCCTAATTTATATGACATTTAAGGCTCATTTGGAATGTTTATATTATTTTATTCATCCCTTTTATTTTAAAGTGATGAAAAATTGGAATTAATAAATGTTAACTAAATGTGAATATAACTGGTCCAGTTAACACACTTTCCACAGTAAACACACATGAACCCTGAAAGAAGCTGCTTAGCTCATTTTGAATAAGGTACATTGGAAATACCCCCGTAGCAGCAAACCTGCGTACTCAGCGAATTTCCAATGCATATATATGTATCTTAATACCACATAAAGCCACATATCAAGTTTTATCAATATACATTCATAAATAAACGATTTATGACATTTTAATTATTCTCCATAAGAATAACATGGCGGCTGAGTATGCAGGTTTGCTGAAGCAAGGAACACAAAAAATGGGGTTTTATACAAATATCAATATAACTCATGTAGGTAAAGCCACATACCAAATTTCATTAATTTATTTTCATAATGAAGGGTGATAACACGTTACTTATTCTCCATAAGAATAACATGGGGCTAAGTATGCAGGTTTTGCTGCTACGGGAGCCTTTGGTAAAAAATTGTTTTTTTGAGCAAATATCAATGGTCCAGAACCAGATGAAGCCGTATACCAAGTTTTGTCAGTATACGTTCATAAATAAGCGAGTTATAAAATTTTTATTTTCTTCCTTAAGAATAACATTAGACAACGTACTGTGTTTAGCACTTTCAATATCTCGGTAACCAATTGACGTAGAGAAATGATCAAAATACCAAATTTTGTGCTTTTTTTAAGCTGAATCCAATGGGAAAAACTAAAATTTGACTATTTCCAAAGTTGTATGTAAAAAATTCGAAAAACCCATTTTTGGGGTACAAAACCCCCCAAAATACCCCTTCGGATAGAGTGATCTGGCTGGTTTTCGAACTTAAAGTCATAAATGTTGCTTTACATGTTTATACCAAATTTCATCAAAATCGGATAATTTTTACGAGAGTTATCGTGCTCATGGACACACACACACACATATATATATATATATATATATATATATATATATATATATATATACAGTAGAAATCCAATTATCCGAACCCCAATTATCCGAATATCCAATTTTCCGAATCGATTTTGAGTGAAATAATAGAAATATAAAAATCAAGAAAATAACAGCGGGAGCGCGTGTAGCGATAATGCGCCGTGAGCGCTAAAATAAAAGCCTGCGCTGTTACCTTCCGGACGATATTTTCGCAGGGAACAATGAGTCATACCCCCTTCCCGCCCTGCTCATCATCAGTCGCTACTGTTCTTTCACCGAGATTATCGTTCGAAATGAGTACAAAACGTAAACGTGTTGTCCTTTCGCTAAGTGATAAACTCACTTTGCTCGAGATGTTCAAGTGAAATAACCAACATTGAACAGTGAAATACGTACAGTATGTAGGCCTATTGAAAAGAGCAACTATATATACTGTATTCAATTTAACTCCTGTAATTTAATTTTTATGACGTATATTCTTGATACAGTTCCCTCACTTTCTGTTCACTACATTTATAATAACTTTGTCGATAAAATTCTGATTTTTTATGTATGGTGATGTTTTTTGCTTAATTCCCGAGGTATACCTGATTATCCGAATTTCTGCATATCCGAATTGGCCCGATCCCCAATTAATTCGGATAATTGGAGTTCTACTGTATATACATATATACAGTTACGAACGAATGGTGTTTTTGGGGTCTGGGGACCTCAAAACGAAAAGTTATCATGGTCCCGGGCCTAGGTCTTACCATGCCGACTACGGTAATAGCTTCTTCCCTATAGGGGAAATTCGCTAAAAGAATATTTAACATATTTGTGTGAAACAATTCAAAACAAGGTGAGACAACCAATGAATCCAGAAATTTCATAGTTCTGGAGATACTTATGTCCTTATTAAGAAAATCCACCAAGGTGGTGACTTTGTCCTATCATTTAACTTCAGGCATGTAAAGTTTTAAATAAAAAAGTGCAACTAAAATATTGGTGTTAGACAATTTTACCTCTTTCAATATTCTCTGCTTGGCTTTAGGAACGTGTGGAGCTTTAAACACCTTTGATACATTTTTCTTCTTGTAGCACTTCTTGGCTGGTTTCACCACATTTTCTCTTTCTCCATAATCCTTGTCCCTCTGCTGACTATCATCACTCCCTCCATGATTCTCTTCTTCCTCATCTTCTTCTTTATGCTCACTATAGTACCGGATCCGCCTCTGCCTTTCATAGGAACGCCGTGGGGGCTGAAAATTAGACCAATTATATAGTACCTCCTCTACCACCATGAAATACTTTAGGGCCGCCACATGGGGTGGGGCTACCGGGACTACAGTCCCCCGGCCCGGGCCCGCAAATATGGTAAAATATTACTGACTTTTATTGCTTTAAATGATAAAAGTTTTAAAGCATGTTATTTGCTATTTATTGTTTATTTGTAAAACCAATGAAAAAAATAATAATGTCACATATCATTTAACATTAGAAAATCTATATGACAACTGATTATTTAGCAAGGTTTGCCACATTTTTTGTCTGTTGCATCACAGCGTAAGAAATGCACTCTGCTAATGAATTCACTGGCGAGGATGTCGCCTGCCGCGATGTCGCGGAGGGCCCCAATCTTCTCTCCCTGTCCCGCTAATTAGTCATGCACGCGCACATGCACACACCACCTAAGCGACAGCGATGCCGCGTCGTCTTTACTCTACATCACGCATGCGCTGGACTCGCCCCTCACCCCCTCCGCATGCTCCACACCACTCCTGTCACTACTAGCAATTACTACATGTAGTCATTGATACTGGTCAGTTTTTTTACTTCGACTATCGCATCAGTGTTGATTCTGTCATTTTCAAAAGAACGGTTTAGTTGTGATTTTTTTACACTTTGTGTGTGGCAATTTGTTCTCTGGTTTTTTTAATAGTATTTTTAATAGATTAGAATAGTAATTCTTCAAAAATTAGAATGTCATATAAACACAAATCTGTAGCAACGAAAAGGAAAGAGAAGTCAGAGCGAGAAGCTGGGTCAAAACGTAAACAAATTACGTTTTTTAAAAAGCAGAAAATAGATAAAGAGATAGATAGGCAGTCCCGTCAACCCTTGCTGACCAAAATGTTGTATGCAGCAAAGATATTTAAATTTATGATAAAATTTGTTTATCTGTCTGTTGTTTATGAGCCAGATTTCGTCCGCGACGGGTTACTGATGTATTTTTAGCGAATTTCCCCTATAGGGAAGAAGCTATTACCGTAGTCGGCATGGTAAGACCTAGGCCCGGGACCATGATAACTTTTCGTTTTGAGGTCCCCAGACCCCAAAAACACCATTCGTTCGAAACTGTATATATATATATATATATATATATCTATATATCTATATATATGTGTGTCCGTGGGTGCGATAACTCTCGTAAAAATAATCCGATTTTGACGAAATTTGGTATAAGCATGTAAAGCAGCATTTATGACTTTAAGTTCGAAAACCAGACAGATCGGACCATCCGAAGGGGTATTTTGGGGGGGTTTTGTACCCCAAAAATGGGTTTTTTGAGTTTTCTACATATAATTTTTGAAAAAGTCAAATTTTAGTTTCCTCCATTGGAATCAGCTTAAAAAAACGCACAATTTGGTGTTTTGACCATTGCTCTACGTCAAATAGTTACAGAGATATTGAAAGTGCTAAACACAGTACGTTGTCCAATGCTATTCTTATGGATAATAAGAAAAAAATTATAGCTCGCTTATTTATCAACGTATTCTAACAAAACTTGGTATATGGTTTCATCTGGTTGTGGTCTATTGTTATTTTCACAAAAAACCCGATTTTTACCAATAATTCCCGTAGCAGCAAACCTGCGTCCTCAGCCCCCATGTTATTTCTATGGAGAATAAGTAAAATGTAATGTATCCCTTAATTATGAACATAAATTAATAAAACTTGGAATGTTGGTTCACCTAGTTGAGTTCTATTGAAATTTGCATAAAAACTCATTTTGTGTGTTCTTTATTGCAGCAAACCTGCGTACTCATCTCCCATGTTATTCTTATGGAGAATAATCAAAATGGCATATATCGCTCATTTATGAACTTATATTGATGAAACTTCGTATGTGGCTTCACCTAGTTGAGTAATATTGATATTTACAAGAAACCCTATATTTGTTTTTTTTTGTAGCAGCAAACCTGCGTACTCATACCCAATGTTATTGTTATAGAGAATAATTCAAATATGATATATCGCTTATTTTTTAATATATTTTGATGAAACTTGGTATGCGGCTTTATGTGGTATTAGACTTATATTTTGCATTGGAAATTCGCTAAGTACGCAGGTTTGCTGCGACGGGGGTATTATTCAGTTAAATTAATTTTACTAGTTAAAATAGGCAATGGTATGGCGTGTATATTAGTTGGGGGTGGGGTCATTGAATGCTGTTTTGATAAGTTAGGGGAGGGGGCCCCACAATCAGAATGTGGCCCTGGGACCTTGAGGTGCCCTGCATGGCTTTTGATTTAAAGGGATATACAAACTCTTGTTGATAATGTTAATTGATATTTCGTTATTTCATATTTTCACAGGTTTTCTCACAAAAACAAACATTCATTTGAAAAAAAATAAATGAATTGTAAAAATATATGTCTAGCCTAAACACAAACAAAATGTTTGTTCATTTCACCATAGACACAAAGTTTTTTGTTTTCCTAATATAGTGAAAACATGCTAATTTAAATTAAAGGTAAAACTTCACTGTTATGGACTTGTCCAACATACAGAATCACTTAGACTGCTTCTAAAACTGACATCGCTTATAGATTGTTAATAATATTCACCAGTCTTCACAATCACTTAATTTCACGGATCAAGTTGGATGAGGATTCACTTCTGCTGATTAGGAAAACTACAAGGAAATGTTTCAGCATGGAATATTAAATTCTAAAAACACTGGACATAGCTCCATCCCACCATTAACTGGAGTCGGCTCTGCTGATTTTGGGTAGGGGATGCTAGTTGTGGCTTCTTTATCGGCATGCTAGGCGGGAATGAATAGAGCGCTTGGCTGTAAGGAGCTCATCTGCTACACATCAAATTCAAACTGAACTGAAAACAGATAAGCTACTCAAAACTGCTCCCAGACCATACAACATTGTAGGGGACAAAAATGTTGAACTTTTTTTCCCACAGACTTTTAGGACTCCAGGCATAACAAGTTGCGATAGTATAATTGTAGAGAAAACAAGATTACCTAAATGACTTGCAAACAGCTCCTCAAAATTTCTTCTGGACCACACCACGTTGTTGGTGACTGGTGACTAAGACTTTGGATACATTTTTTCCGATCTCAGGACTCTGCACCACTGGCTGCTAATGCATCACTTCCCAACATCTAATTTCGACGTATGTTAGTTCGTTGGGTTTGTTTAAAAAAAGCAACTCTTGAAAAATGTGCCCCCCCCAAAGTAAAAGATTCGCCCCACTGGCAAAGTTGCCATGTTATATTCTTTATGTCTTTTTGCGTGATTTTAGTCAATTTTCAATGATAGAAACATGTTATAGGTTTTTTTTACCCCGAGTTGTAATTTGGAGCGACGAAAGGTGCTTGGCCTAATAAAGCAGTATATCATACTTAAATAACTAACAACAAATAACACTGGAAAGTCATACAAAAATAAAATTATTATTTAACTGCTTATTTTAACACAGAAGAAATACTGACAGGTAATTTTTCCCAAAATCTTATTTGCTTGTCATATCTGTGGAAAATATTTATGGTACAAAAGGCATTATGACATTCCGGGGTAAAATGGAAACCCTTGAGGATTTCTAGAACTTCCCCAAAATGGTTTTCAATGGATACAATGCAAATTTAAAGCGTATAAAAGACACTGGCCTTCAAAATTGCTATGTTATTCTTATGGGCTAAATATGTTATTATTGGTGCGATGAAAGGCCCAAGGGGAAGGGCCCAGGGGTCTTGGGTCTAGCTACTACTCCTATATCTAAACTATATGAAAACTATATCTAAATTATACATGAAATGATTCTGACTTACCTTTATGAAGCTTAATGTCGTCTCAACTTCTTTGATAATGGGTGAAGGTGAAATGTTATGATCTGATGAAGAGGAATCAGAATTAAAAACTTCACTTGTCTCTTTAGTCTGAGCTTTAGGAATGGAGGCCTTAAGTTTTTCTATCACTTCTTTCAGATCAGGCTTTGGATTTTCAATTTCACTGAAGAGTGGAAACTCATGACGGTACCTAGGTAGTACCCTAGGCTCTTGAAGATTGATATTTTTTATAGGGGAGACCAGCGGTTCCTCAAGTTCTTCAGGTTCATCAAAACCAAAACATTTATCATCATCAATTACCATGTTTTCTGATTCATCGTTAATAAATCCAGTACTAGGTCGCAACCTAATAGGAATATCTCTGTCATACGAATTACTGAAAACACTGTTATGACGGGCAATCAAAGATGTACGTTTGCAAGGTGTAGATGAAAGAAAATCATGCGAAGAGCCTGATGAAATATTCGCTGAACAGTGACTTAAGTGATTAGGCAAGGAATCATTTACTGAGCCACATTGTGATATTCTATGAGTACTGTATTCACAATAACTTTTTTTTGAAGGATAACAACGTTGTTGAGGAACAGCTGAGTTATTTTGAGATAGGTGAGAGTCATTGGGTAAGACTGTAGAAATGTTTATTGGGTTAGAGGTTAAATGATTGTCAACTATTATTTCTGGCAAATGTTCAATATCACTCAACCTATTACTTCTTTCATGAACAGGACTCTGACAATTTTCCGATTGTGTTTCTTGCAGCACGCTCAACTCATGTTTGTTCTTTAATTCTCTTTTATTACATAAAAGTAGAGAGGGCGGATGTGACATAAAACTCTGCACCGAATAGCATGTATCTTCACTTTCATTTAAGTTATTTACTGATGAATATGACTTTAAACATGGTGCAACCCTTTTGGGTTTAGTTTTCTTTTGTCTCTCTGTTTTTTCAGGTAATGAAACTAAACTTTCAGTTGAATTATATTTGATATTATTGATGGTTAAGGCTTTTGGTCCAATTTTAGGCTTTCTTATATTTACTTTCTTTTTCTTTTTTCTTTTTTTGACAGGTTCTTCATTTTCATCAACCTCATCAAACTCATAGACTGCTTCTTTCTTCTCAATAGGAAGATTGCTAGTTGTATCTACAATATCAGAGGGATCTACTGTTTTATAAACAGGGATGTGAGGTTTGCTGTTGGTCTTATCTGTACAACTTTTATTCAATTGGCAGGGGTTTGTCAGTTTAGTTAAATTATTACATTTGTTCAGGGTAGTTTGAAGAGCCTCACTTTGTGTATTAGTTTTAGTTTCACTAGTTGAAGGAGAATTAGTTTTATCACTTAAAACATTCCTTTTCGCTGAGGTACCTGTTTTAATTTTACCTTTTGGTATATCATACACATAATCTTGATGGTTAGAAGAAGATATACAATGTCTTTCTGATTTTCTTAAGTTACATTTGTTGTTGTAAAAGGAAGTTGAATTTTGATGATTATCTCCCACAACTATATTTTCCTTTGAAGTTAATACTCTGGAACGTGTTTGTAAAGGCTTTCTATAATTTGATTCTTTACTGGTTGCTTTACTCTGACTTATAATACGTGGTGAATTTTCCTTGCAGTTTTCTGAAATGATGTCCTGAGATAGTATTATCGGTTTTCTTTTTGATGTTCTGGAGCACGTTGCTCTGGTCATGTTTAATCTGTGAAAAAGTAAAATTATAATTGAAATAAAACAAATTGAACAGTATATTTAAAACCTATCTTTAAAATACTTACCATATCATTAAAGTGAGAAAATCTGTGTAGCCTAAACATAATAGTAACATAATTTATGAATACAACAGAGGTAGTTCTGTGTACTGTTGTGAACCTAAATAATTCTTTGGGCTATTAATAAACATCTACGGTGAAGTGGAGTATGTGTAACAATGGCTTATAACCTTTATTTGTATTTCAGACATTCCACTAAAATGCCAACCTTAAGCCAAAATACCCCCGTCGCAGCAAACCTGCGTACTCAGCGAATTTCCAATGAATATATATGTCTTAACCCATCGGCTCACAACCCCGAGTATACTCGTGGCCGCCGAAAGTAGCCCGGACGTGCAACCCCGAGTATACTCGAAATAGCACTTTTTATTAAAAAAAATAAATTTTTTAAAATTTTTTTCTTTTTTGTTTATTTGTTGTTTTAACTTGTTTTCATTTTTTGTTTGTATGTATTTTTTATGCATATGCCCATCCTTGGGGAAACTTAGTCAAATTTAGGAAAAATATGATTTTGGAAAATATGTTATATCTAGGTCAAATATAAATGTATCACTAACATTTTTTATTTTCACGTAAAAAAATAAATAACCCACAAGTACATAATAGTTGTTGGGCTGAAACATTATTTTTTTTGTTTTTTACATGTAACTCCTTTTAAAATTAATGTTTTTTATAAACTATATATATATATATATATATATAATATTTACCATACATAAATGCTGTAAAAAGTATCTTCTTCTTGTAGATAATTTATTTCTCTAAAGATTAGTGCAAAAATTAAGTAAATTGAGCAATAATTGTTGCTATAGTGACAGTTTTAGTAAAAGTCTACATTTATGTAATTTTTCTTAGGAAACTGAACGGTTTGTCAGGTGGCAAATTTCAGGTAAGCCAATGGGTTAATAACACATTAAGCCTCTTACTAGGATTTATAAGAAATATATTCATACATAAGCGATGTTTAAAATATTCATTATTCTCCATAAGAATAACATTAGGGATGAGTACACAGGTTTGCTGCAACAAGGAATAAAAAATAATTGGTTTTTATGCAAATATCAATAGAACTCATCTGGGTGAAGTCACATACCAAGTTTCATCGATATACATTCATAAATAAGCGATATATAACATTTTCATTATTCTCCATAAGAATAACATGGGGACCGAGTACCTAGGTTTGCTGCTATGGAAACCATTGGCAAAAAATTGTTTTTAGCGAATTTCCCCTATAGGGAAGAAGCTATGCCCGAGCAAGGCTTAAGCCCGAGACCATGATAACTTTTCGTTTTGAGGTCCCCGGATGCCAAAAACACCATTCGTTCAAATTTGTATATATATATATATATATATATATATATATATATATATATGTATATATATGTGTGTGTGTCCGTAAGCACGATAACTCTCGTAAAAAAGGTCCAATCTTAATGAAATTTGGTACAAATGTGTGAAGTACCATTTATTTGAACAAATTCGAAAACCAGATGAATCGCACCATCCGAAGGGGGGTTTTTGGGGGGTTTTGTACCCCAAAAATGTGTTTTTTGGGGTTTTCACATGTAATTTTTATTTAAATCAAATTTTAATTTTTACCTTTAAATTCAGCTTAAAAAAACAAACAATTTGGTATTCTGATCATTGTTCTACGTCAATTGGTTACCGAGATATTGAAAGTGCTAAACACAGTATGTTGTCTAATGTTATTCTTATGGAGAAAAAGAAAAATTGTATATCTTGCTTATTTATGAACATTAACTGACGAAATTTGGTATATGGCTTCATCTGGTTGTGGTTTATTGTTGTTTGCACAAAAAAATTTTTTTTTGCCTATGGTTCCTGTAGCAGCAAACCTAGGTACTTGGTCCCCACGTTATTCTTATAGAAAATACTTAAAATGTTATATATCGCTTATTTATGAATGTATAAGGATGAAACTTGGTATGTGACTTCACTAAGATGAGTTATGTTGATATTTGCATAAAAACCCATAATTTTATGTGCCTTGTTGCAGCAAACCTGCGTACTCATCCCCAATATCATTTTTATGGAGATTAATTAATATTTTAAATATCGCTTGTTTGTGAATATATTTATTATGAATCCTGTTAAGTGTTTTAATGTGTTATGTTATATATTCATTGGAAATTCGCTGAGTATGCAGGTTTGCTGCGACGGGGGTATTTTGTACAAACAACAACAAACCACAACCAGATGAAGCGATATACCACGTTTTGTCGGTTTATGTTCATAAATAACTGAGATATAAAATTGTTCTTTTTCTCCATAAGAATAACATTGGACAACGTACTGTGTTTAGCACTTTCAATATCTCTCAGGAACCAATTAACGTAGAGCAATGATCAAAATACCAAATTATTTGTTTTTTTAAGCTGAATTCAATGGTATGAATTAAAATTTGATTTAAAAATTGCATGTGAAAAACCCAAAAAACCCATTTTTGGGGTACAAAACCCCCCTTCGGATGGGGCGATTTGTCTGGTTTTCGAACTCGTTCAAATAAATGGTACTTTACATATTTGTTCCAAATTTAATTAAGATCGGACCTTTTTTACGAGAGTTAACGTGCTTACGGACACACACACACATATATATATATATATATATATATATATACATATATAACAATTTGAACGAATGGTGTTTTTGGCATCTGGGGACCTCAAAACGAAAAGTTATCATGGTCTCGGGCTTAAGTCTTACCATGAGACCTGCGGTAATAGCTTCTTCCCTATAGAGGATATTCGCTAAAACACACAAAAAAAAAAACACTTTACAAACTTATTTGTTTTATTTTAAATATCTTGTAATTGAACTATATTTAACCAAACAATGAGAAAAACAAATTTTTCTGGGTAATTTGTAGTTTTTATAGGTTTTGGTAATTAATTATGCCTGTATGGTGTTTATTAGCGTTTATGGTGTTTATTTAATTTCCCCTGTAGGGAAGAAGCTATTACCGTAGGTCTCATGGTAAGACTTAAGCCCGAGACCATGATAACATTTCGTTTTGAGGTCCCCAGATGCCAAAAACACCATTCGTTCAAATTTTTAGCGAATTTCCCCTATAGGGAAGAAGCTATTACCGTAGGTCTCATGGTAAGACTTAAGCCCGAGACCATGATAACTTTTCATTTTGAGGTCCCCAGATGCCAAAAACACCATTCGTTCAAATTTTTATATATGTATATATATATATATATATATATATATTTATATATATATATTTATATATATGTGTCCGTAAGCACGATAACTCTCGTAAAAAAGGTCCGATCTTAATGAAATTTGGTACAAATGTGTAAAGTACCATTTATTTGAACAAGTTCGAAAACCAGATGAATCGCACCATCCGAAGGGGGGTTTTTGGGGGGTTTTGTACCCCAAAAATGTGTTTTTTGGGGTTTTCACATGTAATTTTAATTTAAATCAAATTTTAATTTACACCATTGAATTCAGCTTAAAAAAACAAACAATTTGGTATTTTGATCATTGCTCTACGTCAATTGGATACCGAGATATTGAAAGTGCTAAACACAGTACGTTGTCTAATGTTGTTCTTATGGAGAAAAAGAAAAATTGTATATCTCGCTTATTTATGAACATAAACTGGCAAAATTTGGTATATGGCTTGATCTGGTTATGGTTTATTGTTGTTTGCACAAAAAACAATTTTTCGCCTATGGTTCCAGTAGCAGCAAACCTAGATACTTGGTCTCCATGTTATTCTTATGGAAAATACTTAAAATGTTATATATCGCTTATTTATGAATGTATATGGATGAAACTTGGTATGTGACTTCACTAAGATGAGTTCTATTGATATTTGCATAAAAACCCATTATTTTGTGTGCCTTGTTGCAGCAAACCTGCGTACTCATCCCCAATGTTATTCTTATGGAGAATAATTAATATTTTAAATATCGCTTGTTTGTGAATACATTTCTTATGAATCCTGTTAAGTGTTATGTTATATATTCATTGGAAATTCGCTGAGTATGCAGGTTTGCTGCGACAGGTGTATTATATATGTATTTTTGTATATTTTTGTATATTTATATATATATATATATATGTGTCCGTAAGCACGATAACTCTCGTAAAAAAGGTCCGATCTTAATGAAATTTGGTACAAATGTGTAAAGTACCATTTATTTGAACAAGTTCGAAAACCAGATGAATCGCACCATCCGAAGGGGGTTTTTTGGGGGGTTTTGTACCCCAAAAATGTGTTTTTTGGGGTTTTCACATGTAATTTTTATTTAAATCAAATTTTAATATATACCATTGAATTCAGCTTAAAAAAAAACAAATAATTTGGTATTTTGATCATTGCTCTACGTCAATTGGTTACCGAGATATTGAAAGTGCTAAACACAGTACGTTGTCTAATGTTATTCTTATGGAGAAAAAGAAAAATTGTATATCTCGCTTATTTACAAACATAAACTGATGAAATTTGGTATATGGCTTCAACTGGTTGTGGTTTATTTTTGTTTGTACAACAACAACAATTTTCGCCTATGGTTCCTGTAGCAGCCATAACATGGGGTACTTGGTCCCCATGTTATTTTTATGGAAAATACTTAAAATGTTATATATCGCTTATTTATGATTGCATATGGATGAAACTTGGTATGTGACTTCACTAAGATGAGTTCTATTGATATTTGCATGAAAACCCATTATTTTGTGTGCCTTGTTGCAGCAAACCTGTGTACTCATCCCCAATGTTATTCTTATGGAGAATAATTAATATTTTAAATATCGTTTGTTTGTGAATATATTTATTATGAATCCTGTTAAGTGTTTTAATGTGTTATGTTATATATTCATTTGAAATTCGCTGAGTATGCAGGTTTGCTGCGACGGGCGCAAACCCGCATAAATATAAATATATATATATATATGTGTCTGTAAGCACGATAACTCTTTTTAAAAAAAGTCCGATCTTAATACAATTTGGTACAAATATGTAAAGTACCATTTATTTGAACGAGTTCGAAAACCAGACAAATCGCACCATCCGAAGGGGGGTTTCGTACCCCAAAAATGTGTTTTTTGGAGTTTTCACATGAAATTGTTATTTAAATCAAATTTTAATTCATACCATTGAATTCAGCTTAAAAAAAAACAATCAATTTAGTATTTTGATCATTGCTCTACGTCAATTGGTTACTGAGATATTACAAGTGCTAAACACAGTACGTTGTCCAATGTTATTGTTATGGAGAAAAAGAAAAATTTTATATCTCGGTTATTTATGAATATAAACTGACGAAACTTGGTATATCGCTTCATCTGGTTATGGTTTGTTGTTGTTTGAACAAAAAAAAATTTTTCGCCTACGGTTCCCCAAGCAGCAAACCGAGGTACTCGGTCCCCATGTTATTCTTATGGAGAATAATAAAAATGTCATATATCGCTTATTTATAAATGTATATGGATGAAACTTGATATGTGACTTCACTTAGATGAGTTCTATTGATATTTGCATGAAAACCCATTATATTGTGTTCCTTGTTACAGCAAACCTGCGTACTCATCCCTAATGTTATTCTTATGGAGAATAATGAATATTTTAAATATCGCTTATATATGAATAGGCCTAGATCTCTTATGAATTCTGGTAAGAGGCTTAATTTAATATTAAGACATATATATATTCATTGAAATTCGCTGAGTACGCAGGTTTGCTGCGACGGGGGTAATTTTACGTTAGCTTGTACTTTGATTTAATTAATTTCCTTATAATATAAACGTATTTAACTACTTTTACACAGCTTGACTACATTTAAGTGGCTAACAGTGACTCTAAAAGATGTGTTGTGTGATGTCTGTGGAATGAGCAATTCTGATAGCATAGATATCTACAGCATGTCTAATAATTTATTCGAAAGTATTACGTATTATTGGTTTGGCTGAGCCCTTAGCCTGGGCATAAATTAGGTATCTTTTAAAGGACGGTGTCTTTCCTGGCCAACTTAAAATTTCTCGTGTATACCCAATCTATAAAAGTGGTTTGAAGGACCAGCCACAGAGCTATCGTCCATTCTCTGCAATTCCTGTCCAATCAATTTACCTAGAAAAATTGACTAAAATATTGGTCTAGGCCTATAATCAAATCTCTTCTTTCCTGGAAAGTAATAATCTTCTAACCTCTGCACAGTTTGACTTTAGAAGGGAAAAATCAACTCTAAATGCTCTGGATGAATTTATTAGACAGATTCATTCATCTTTTGAGGAGAAGGCTTTTGTTCAGACTACCGTATGTTACCTTAGCAAGGCCTTTGATAATGTTGATATTAAGTAAGATTCTTATCAAGAAAGTGAAATATTTTGGGTTTGAGGACCTACTTTAAAATTTTTTGAATCCTATCTCAATAATCATCGGCAAATTTTACAAGTTGATGGTAAATGGTCTGATGAGGTCCAAGTGGAATGGGGAGTCCCACAAGGCTTGTATTTGGGGCCTTTCCTTTTAGCGAATTTCCCCTATAGGGAAGAAGCTATTACCGTAGGTCTCATGGTAAGATTTAAGCCCGAGACCATGACAAATTTTTTTTAGGTCCCCAGATGACTAAAACACTATTTGTTAAAATTTATATATATATATCTATATATATATATATATATAGATATATATATATATATATATATATAAATTTAAACGAATAGTGTTTTAGTCATCTGGGGACTTAAAAAAAATTTGTCCTAGTCTCGGGCTTAAATCTTACCATGAGACCTACGGTAATAGCTTCTTCCCTATCGGGCCATGGGAAGGGGGGTTTATGGGGGTTTTAAATTTTCCAAAAATCAGTTTTTTGCATTTTTTACCCTAAAATTTTTAAAACACTTAATTTTGGTTTGGACCATGTTATAGAGCTTAAAAAAACAAATAATATGGTATTTTGAATTATTAAGCTAGGTTAAGTGGTTGCGGAGAAAATCCAAAAAATCCTGCTCATAAAATCTCCTACGTTAATCTTATGGGAAAAAGGTTTTTGGCTTTTCCTAAGTTAATTTTAATGTAAACTTCACATTTGCTTTTACCAATCAACTCAGCTCCACAAAACAATCATTTTGGTGTTTAAATTGTGATTCTACGTCTAACCGTTGCAGAGATATTGAAAGTGCTAAACACAGTACGTTGTACAATGTTATCCTTATGGAGAATAAATAAAATTTGATATCTCCATTATTAATGAATGTATATTGATGAAACTTGGCACGTGGGGTCACGTAGTACTGGTATATTGATATTTGCATAAAAAATTGATTTTTTGTTGATTATCCCCGTAGCAGCGAACCTGCCTACTCAGCCCCCATGTTATTCTTATGGAGAATAAGTAAAATGTAATGACTCCCTTAATTATGAACATAAATTAATAAAAATTGGTATGTGGCTTCACCTTGTTGAGTTATATAGATATTTGCATAAAAACCCCATTTTTTTAGTTTCTTGTTGCAGCAAACCTGCTTACTCATCTCCCATGTTATTCTTATGGAGAATAATTAAAATGTTATATATATAGTGCTTACTTATGATTGAATATTGATTAAACTTGGTATGTGGCTTCACCTAGTTAAATTATATTTATAGTACCTGGGGGGCCGAGCTTTGCTCGGGGAAGGCCAGTCAGTTTTCTTAGATGACTTGGAGTATATTTCACCACTTCCCCCTCCTGATAATCAGATTTGTATAACTCATTTGCCTGTTTTCTACATGTTTAAGGTCACTCCAGTTGTTATTTATAGCTCAATGTTCCTTTGATTTATTTTACTACTCTATATATATGTAATCTTAACTCAAATCTTTTAATCTCTGCTCTCAGGAAACCACATGGTAATAATCATAAACAACATGAGTATTACTTTGACAGTTCCCTGGTTGATTATGAACAGCTGTTACAATTCTTTTGTTTTGATTTGAAACTCCATAAGCCCAATGTTAATTTTTTTAACTTTTCATTTTAGTTTTTTTACATTATTTGATTTTTCCTAGGGTTGAAGCCTGTCTAGAACTTATTTTTATCCCAGAAATTAGTTATTTCGAACATTTGAAGGAAATCGTTGGAGCCGTTTTTGAGATCCGTGTCGCAAGCAAGCAAGCAAGCAAACCTTACTCATATTAGAGTATAGGATTTGCATAAAAACCAATTGTTTGTGTTCCTTGTTTCAGCAAACCTATGTACTCATCGCCAATGCTATTCTTATGGAGAATAATTAAAATTGTATATAGCGCTTATATATGAATATATTTTTATGAAACTTGGTATGCGGCTTTATATGGTATTAAGACATACATTATGCATTGGAAATTCACTGAGTACGCAGGTTTGCTGCGACGGGGGTATTTCTAATTTATATTAGCTATTTACCATTGTCAATTAATTCAAAAACTATTCTTTATGCAGATGACACATTCCTCAATGTCAGCAACAACGTAAATAACCTCAAACTATTGGCCAATGAAACATAAAATACCCCCGTAGCAGCAAACCTGCATACTCAGCGAATTTCCAGTGCATATTAATTTATCTTAATACCACATAAAGCCACATACCAAGTTTCATCAATATACATTCATAAATAAACGATTTATGACATTTTAATTATTCTCCATAAGAATAACATGGCGGCTGAGTATGCAGGTTTGCTGAAATAAGGAACACTAAAAATGGGCTTTTATACAAATATCATTATAACTCAACTAGGTAAAGCCACATACCAAGTTCTATTAATTTATGTTCATAATTAAAGGAGATAACACGTTAATTATTCTCCATAAGAATAACATGGGGCTGAGTATGCAGGTTTGCTGCTACGGGAACTATCGGGCAAAAAATGGATTTTTGTGCAAATATCAATAGACCACAACCAAATAAAGCCATATACCAAATTTTGCCAGTTTACATTCATAAATAAGCGAGATATACAATTTTTATTTTTCTCCATAAGAATAACATTAGACAACGTACTGTGTTTAGCACTTTCAATATCTCGGTAACCAATTGACGTAGAGCAATGATCAAAATACCAAATTGTTTGTTTTTTTAAGCTGAATTTAATGGTATAAATTAAAATTTGATTTAAATTAAAATTACATGTGAAAACCCCAAAAAACACATTTTTGGGGTACAAAACCCCCCGAAAACCCCCCTTCGGATGGTGCGATTCATCTGGTTTTCGAACTCGTTCAAATAAATGGTACTTTACATATTTGTACCAAATTTCATTAAGATCGGACCTTTTTTACGAGAGTTATCGTGCTTACGGACACATATATATATATATAAATATATATATATAAATATATATATATAAATATATATATATAAATATATATATATAAATATATATACATATATAAAAATTTGAACGAATGGTGTTTTTGGCATCTGGGGACCTCAAAATGAAAAGTTGTCATGGTCTCGGGCTTAAGTCTTACCATGAGACCTACGGTAATAGCTTCTTCCCTATAGGGGAAATTCGCTAAAAATGCCTCAAATTGGTTTCACTCAAATGGGTTTCTATTGAATAAGGACAAAACAACGAATATATTGTTCAATACGAAATACAAATATCATTCTTTACATGAACAACTTATGGATTCAGTAAAGTTTTTAGGTGTTCATATTGATCTAAACCTAAAATGGAATTCACACATTGATTACTTTAGTAAGTGACTCTTAAGAGTAATTTATTTGTATTTATTTTGTATTTATTAATCTTTTGAATGGACTAATAGAAGTTGTCCCAAGAAATTATTTACTGTAAGGACATAATACTTTGCTTATTTTCAATCTATTTTTAGACATGGCTTAATTCTTTACGGTAGTTGCACCGGAATTTAAGAAATATTAAAACTCCAAAAGAAGACTGCTAGATCCCTTAAGAAATGTAATCACAGAGAGCTCTGTAAGCCACTTTTCATTGATTTTCAATTCCAGGCAGTAATCAATTTGTATATATATATATATATATTATCTAACTGTTTACATTATTAAAATCCCAAATATTTAAGTTTTAAACATTCCATTCATGGTTACAATACTAGCAATAAAAACAATGCAATTATTGAATTTTCACAATTAAGTAAAACACTTGATAGCCATATTGTGATATCTTTAAAATTTAAACTTTTTAGAAGGACAAATTAGTTTGGATCCTTTAACAAAATTTAAACATCAATTTTATTCATGGCTTCTGCAAAACCCATTTTATAGTTTAAAAAAATTGTTTGATAATAAAAATGTAGATTTTTAAAATAGATTTGTTTTAAGTGTTGCACTAGAGTAAATCTTGGTAGGGTTTAGGGTTATATATTGTATTGTTATGGATCTGTAAATGGATATTGTGTTGTACATTTAGATAATATTGTTATTCGACTTGGCTTTTGCTGTAATAGTGACTTTGTTAATGATGTGTACATTTATTCTTGTGGCAAATAAAGACTACTAGTCGACCCGTGCGGAATTCCGCACTGCCAACCAAATCTTCTCAGCTGATCAGATGTTCTATTGTTTATATTTTCGCTCCTGTCAAAACAAACTATTCCCTTTATTTATCTTTCATATTATTCAAATTTCCGAGAAGCGGTACATTTTTAGCAAGGTCAGTCGAGGGAGGGAAATATAAAACTAAACCTGAAGATTATGGAAAAAATAAGACAGTAATTGATCCAAGCAATAGGCTCAAAAAAAATAATACAACGGGGGCAATCAAATATGGACCCATGCCACCCAAACATGAGCAGCGCCTCAAAAAGGGTCAGAGGGAACAAAACCAACCAACTTCTAGGCAAAGATCATCAGACCCAAATCATGAGATTTGGGATGGGAAGATGATCAGAATACATCACAGGAGGGAGATTTGTCTAAAAATGATGTTGCACCCGCCAATACTAGTCGAAACATACTCATTATAGGTGATTCCATAATTAAGGGTATAGAGGAACACATAACCCACAGTGAAATTGAAATCGTTTCAATTCCAGGAGCTAGAATTCAAACTATAAGCAGATATCTGGCAGCAGTGGAATTTGTCCCTAAAATTGTTGTGATTCACATTGGTACTAACAACTTAATTAATTCCAAAAACCCCAACCAAGTAATGTGACCCTTATGGTACACTTTAGAAGCCGAAAAAAAAGTTTAAAAGCACAATGTGGATAGTGCATGGAATTATACAAAGGAGGGATGTACACAACACAGTCACTGAGGAAACTAACAAGGCTTTGGCTTTCATGTGCGACCAGCTGCACGTAGTATACAGAGACCCGAACTCAGCAGTCCCCAACGAGGGATATCACGTGATGGACTCCATCTTAACCGTTACGGATCCCAGCTACTGGCAACCTTTATTCTCTCCGACTTCGGCCCGGAAGACATTAAACCGACAACTCTGCAACGGGAATACCCGATCAAACTGGACAGTCTGGACATGAACTGGGTCCTACCCCTGCTGGCGATTATGCAGAGACTGTGCAAAAAAAACAGGATACCACCACATTAATCGTAAATAAATAACTCAGGATCTAAATCCCAATAGGCCTACATCATGCCTAAAATTGAATAACATTAAGAACTCAAATTTAGGCCTGACCATTTGGGTACTTTGGTATTATACGGATGCCACTATTTTTGGAGGTTAAATTTTTACCGGATACAAAGGATAACTACATAATTCGAAAAAACGTACTTTTATTGACTTACTGTACAAATTTTACATCATTCTGATGAGCGGTCTTTGTGTTGTGCCTCCGAAAAGGCAGCGATGTCCGCTAGGATCGTGTTGAATGCGTCGCCGCCGCTAGCAGCCAGACCCGATCGCCACAGGTACTCCGCCAAATAAACAACGCGCTGCGGCAGTTATGTTAGGATGGGTTATCATAAAAATACGTACGGTTTCCTCTTCATTTCGAGGTAAATCCCACACCAAAAGAACGTCACTAATTATGAAAACAAATGTAACGTAGTGCACGGCAATAAATCACTCATGACACTGACCCAGATACAGGCGGTGACAGGTGATGCGCGCGCTCCGGTCAACGACCTGACCTTGGCCTATTTGGAGAGGGTTTGGCGGCCGGAAGTATGACTCATCAGGTATCATTCGATTCGTAACAAAACAAGGAAAGTCCTACAATCATTTTTATGATAACCCATCTTAACATAACTGCCGCAGCGCGCTGCATAAGGGTGGCATCCGTATAATACCAAAGTACCAAAATTTGTTCCTTAACATTCAAATAGGTCTTCAAAACAAAATTGAAAAACTATTAATAGAAACCCACTCTACAGATCCAGATATAATTATTGTAACTGAGCACCGACTATCCCCTGAAAAAAAAAACTATAAAATTAACGTAAATGGATTCAAACTTATTTATAACTTCTCTCGACAAACAATAAATTGGGGCGGAGTCTGTATACACGCTAAAGAAAGTATAAACAATATTTCAGAGATTAAAACTGATCATTTGAGCCAAGAAACTCTTGCTGAGTTTTCAGCCATTGAAATAAATTCCATAAATTCAAGATATATTATAATTGGAGCCTACCGATCTACATGGTTAAGCAATAATCCAGCCACATTCATAAATTCCTTAGATTCACTCCTTACTGGCATATCAAATAAAATAAGGCAAATAATCATCTTGACAGACACAAATATAAATATTATACAGGATCAAAGTCAGGAAATAATAAAGCTGATAAACCATACCCTACAGCATAACCTAAGTCTAAGTCTAGTCAAAATCCCATACACCAGGATAACTCACCAGGACCTCAGTGAGCAGCACTGACAACCAATATCAACTTAAATAATATAATTGTGAGTACGCACAAAACAAATAACTCAGACCACCTTGCAATCAGCTTTAAATTAAAGGGCAAAAAGGTTTTCAACAACGCCCCACACGTAAAAGGACAAGAACAACCACATCAAACAAACTCAAAACTTTAAGGAAAAACTTAGAATCTCAAACATGGGAAATGGTATTCAACACAGACCCGGTTGATGAAAAATATAATAATCTAATTAGAATATTAACCCAAGAAATTGTCTC
Source organism: Allygus modestus (assembly GCA_963675035.1). Taxonomy (NCBI): domain Eukaryota; kingdom Metazoa; phylum Arthropoda; class Insecta; order Hemiptera; family Cicadellidae; genus Allygus; species Allygus modestus. The sequence continues at coordinate 118,617,967 of OY776111.1, forward strand.
TGTCATGCCGTTCACCTATAAAGCTATCAAGAACAAGCCTATCAAAATCTCCTGGGATAAAAACACAATAAAGTTGAAAAAAGTAGTGACTACAGCACACGACAAATATCTTCTATCCAACAAAGAAGAGGATAAGCTAAATTATCATCGGTTAACAAAAATTATGATCTAGAAGTCAAAAGAAAAAATCAGACCAAACCATGAACAAGCCGTAAATAAAAATAAAGAAATCTGGAACATTATAAATAAGGAAAATGAAAAATAAATAACAATGAAAACAAGAACCTAACTCTGAACATCGACGGATGCTCCATAACGGAACCGAACGAGATCTGCAACATTTTAATACCTATTTTATTAATTCCCGTAGCCCTGACCCTTACTTCAGTTAGCTCTAATTCTGAACAGCCCCATGCTACATCGTACAACGAAAACTTAAATCACAGTAACAACTTCAATAACAGAAACACGAACTGCCAAGTCTACAAAATTTCAACCCCCTTACTGTAAGAGACCTAACTAAAATTTTTCAAGGATTTGGAACATTATAAATAAGGAAAATGAAAAATAAATAACAATGAAAACAAGAACCTAACTCTGAACATCGACGGATGCTCCATAACGGAACCGAACGAGATCTGCAACATTTTAATACCTATTTTATTAATTCCCGTAGCCCTGACCCTTACTTCAGTTAGCTCTAATTCTGAACAGCCCCATGCTACATCGTACAACGAAAACTTAAATCACAGTAACAACTTCAATAACAGAAACACGAACTGCCAAGTCTACAAAATTTCAACCCCCTTACTGTAAGAGACCTAACTAAAATTTTTCAAGGATTTCAACCAAAAATCTCTGCTGGAATAGATGATATTTCAAATAAAATTATAAAGTACTGCCAAAAAGAGTTGATCCCCCCATTACTCGACATAATAAATGCTTCAATTAGACAATCCACTGTTCCACAATCTATGAAAATAGCAGTTGTATCACAAATTCAAACAAGGTGATAAATCTAATCCAGAAAACTACCGCCCAATAGTTATCTTACCAATCTTATCTAAATACCTGGAAAAAGCCATATACTTACAACTCATTCAATATCTGGAAAGAGCAAATTTATTATCAGACAGTCAACATGGATTCCGCAGAGGAAGATCAGTTCCACACAGCAATAAACCAATTATGCGAATCAATCACCAAGCATTGGGCAGGAAAAAAGAACATGTCGGCCCTATTTTTAGACCTTCAAAAAGCTTTTGATTCCCTCGTCCGTAAAATTTTAAACTCAAAACTGGAAACTTCAAATATAAAAAATAAAGCCAGGGACTGGATCATAAAATTACTTACAAGACAGGCAACAGATGACCGAAATAAACTTTCAATTTAATAACATAGAACAAAAAAACAGATCGACAACACAGAATACAGTGTACAGTATACCCCAAGGCTCAATTCTCGGACCCCTGATTTTTCTCATTTATTCTCTTTTCCTACAACTTTTTCTGAGGATAACAGCTGTATAGTGCTTGCAGATTACACCACCATTCTAACACCAATAAAATCAGAAAATAGTTTACAAAATCAAATAGAAGATACATTTAATACAGCCACCAAAATCTGTCAATCTTTAAAGCACCGAATCAACAAATCTAAAACACACAACATCAATTTTACCCCCATCAGAAGGGAGATACAGCCGACAGAAGATTCAGTACGAACTTAAATAGAAACACATACAACATTTCTCGGAATCCTAGTTGACAGGAATCTAAACTGGCACACTCACATCGACTACCTGTCAAACAAATTATCATCTGTTCTATATGCACTTAGACGAATCAGGGCCATCACAAATATGGAAACCACTGTAACTGCATACCATGCCTTGTTTTCCTTACACATTCGCTATGGTATAATAGCATTGGGATCCGCCAGCAACACAGAAATTAAAAAAAATCATGATTCAACAAAAAAGAGCCATTAGGATTATCAATAATCTTCACTTTCAGCAACACTATAAACCTTTCTTCAGCTCAAACAACATTTTAACAGTCATCTCTTTATATATACTGGGAAACAATAGTATTTATAAAAACACAACCACCAGCTGAACGAAAGGACTGTCACAACTATGATCTCAGAAATGGCAAGAATATGAATATCCCACAGCACAGACACACTAAAACAATTAAAACTCCTATATATGTAGGCTCTCTATTTTGCAGCCTCCTACCGCAACACTTAAAAGAAATAACAAGCTCAAAATGTTTCACCAAGAATCTAAAGCAATACTTACTGGATAGGCCCTACTACACATTACCAGAATTCTACGAGGAGCACAAATACCAAACAAGACCTGTATAAATTACCGAAAAGAGAAGAAAGAAGAGCACAAAATCAAGGGAGAAATTACAAAGAAAAACATTTCAAGAATTTGACGATTCCCAAGTCTTGAGGACTTGGGTGAAGAAGACCAATGTAAGATGTAAGAAATAAAATGAATTTTTTAAAATTTAGTCTACATTTTAACTAAAATACCCCCGTCGCAGCAAACCTGCGTACTCAGCGAATTTCCAATGCATAATATTTGTCTGAATTCCACATAATGCCGCGTACCAAGTTTCATAAAAACATATTCACATATAAGCGATTTTAATTATTCTCCATAAGAATAACATTGTTAATGAGTACGTAGGTTTGCTGAAACAAGGAACACAAACAATTGTTTTTTATGCTAATATAAATATAATTTAACTAGGCGAAGCCACATACCAAGTTTCATCAATATTCAATCATAAATAAGCGCTATATAACATTTTAGTTATTCTCCATAAGAATAACATGGGGGCTGAGTACGCAGGTATGCTGCTACAGGAATAACCAACAAAAAATCAATTTTTTGTGCAAATATCAATATACCAGTACTATTTGAAGCCACATACCAAGTTTCATCAACATATCAAATCGAGATATCAAATTTTATTTATTCTCCATAAGGATAACATTGGACAACGTACTGTGTTTAGCACTTTGAATATCTCAGCAACGGTTGGGCGTAGAATCACAATTTAAACACCAAAATGATTGTTTTGTGGAACTGAACAGATTTCTAAAAGCAAATGTGAAGTTTAAATTAAAATAAACTGAGGAAATGCCAAAAACCTTTTTCCCATAAGATTAACATGGGAGATTTTACGAGTAGGTTTTTTTGGATTTTCTCCGCAACCACTTAACCTAGGTTAATAATTCAAAATACTTTATTATTTGTTTTTTAAGCTCTATAACATGGTCAAAACCAAAATTAAGTTTTAAAAAAATTGTAGGGGGAAAAATGCAAAAAACTGATTTTTGGAAAATTTAAAACCCCCATAAACCCCCCTTCCCATGGTCCGATTTTTCTGGTTTTCGAACTTAAAGTCATGAATGTCATTTTACACATTTGAGCCAAATTTCATCGAAATCGGACGTTTTTTACTCAAGTTATCGCATTCACGGACACACACACACTTATATATACATATACATATATATAAATTTGAACGAATAGTGTTTTTGTCATCTGGGGACCTCAAAACAACAAATTATCATGGTCTCGGACTTAAATCTTACCATGAGACCTACGGTAATAGCTTCTTCCCTATAGGGGAAATTCGCTAAAACGAGTTCGCACGCAGCATGCTGACGTGAGGAAAGTGAATTTCCACATAAAACTTGTAAAACTCAAAATAAGTGTAAAAACATACATTTATCCAATTTTTATTGAAATGTGAAAACATTAATTTTTTTGGCTGTTCTGATACTCCTGGTTTCATTTACTTGCAAAGCTGGGAATATAATTTTGCGCATTATAAGGTTAGGAGGAATGTCCAGACAGGCTTGAAAGTAGGCGTGAGGTTGCTGGGGATGATAAAAGTACTCTAACAAAGGAATAACAGGCTTTTCTAGTCTAAAACCCCCATAAGACAACGTACTGTGTTTAGTCGATACACATTATCTCTGCTTATATATGTATATATATATATATATATAAAATTTTGAACGACCTCCCAAAACGTGTTCAGGGGGTCACGTTAGGAACTTCTATGGTGGTCCCGAGCTTAAGTTTCACCGTGCGGGTCATGCTAATAGTTCACTTTCCAAAGGAAATTCACTAATAACACAGCATAACTATAACATTAACTCAATAAGTCAATTGAGTAGGCTACCATAAATTTGATGTATTTGGGTTAAATTTTTAGTGAATTTCCCCCTATAAGGAAGAAGCTATTACCGTAGTCGGCATGGTAAGACCTAGGCCCGGGACCATGCTAACTTTTCATTTTGAGGTCCCCAGACTACAAAACCGCCATTAGTTTGAAACTGTGTGTGTGTGTGTGTGTGTGTGTGTGTGTGTGTGTGTGTGTATATATATATATACCATAAATGTGTCCGTGAGCACGATAACTCTCGTAAAAATTATCCGATTTTGATAAAACTTGGTATAAAAGTGAAAAGCAACATTTATGACTTAAAGTTCGAAAACCAGCTGATCGCTCTATCCAAAGGGGTATTTTGGGGGGGTTTTGTACTCCGAAAATGGGTTTTTTGAATTTTTGATATCTAATTTTTGAAATAGTCAAATTTCAGTTTTGACCATTCGATTTAGCTTAAAAAAACACACAATTTGGTATTTCGATCATTCCTCTACGTCAATTGGTTACCGAGATATTGAAAGTGCTAAACACAGTATACGTTATCTAATTTTATTTTTATGGAGTAAAAAAAATTTTTATATCTCGCTTATTTGTGAATGTATACTGACGAAACTTGGTATACAGGTTTATCTCGTTGTGGTCTATTGATATTTGCTCAACAACATTTTTTTTGCCAAATTCTCCCATAGCAGCAAACCTGCGTACTCAGCCCCCATGTTATTCTTATGGAGAATAATTAAATTATCCGTCTCCCTTAATTATGAACATAAATGAATAAAAACTGGTATACGACTTCACCTCAGAGTTGAGTTATATTGATATTAGCGTAAAAACCCATTTTTTGTGTTCCTTGTTGCAGCAAACCTGCGTACTCAGCCCCAATGTTATTCGGTACTTTGGTATTATACGGATGCCACTATTTTTGGAGGTTAAATTTTTACCGGATCCAAAGGATAACTACATAATTCGAAAAAAGTACTTTTATTGACTTACTGTACAAATTTTACATCATTCCGATGAGCGGTCTTTGTGTTGTGCCTCCCAAAAGACAGCGATGTCCGCTAGGATCGTGTTGAATGCGTCGCCGCCGCTAGCAGCCAGACCCGATCGCCACAGGTACTCCGCCAAATATACAACGCGCTGCGGCAGTTATGTTAGGATGGGTTATCATAAAAATACGTACGGTTTCCTCTTCATTTCGAGGTAAATCCCACACCAAAAGAACGTCACTCATTATGAAAACAAATGTAACGTAGTGCACGGCAATAAATCACTCATGACACTGACCCAGATACAGGCGGTGACAGGTGATGCAAGCGCTCCGGTCAACGACCTGACCTTGGCCTATTTGGAGGGGGGTTTGGCGGCCGGAAGTATGACTCATCAGGTATCATTCGATTCGTAACAAAACAAGGAAAGTCCTACAATCATTTTTATGATAACCCATCTTAACATAACTGCCGCAGCGCGCTGCATAAGGGTGGCATCCGTATAATACCAAAGTACCTGTTATTCTTATGGAGAATAATTAAATTGTATATATCGCTTACTAGTGAATATATTTTTATGAAACTTGGTAAGTGGCTTTATGTAGTATTAAGACATTTAGATCTCCATTGGAAATTCGCTGAGTACGCAGGTTTGCTGCTACGGGGGTATTTCTTTTAGCGAATTTCCCCTATAGAGAAGAAGCTATTACTGTAGGTCTCATGGGAAGACTTAAGCCTGAGATCATGATAACTTTTTGTTTTGAGGTCCCCAGATGCCAAAAACACTATTCGTTCAAATTTATATCTATGTATATATATATATATATATATCCTATCCTATCCTATACTCTAATATGAGTAAGGTTTGCTTGCATGCGACACTGATCTCAAAAACGGCTCCAACGATTTCCTTCAAATGTTCAAAATAACTAGGTAATTTCTGTCTAAAACAAGTTATAGACAGGTCTCATTCCCAGATAAAATCAAATAATGTAAAAAAAAAATAAAATGAAAAATTAAAAAAATTAACATTGGGCTTAGCCTATGGAGTTTCAAATCAAAACAAAAGAATTGTATCAGCTGCTCATAATCAACCAGGGAACTGTCAAAGTAATACTCATGTTGTTTATGATTATTAACATGTGGTTTCCTGAGAGCAGAGATTAAAAGATTTCTAGACAGGTCTCATTCCCAGATAAAATCAAATAATGTAAAAAAAACTAAAATGAAAAGTTAAAAAAATTAACATTGGGCTTCTAGACAGGTCTCATTCCCAGATAAAATCAAATAATGTAAAAAAAACTAAAATGAAAAGTTAAAAAAATTAACATTGGGCTTAGCCTATGGAGTTTCAAATCAAAACAAAAGAATTGTATCAGCTGCTCATAATCAACCAGGGAACTGTCAAAGTAATACTCATGTTGTTTATGATTATTAACATGTAATTTCCTGAGAGCAGAGATTAAAAGATTGAGTGAAGATTACATATATAGAGTAGTTAAATAAATCAAAGGGACATTGAGCTATAAATAACAACTGGAGTGACCTTAAAAATGTAGAAAAGAGGCAAATGAGTTATACAAATCTGATAATCAGTAAGGGGAAGAGGTGAAATATTACTCCAAGTCATCTAAACAAACTGACTGGCCTTCCCCCGAGCAAAGCTCGGCCCCCAGGTACCCTATATATATAATTATATTATTATATATTATATATTATACATAATTCCTTCACAATCAAATCATCCTTGGCAGCATAAAATAGCCACATTTCATTCATTAACTCATCGGCTTATTAATATACCACTAAGTAAAGAAAATTTCAGAAAAGAAAAAGAAGTAATAATGTATTTAGCTAAAACTAATGGATATAACCCTAATATGATAAATAAATTGATCAAAAGAAAAATTGAGAAACGAACGATCAGAAAAGATACAACATCAAACGAGAATTCTAAATTTATATGCGTGCCCTACAATGCATATATGAACAAAGCCATTAGAAAAACATTTAAAAACTCAAACTTCAAAATTAGCTATAAAACTAAAAACAATATATTTAAAATGATAAACAATAAAATTTCAAATCGTCCACAAATTCAAGCTCAAGACTACAACCAACCTGGAGTATACAAAATAAATTGCAGTGATTGCAACAGCTACTACATCGGGCAAACTAAGAGAAATTTTAAAATTCGTTTCAAAGAACATATTCAAGCACTGAGATCAAAGAATGCAACAACAATGAAATCTAATTTTGCTGATCATCTACTAAATTCAGGTCATAACTACAAAAATTTAGAAGAAAATTTAAACATTCTTGAATATGAAAGGAGATCGGAAAAACTAAACGTTAAAGAAGAAATGCATATCTATTTTAACTACAAAAAAGATGCACCAAACATGCTAAATAGTATGCAAATAAAACAGCAGCATTCCTTATATGATAAAATCAAACAAATAAGAGGACAAAAGAAATAGATATATTTAATATAGTATATATACATTTATATAAAACAAATTAATTTTGATTTAGGACCATATGATTAGATTAATTTATTTTATACAGATGTTTTTTTACTTATACAACATTTTGTGAGGTTATATTGACTTTGAAAATGGCATCATTGCCGAAACATGTCAGTCAAAAAATAATAAAATAATAAAGATCTTAAAAAAAAGGGTGTTTGTTTTTTAAAATGTTAATATTATTATTATTATCAGCAGCCCTAATCAATCAGAAATATTCAATATATATATATATATATATATATATATATATGTCCGTTAAAACGATAATTTGAGCAAAAAGCGTCCGATTTCGATGAAATTTGGCTCAAATGTGTAAATTCATGACTTTCGAAAACCAGAAAAATCGGACCATGGGAAGGAGGGTTTATGGGGGTTTTAAATTTTCCAAAAATCAGTTTTTAGCGAATTTCCCCTATAGGGAAGAAGCTATTACCGTAGTCGGCATGGTAAGACCTAGGCCCGGGACCATGATAACTTTTCGTTTTGAGGTCCCCAGACCCCAAAAACACCATTCGTTCGAAACTGTATATATATATATATATATATATATATATATATATATGTGTGTGTGTCCGTGAGCACGATAACTCCCGTAAAAATGATCCGATTTTGATGAAACTTGGTATAAACGTGTAAAGCAACATTTATGACTTTAAGTTCGAAAACCAGCCAGATCGCTCTATCCGAAGGGGTATTTTGGGGGGGTTTTGTACCCCAAAAATGCTTTTTTTGGATTTTTTACATATAATTTTTGAAATAGTCAAATTTTATTTTTCACCATTGGATTCAGCTTAAAAAAACACACAATTTGGTATTTTGATCATTCCTCCTACGTCAATTGGTTACCGAGATATTGAAAGTGCTAAACACAGTACGTGGTCTAATGTTATTCTTATGGAGGAAAAGAAAAATTTTATATCTCGCTTATTTATGAACGTATAGTGACGAAAATTGGTATAAAGCTTCATCTCGTTGTAGTCTATTGATATTTGCTCAAAAAACTAATTTTTTGCTTAAGGCTCCCGTAGCAGCAAACCTGCATTCTCAGCCCCCATGTTATTCTTATGGGGAATAAGTAAATGCTCTCTCTCCCTTAATTATGAATATAAATGAATACAAACTGGTATACGACTTCACCTAGTTGAGTTATATTGATATTAGCATAAAAACCCATTTTTTGTGTTCCTTGTTCAGCAAACCTGCGTACTCAGTCTCAATGTTATTCTTATAGAGAATAATTAATATTGTATATATCGCTTATTTGTGAATATATTTTTATGAAACTTGGTAAGTGGCTTTATGTAGTATTAAGACATTTATATCTTCATTGGAAATTCGCTGAGTATGCAGGTTTGCTGTGACGGGGGTATTTTGCACTTTTCACCCTAAATTTTGGTTTTGAGCATTTTATAGAGCTTAAAAAAAAAACAAATAATGTAGTGTTTTAAATTATTAACCTAGGTTAAGTGGTTGCGGAGAAAATCCAAAAAAACCTGCTCATAAAATCTCCTATGTTAATCTAATGGGAAAAAGGTTTTTAGCTTTTCCTTAATTAATTTTGCTGTAAACTTCATATTTGCTTTTACCAATAAATTCAGCTCTACAAAACAATCATTTTGGTGTTTCAAATTGTGATTCTATGTCCAACCGTTACAGAGATATTTAAAGTGCTAAACACAGTATGTTGTCCAGTGTTATCCTTATGGAGAATAAATAAAATTTGATATCTCGATTATTTATGAATGTAGATTGATGAAACTTGGTATGTGGCTCCACGTAGTACTGGTATATTGATATTTGCACAAACAATTGATTTTTGTTGACTATCCCAGTAGCAGCAAACCTGCATACTCAGCCCTAATGTTATTCTTATTGAGAATGAGTAAGTTATAGTTTTATATCTCCTTTAATTATGAACATAAATTAATAAAACTTTGTATGAAGCTTCACCTGGTTGAGTTACCTATATTGATAATTTCATAAAACCACATATTTTGTTTTCCTTGTTGCAGCAAACCTGCATACTCAGCCCTATGTTATTCTTATGGAGAATAAATAAAATGCTATAGATCACTTATTTATTTAAGTATTTTTATGAAACTTGGTAAGTGGCTTTATGTGGTAGTGAGAAACATATGCATGCATTGGAAATTCGCTGGGTACTTTGGTATTATACGGATGCCACTATTTTTGGAGGTTAAATTTTTACCGGATACAAAGGATAACTTCATAATTCGAAAAAACGTACTTTTATTGACTTACTGTACAAATTTTACATCATTCTTATGAGCGGTCTTTGTGTTGTGCCTCCCAAAAGGCAGCGATGTCCGCTAGGATCGTGTTGAATGCGTCGCCGCCGCTAGCAGCCAGACCCGATCGCCACAGGTACTCCGCCAAATATACAGCGCGCTGCGGCAGTTATGTTAGGATGGGTTATCATAAAAATACGTACGGTTTCCTCTTCATTTCGAGGTAAATCCCACACCAAAAGAACGTCATGTAACGTAGTGCACGGCAATAAATCACTCATGACACTGACCCAGATACAGGCGGTGACAGGTGATGCGCGCGCTCCGGTCAACGACCTGACCTTGGCCTATTTGGAGGGGGTTTGGCGGCCGGAAGTATAACTCATCAGGTATCATTCGATATGTAAGGAAACAAGGAAAGTCCTACAATCATTTTTATGATAACCCATCCTAACATAACTGCCGCAGCGCGCTGCATAAGGGTGGCATCCGTATAATACCAAAGTACCATTCGCTGAGTACGCAGGTTTGCTGCGACAGGGGTATTTTACACCTATTATTTAGTTTAGATGATTTGTGTATTTTAACAAATGCAACAGGAGGTGTGCAAAAAGGTATGTAGCCTATCTTCAGTATAAAATGTAAGATATTTTAATAATTCAAAAAGTCCAAACTCAGCAAAAATTTAATTATCTGGACACATGCACCATTTCTAATTTAGTATGATTTAACTTAAATGGGTATGACAAGCTAGAGTTACACTTACTCTGAACCCTGGGGCAAGCGTAACCTTTGAACAAAAAATCCAATTATTCCCCCTCTCCCTAAATGTTTAAGCAACCTAAGTCCACTTGGTATGGACTGACCCTAAAGTCAATGAGCTGTGTAGCGTACTGTACTAGTTAAAACTCAAAGCACATAGGGGTTGTTGAAATACCCGACCTATGTTAATTTAGAGGGTAGCCCTAACTAAATTTTCAGTGACTTTATTTTTAAACAGGATGGATTACAATAAATTAAATCTTACAACACAACAAAACATAAATATTTAACTTACACTTAATACTGTACTATCATAACTTAGGCCCTACACAAAATTACATTTAAAGCTATTTTTCTTATTAAGGTAAGACAGGTTGTACCTACTTCTTATTAAGTAGGTACAATGTTATGAATACAACTTAACTTACAGTAAATGTATGATCCTCGTGACTTTGTCTATTGCTTGTTTGCATGGTCCATAATCATACAATTTTACTTAAATCATATTTATTATTTTTATTTGTCAAACTTCCCAAAAAAGTCCGCCGGGATCATCAAACATGACCCACATTTGTGACCAATGAGCATCTTATTTAGTTGGTGGTTGGTTGCCCCAAAAAATAAAGGACTTGGACCTAAGGAATTTCCAAACAAGGCTCGGAGAGTGACTGAAAAATAGTAGTTTAGACTAGGCTTATATTCTTTCGAGGAATATTGTAGCTACCATCAAGCCCAGCCATATTTTTGTTTTGTTAAAAATAAGTTATATGTTTATGTATAACAGGATAACAAGATCTATCCTCAAATGAGGTAACGATTGCTTCTTGGTAATAGTAAGTTGCTCCTCAACTCTTAGGCCTATACAAACTTACCAATTTTCCACTTATATCACAGTGTAACTAGGCTGGGATTTTAACTGATTTTCACACTGCTACAAGCATAAATAGACTCATGAACAAAGAACAATTGCTATAGGTAGACAATATCCAAAGAAAACAGTAAGTTCTTAGTCCTTTACAATTTGATGTATAAATATTTTATATAGCCTAGCCTTACCCGAGGTCTCACACCCCTACACTGAGCCCTCAACTGACACTACAAAGAACTACGACTAGAAGGGTGTTGAGGGGTTACATTAGGTTAATAAGCTATTGAATAACATTTTAAAATATTTCTTTTCCACACGGAAATTCCACCCTGATTAGGTAAAGAACAATGATAGAAACATAATTTAAAAACAAAACTTCAGTTTCCTGCGGATGGTGAAAAAGCCACATAAAAAATGTCTCCAACTGGTGTCAAAATATTATGGTGACCCTACAGATAGCCTGAGCAACTTATTAAAGATAGAAAATGATCAACTTCGAGGAGGATCAACCAATCAAGTATTCACGTCCATAAACTTATACCTATTAATAAATTACGAGATGTTTAGTTTAACAGCAAAAATTGGCCAGTTTCATTTCATTCAATTGAAACAAATATTAACTTACCGTACCGGTACATTTTATTCACTTAACTCCACATTAATGCAAATAAAATCTCATGACATAATAACTTAAACAGTACTTACAGCTTGCATGGAAATAAATCCAGGACGAAGAAATAAGAAATTATAAGAAAATAATCAACACAAAACACAATTCACTTTCAAAAATATTTCCAACTGTCATTATCATTGACTGGATTGACTGTGCTGTGAGCTGTGAGTGTCTGTAAGGCAAAAACGCGGTTGTTGCTTTTACAGAAGCATGGAGTATATTTTACTTGAGAGTAACTACTGTAGTTGAGTTTCTTAAAACAAGAGTATTATTTTAATCATATATAAATATATATATCTTTTTTAAGAATAACATTCCCATCAATCGGGACTTCTCTTACATGTGATATCAATCACCAACTAAGATCAAGATCATGAATCTTGGGTAGGTCATAGTTTTTATTGACCTCTCGCCTAATATGTTAGGGATTCTGGATTTTAGCATGTTTGAAGTTCTGCTTACAGACGGCCAGGGCTGAATTTAGGATGGCCTACTCCCTAAATGCAAGTGCGGTTCCTTACCAGCCCAGCCAACTTTCCTGTTTGATTTTTCATAATATAGCCTATGCTTATATCAGGCTTTACAGATGGCGTTGTGCAATTACTTAAATTTCAAATTGCCAAAATCCGTATTGCTGCCTAGTGTAATATTACCGTCATCATGGCAAGATATTATCAAGTGATTTTCATTATCTATAAATACATAAAACAAAGTCGGGTTTGAATTTTAGTTATTTAGTTACATCAAACAGCTGTTATAAGGATGTTATCTAAACATACTTGAAAAGCATATAAACATATGTTTATTATGGAAATAACAAATCTACTTGAATGGCAAATAATGGCGTAGCTAACGAGTTCATCTTGAAAAAGAACGAGAATCTTTGACATAAAAAAATCAATGACATTAGGACAGAAGAACGTCTGTCAGACCAGCCAGTAGTACTCAACCCGAAAGTTGACCCGAACTGCCGAACGCTCCAAGGATCATCTTTCCTCCATAAATTTAACATGGCAACTTTTAAAGCCAGTGAGGCGGAGCTCTAAGATCGGGGTTAAAAAAAGTAACAACAATGTTTTGTATAATTGAAAATTTTATAAAATTACTAAAAAAAGCGTAATTAATAACATAGAAAATTTGCCGGTGTGGTGGAGGTCTATGGTTGAGGAGGTCGGCGTATCAAACGTGGGGATATCTTTCAGGAGATGCTGCTTTAACAAATAAATCCAACAAATAATCATACGTTAAAATTGAACGTCTGGGCGTGACAGTAAAGGCAGAGCCCTAAGGTAAGAACAAAGATGTATCCACAATATTTTGTACCCAACAACGTAGTATTTGAGGAGCCACTTTCGAAACCTTTAGATTTTTTATTTGGTGGTTTTTATTAGGGTTCTAATAAAATATACCACCTAATTTTTTAGAAAAATTCGGGTTCAGAAATTACATGGCTTAAGAGGTCCCAAAATTCAGTTTTTTTACCTTTACCATAAACTTTAAATATTTTTAACAGGTATCAACAGTTTTAACTCATTGCCATAAAAAGCTCAAAAAGCTGAAAAATTAGTACACCAATCCACACACGGTTAAATTAGTATTTCGTAAATAGGCTATTCGGCTAATGGTTGTGGAGAATATTTCAATTTCCATCAGCCGTTAAATAACTAAGTACATTGTCCGATGTTATTCTTATAAGAAATAAAAAAATATCTCTCTTATATACTGATTAATTGTATTAAAACTTGGTGTGTTAGCACTGACCAACAGAGAATATTCGTCCGAGGACAACCTTAAAACTGGTCTATACCAGTTTTGAGGCTGACATTGGGTACAGCAAATGAAGTTGTCGTTACATATGGTAAGTCTTTTGGCTGTCCATTATGACTAACTTCCCTTTCACATTTGGTCCCTCACTTGCAGTGGATGGGGGCGGAAACTCAGGGTTTGGTCCCCAACTTGAGAATGTATCCCAGATTAAAAGGAAAATTTGCAGAACATTTGCACAAAATTTTCAACCGCAAACCAAAATGTTTGCAGAAAATATGCATTGTAAACATGTTTGTTTGCGAAGAACTTTCCGCAAGTATGGAAGTCTACACTTGTCAGATTTGCAGAAAGTTGTCACTGAATATTTCCCACACAGCACGCGACGTCCCCAGGATATCCCATTTGTGTCCCACATATCCCATTACCATCCCAGGATAAACAGGACATCCCTAGGATATCCTGCTATGTCCCGGGACATTTGTGGACGTCCCAGGGATGTCCACGATATCCCGGGATAACGTGGATATCATGGGGGGATATCCCACGGACATCCTCCATATCCCAGACAAATTTTTTATTATAATTAATTAAAAGTTGTATTTAGAGTTATAGTATTTAAACCAAATTGAATAAAAAGGATAATGATTAGATATCAACAAAACACATGTATAAAGAAAGTATAAATTTACAGTTTATTTATCGATGAAATATGCATTCTGACAATTTATAAGAAGAGAAAATTAAAATTGCATACTTTTTACCGGTACACCAGTAAATTAACGGCCAATCCGATCTCCCATAATAATCCCCTTTAGAGAAAAGAGAAAAAAATCTGACGCGGTGCGTGGCGCCTGCGCAGTATCGCAGCCATCCAACCAAACTGCAGTAACAGAATTATATAGTTCCTTTAGATTTAAACCAAAGATAATTCTCCTAAAAACTCACATAATTAATTCTGCATTCACACTCGACACTAGGTTGAAGAAGTGAAGTATTTGGGCAATCAACTTGTCAGACGATGATACACTCAATGCCTTTGAGAATAAAGATTTCGCCTGGGAAACCTTCATCGATTTAAGTAAGGCGTTTGATTGTGTCGACCATGACATACTGCTACCCAAGTTGGAGTTTTATGGAATTAAAGACTCAGCCTTAAATTTCTTGAAAACTTATCTTGAAAACCGGAGGCAGGTAGTCTGTGCGGGTGGTGAATTTTCTTCAGTTGCCATAAGCAACTAACTGTGGTGTCCTACAAGGCTCAGTCCTTGTTCCACTTCCTTTTTTGATTGTCATAAATGACCTGCCCCTTTGTCTAAATAGTCACTCCTATCTTTATGCTGACGACACCACCCTCCTTTCCCGTCACAATAATTTTCAGCAACTAGAGCAGATGGCGTCGGAAGCAATTTCAGTTGCCTCAGTTTGGTTCTCTGCCAATAGCCTCCTGCTCAACCAAGAGAAAACCCAAACTATGACCTTGGGACTTAGAAAGGTACCGGAGATGGTTGACTTGAATCCATGCAAAGAGGTCAAATTCTTAGGGGTAACTATTGACCAAAATTTATCATGGTCGCAGCACATTGACCATCTATGTAAAAAACTAAGTAGGCTGACTTACCTGTTCCGGAGACTAAGAGACCTCATACCCATTGGCTACCTGAAATTTGCGTACTTTGCGCTTTTCCAGTCGGCACTGAGTTATGGAATAATTTTCTGGGGTAACAGTGAACATGTAAAAAGAGTTCTAGTCATTCAAAAGAAAGTATTAAGAATAATTGCAAATGTAAACCAACAAGAACACTGTAAACCCATTTTTATTAACTATGAAATTTTGACTGTTATTAATTTATATATCTATAATATTTTGTTATTTAGTTTTAAGAATTACCAATCATATGCACTTAGAGCTGATGTACACAGCAGAAATACACGGTTCAAAAATAAGCTAGACATTCCGTATGTTAGACTGGAAAGAACTAAATCAAGCCATAGAACGCTTGGGATGAAATGTCTTAATAAACTGCCTGGAAATTTGCTCACAATGAAATATGTTAAATTTAAAAATGTTATTTATAAGTGGTTAACTTTAAACCCGTTCTATTCTATAACTGAGTTTTTTGAACTAACCACCTCTGAAATTAAGATTCTTTAAAACAGACCTAACTAATCTGTGCCTTTCTCACATTTCCATTGTTTCTTTGTTTTTGTTTTTTCTCTCCCAAGTCCGCCCATAAAATCCACTTCCATGACTAACTTGTAGTTAATTGCAATTTATCTGTAACTATTTAAAACTATATTGACAAATGTTTCTAACATATAAACAATTTCTGACAATTTCCAATGTACAAACAAATGTATCTTATGGAAAATAAACATCTTGAATCTTGAATCTTGACGACTCATCTGGCGAAGCCACAGTACAAATATTGAGTATTCTAAAAACAATTAATGCAAAAGGCCTTAACAGATTATAAGTTGCCTGGATTAGTAAAAAATTAAAAACTCACGTTATTAAAATTAAAATTAGTTCGCGTCGGAATAGTGAAACAGAAGCAGCAACAATTTTATTTAATAGTCTTGAGGGGCGGAGGCAACAGTGAATTCCCCCGCGACGAGGCAGTCGGCCATATTTGGTCCGAGCCAGGCAAGTTTTCTAACGAGTGACAATCTACCCCAAGACATTCTATCCCGCGACAGGTCACCGTCCCCGACCGACCGACCTGGGTCGTAAGGGTCCGCATCACAGGCTGCACCTAGGGGCATACAGCTCATAAATCAGGCCCTGCATGTAAACCATTTTGGATGAATAAAGATTTAATTTAATTGACGTAAAAAATTTAAATTTGAAAATTGTTTAGGTGTTATAGTGAAATAAACTTTTATTGTGAAAAACTGTACATTTATGTTTAACGAAACACATTTAAATTCATTAATATAGTACATCAGTGTATTTGTAATTGATTTTATATAAAAGGCAGTAGGTGCTTACGCATCGTCTGTTTGCTGTTTGTTGGCCACCTCAGCCTGAGTCCTAACTTCCTAACCTGCCTTCCGGGGGTTGGAATTGTAGTTGATTGTGAGGAGTATTAATGTAATAATTGCTGCTGAAAACTTTAAAATCCATTAAATAAATATTAAAATGATTTTAAAAGTAATTTTTCTCCTGTTGCTGAATACATTCAATGTGAAAGCCATCATGTTTCATGGTATCCCAAATGGGCAGAAGTGTCTCAGGGAAGAGGTTAGGCAAAATGTACTTATTGTTGGAGAAATTGAGGTTGAACATCAACCGAATCAAAAAGTTGACTATGTGGTAAGTGAACCTTACATATAGCAAAGTCTAAGAGATCTAAGGTTAAGTTATTTTGCATTTTAAATGTGTTCTACATCAAGTTATGGGTAGACTTTCATAAGCTCGATATACAAAACCGAATGAAATTGTTTGATACGTTAAACGATTATTCAGGTTATTTTGTTATGGATTCGGCTAGGTTACGTTTTGTTTCTGTTTAGGTTCTTGAAATTTGTCCAGATAACAAACAATTCCACCATTACTTAAACATGTATTGCCAGGAACAACATTATCATGTATTGTTTGTTTATTTCATTTTATTTTCAGCCCGATTGAAAAATAAACGTGATGTAATAACTAACATACAAACGATAAAATATTTTGCAATCGATAAAAATATCGACCTAATCGATATACCATATTGAACAATTTCATTCGGTTCTTTATATCGTTCCGCTTATGAAAGTCTACCTCATGTTAGGCTAGTCAGTTTGTTTCAATAGGTTGCCAAAAGGGTTTGCTGCAATTCCTGATCCCTCGTTATTTTAACTAGTCCAATATGAATTGCCAGGAGACTCATGTAGGCTATGTTATTTTTAGAGCGATAAAATTAAAATCATACCATCATTCAATATGTGCTTTGGAAGTTTTTATTTCAGTGAGGAACACTCAATAGGCTACATATCAAAGCATATAGACTCAATTTCAAGTAGGCTATAGGCTGTACAGAATTTAATTACTTGTTTCCTAGTCCTGATCAAATTTTAGGTTACATTACCTTATTTTGGATAGGCTTATTTGTTTGTTGGATGTTGTTTTCTTGCTTAGCTAATAGGCCTAGATTAACTTACTGTACTTATTCTCCCTTGTTCTATTGGGTTTATATCTAATAGAGGGACACCTTACAGTGCTGCGATCTAGCGTCATATTAAGTTAACTAACAGGATATGTGGGGTCGTTAGGCCGAGTTAATTCATCAGCGGTACGCAAACCGTGTAAACAAAATATCACTTTGATGACCATCACAAGCGGGGTCGTTACGCCGAGTTAATTCATCAGTGGTACCCAAACCATGTAAACAAAATATCACTTTGATGACCATCACAAAAAAAGGGTTTACGTCTAAAAAAGGCACATTTTAGAATCTCTACGAAAACATTCCTAACAAATACGATGAACAAAACCGCGATGAACCCTGGTGGTGTAAGACGGAACTACATTGACAAATCTCTAACATTCATTTGCATTGCGTGTTCCCTCTTTAGTAGATATAAACCCAATGCCTTTACACATGATTTCAAGCTGAATTTCCTTAATTTGTTACTCCACATCAAGAAAATTCTCCATATTAAGTCTCATTCCTAATGTGCAAGAATCAACTGCGGAATATTTTTAAATTGTTTTGGATTAATATTCCAAGGGTAAAAGTTACCTATAAATGATTGCCTAAATTGAATAGCCTATCAAAGCATTAACGTCTCAACAACATTAAGTCTGATTCCTAATATGTTGGAACCAATTGTGGAATATTTCTTAATTGTTTTGCATTAATATTCCAAGGGTAAGTTACCTAAAATTGATTGCCTAAATTGAATTGGCCTAGCCTATTTAGTTTATATAGCCTACTTTTAATGTATTGCATTAACATTTGGAATAATAATATTTTTCATAACTTATTTTACAGGTGACTGACTCCAAAGGTCACATACTAGCTCAGAATCATGACATTGGAAAGTCAAAGTTTACCTTTGTCACAGAAAATTATGATACTTTTGAAATATGCTTCACCACTAAAGTACCATTCCGTAAGTAAATATTGCAGAACATGTGGAAGGGCCTAGTTGCTTTCATCAATAATGCCTAGTTGCTTTCATCAATAATGCAGACCTGGCCATTATAACATACGTTAGCCATTCTTTATTTTAACTTAAGCTACTGATTTTAGTGTTTTTAGCGAATTTCCCCTTTTGGATAATTCCATACCAAATCAACCAGGCCTTGAACCTTAGGGTCTTAGATTTTGATCATTTTTGGGTTATTTTTTGCTTGTATTATAGGCCTATAAAGAAAAATACCAAATTTCAGATTTTTTGGAGCTCCAGTCCTCAGCTCAAGTCCGCCCCTCTTCAACGGGTTATCCGAAATTGATTATTTATGGTTCGTTTTAAAGATAAAAAATATATCCAGCGATTTCAGTAAGCAGAATTTCGTTATCATCAATAGTTTGCGCATAACAAAATCGTAAATTTTGAATATTTTGTAATTTTATTGATTGATTATTATTTGCGAAATCGAAATTCTGCTTACTGAAGTCGCTAGGTATATTTTTGCTCTTTAAAATGAGCGATAAACCAACGATATTGAATAATCCGTTGAGGAGGAATGGACTTTGAAAGTTAACATTTGCCTTATTGGCGAAGCAGGTAGAAACGCAAAAAGTTTTGTGACTGGATTGCCCTCTTAATATTTTGAGTCACAAATTTTTAAAATTCAAAACAGTAACGTATTGAAATTTTGTTTTGGCTATTTCTCAAAAACTACTGGGGCTGGAGAACTGTCATATTCATCAGTTATTTATGATCTTTCGTTTGATATAAACATGACTTTACAATAGTGTCCCGCTATTCCGAACTAATTAGGACCGAACCCTGTTCGGTTTAGCGGGATTTCGGAATAAGCAGGTTTCACAAATAATAAAACCGTATTGGCTTATTAAGGCGTAATTTAAGTACGGGTCATCTGCTAGTGTCAGCTCTAAACAGTATTGATCGGCAAGTGAACAGATTTGTAGTGTGATTATCAAAAGAAATTGACTGGCGGAGCGCTCTATGTTTTTATAGGCTACAGGATTTTTTATGAGAGTTTAGCCAATATGGTTGAACTGTATTCTCTAATAGCATTTATTTTTAGCTTCTTTGTATTAAACTTAAATAAAAGCTTTTTTCACGAAAAAACAAACGTTTTCATAACTTGTCGTGTTTTATAATTGAAATGATTCACTTTTTATATAAACATTGTCATACATTTTGTAACCATTAGTCGTAAATAATATGAAGGATACAGAAAAAAGGGCTTAAGTCACATTTTCATAAAATTGCAGAATCTCGTGTTTTAGATTCAAAACGCTATCCCCATAAAATAATTAATAACAATATTTTGCAAAGTGTGCCCTGTTTAATAATTTAATATGTTTGGATACCTGTTTGCCTACATGTGTTACATTTTCCCAATTAATGTATTAATTAGTTTAATATAATAATTATGTAGACCTATTGTTTTTAATTTAATTTCACCTCCCAGAATATTTCACTTTTAGTTATTAGTCAGTTAATTCCATGTATAACTTAGATATTTTATTATAATTCACAATAGCATCCTTAACATTTACATAATCTAAGACCCATTCTGTATAATTATCTCAGATAAAATTTCATTATATAAGTACTTAAAATTCAAAATTTATCTTATATTTTAAACAGAAGTGAATAAGTGACATAAAACACGTGTTTCCTTCATAAAAAGTAACTATGGGGTCAAGATTAATTTTTTGTGTTAAATTCTGTGAACCCCATAGCAACCAACAAAGGACTTCCTTTTTGATCAAGGACTTTTTCTGAAGACATGGCCTGTGGTAGGTAGATGCTTGATGGGCACTGTCCCAAATTTTATTTAAATGTCCCCCCTTTATAAACAGTAATTAGATACTAAAGGTCCAATATTTTATAGTCATTGGAGCCCATATTAGTTTCCCTCCCTTTGTTTGGCCACCTCAAGCTAGATCATCTGGGTGAAGAAATGTTGATGCGGAATTGGTGAGACTATTCCATTTAGTTAGGCCTATAATACAAACTTCAAGACCTCCTCAACAAAATTACATCAATAATTATGAAATTATTTAAGTAAACTTTATATTAGAAGTAGGCTGGTACTTTTACAGCCAATAAAATCTATCAAATATTAAATTTTGACAAGAATATTAGAACTTTAAAATATAGCCTAGAGAACTTCTGTCTACTGACTACCATCTTGAATTTTTTAGCAGCAAAAGACCAACTGTGACTTTAATTAATTATTAAAGATTACTAACTGTACATTTATCAATATCAAAATTTATTCTCATTAGATTTTACATTAATTCCAGTTAAATTTTATTTATTCAATTATTCGGAGATTTATAGAGTTTTGCCGGCACAATCAACCGTACCCTGAGACAGAACCCCTTGTGCATGCCGATTGAGCTTGAGCCACCGTTATTGTAATCAAATCATTTATTGTGTAAATTATTCAGTTACATCTTAGAAAGTCCCCCATGATTGTAACACATGTTTGTTAGTCCCTTTCATTTAATTGAGTAGTACGAAACACGGTACTTTGGTATTATACGGATGCCACTATTTTTGGAGGTTAAATTTTTACCGGATACAAAGGATAACTACATAATTCGAAAAAACGTACTTTTATTGACTTACTGTAAAAATTTTATATCATTCTGATGAGCGGTCTTTGTGTTGTGCCTCCCAAAAGGCAGCGATGTCCGCTAGGATCGTGTTGAATGCGTCGCCGCCGCTAGCAGCCAGACCCGATCGCCACAGGTACTCCGCCAAATATACAGCGTGCTGCGGCAGTTATGTTAGGTGGGTTATCATAAAAATACGTACGGTTTCCTCTTCATTTCGAGGTAAATCCCACACCAAAAGAACGTCACTCATGAAAACAAATGTAACGTAGTGCACGGCAATAAATCACTCATGACACTGACCCAGATACAGGCGGTAACAGGTGATGCACACGCTCCGGTCAACGACCTGACCTTGGCCTATTTGGAGGGGGTTTGGCAGCCGGAAGTATGACTTATCAGGTATCATTCGATTCGTAACGAAACAAGGAAAGTCCTACAATCATTTTTATGATAACCCATCCTAACATAACTGCCGCAGCGCGCTGCATAAGGGTGGCATCCGTATAATACCAAAGTACCCGAAACACATGTAAATTCTTTTAATAAAATATTATATCTATCGATTGTAAACAGCTGATTCTTCCTGTCTTAGCTTAAGCAAAGTAGTTTTCCTATCTAAAACCAGTTTAAAAGGGTAAATTACTAAATTTAACATTTTTATATAAGTCACGTTTTATTTCAAAATAATTTTAATTCATTTCCGAACTTGAGTTCGGAATAGGTGGATTTTCGGAATAGCGGACACTGCTGTATTCTCATAATCTCCAATTTTTTAAATGTGTCTTTAAGGACGATATTTGTGCGTAAGCACTATGTGTCTGTAAGTACGATATCTCTGTTAAAAAAGGCCCAATCTTAATGAAATCTGTTAAAAATAGGTATAATAATTTAATAAAAATTCAGGTATATTTTTAATTGAACGAGGTCGAAAATCAGACAGATCGCATCATTCAAAGGGGAGTTTTTGTACCCCAAAAATGTTTTTTTTGGAGATTTGACACATCATTTTTATAGAAATCAAATTTTAGTTTGAACCATTGGATTCATCTACAAAATTTGGTGTTTTGATCATTGTTCTATGGTTCCTGACATATAAGTGCTAAACACAGTAAGTTGTCTAATGTTATTCTTATGAAGAAAAAGACAAATTGTATACCTCGCTTATTTATGAACATACACTTACGAAACTTGGTATATAGCTTTATCTGGTTATGAATTATACTTTTTTCCACAGAAAACCAATTTTTAGCTGTCGATGGATCCCAGAGCAGCAAACCTGGGTCCCTATGTTATGAAGAATAATTCAAATCTTGTATTCACTTATTTATACATGTATATAGATGAAACTTGTTACCTGTATATGACTTCATTTGTATAAAAACCCATTATTTTGCGTTTCTTGTAGCAAACCTGCATACTCATTCCCAATGTTATTCTTATGGAGAATAATTAATATTTTATTTATTGCTTATTTGTGAATATATTTTGTATGAATCTTGGTAATTGGCTTAAAGTGTTATTAAGGATTGGAAATTCGCTGAGTACGCAGGTTTGCTGTGACAGGGGTGTTATATATTTGGGACATCCTAGTAGGGGACAGGGACCCAGGGGAGGATATCAGGGTACATCGGCCCGAAAATCTGTAAAAATAAAGGGAGGAAGTTCTATACACACTATGCTAAGTTAATATAACTTTATTGTTTTTTTAAGGAGTAAGAAATGGAACTATCCTATCATTGCACAAGGATAAATACTTTTTCTAGATCTGGTTGTTGGTTGGCAAACCTATGTCACTGTTTATCCTGTATTGCTATCATCTGCCTCTACAACACATGTTTATACAATTTAGAATGGCCTATACAATTTAGGCCATTCTGACAATTCTTAACCCCACATAGCTTATAGTTCATGGATTGATTAGCTGATATTGGTGTAATAATTTAAATAAGATGAATTACGGTGTTAGATTGTTCTTAATTTCTTATTTCAGAGTTTATCAACCCCTCCCAAGTCTCAACTGTGGGGCGAAGGCCTACTCTGTACGCTATCTATTTTTTGGTCAGGGTAAAATAATAGATTTTAAAATTTTTTCTACTTATATCGTTAAAGTAAATTATGTTCACTTTCATGATAAAAATAATTTTTTTACTCATTTATGACCAAAACTAGCATTTCGTATATACGTCAAACACTTACTCTGAATGTAATTGAAAAAATAACACGACACAGTCTAATGCATAGAAAACACTGCAAAACATAAGCTTGTACTTTACACAACAGCTTGTAAACAACTGACCGAAAGTAAACAAACTATCTGCGACAAGACAGTAAGAGTAACAAAGGATTGCATCAGCCGGCCAGTCTATAATATCTGTTGCGAGAACCGTGTTGCCAACTCACCAAATGAAAATTTACCAATAAAATAAACTAAAAAATAGACTAATGGCTTAAAGTAACTGTAAATAACACGGAAACAACCATATACTGTGCTGAGTACGCAGGTTTGCTGCAACGTGTGTGTTTTTAATAGCAGTAGAAAACTTTAGCTATCTTTTGATATTTTAATTTAGCTATCTTTTGATATTTTTATTAATTACATAGTAAAAATGGCTTTGTCCACAAGTTTAAATTATGTGATTTTTGTTTGAAGTGAATCATTATTTTTTGTTTAATCTGAACACTTATTGTATTAAGTAATTTCCATGAAATACTACTAATTACTTGCATATTAGTAATTAGTAAGACTCTTAGCCGATATACAAGTTAGCTTTGAAAGGGTTCATAATTAAATACTAGATCATATTTAATTGATGACGGAACGAAGTGAAGGAATCTATGTATTAGCAGAGACAATGATTCGTTGTCCGTCAGTATGTGGTCGTGTGTGTTCGGAACGCAATAACGTGAAAACAGCTGCACGTATCGCTTTCAGATCTTACACAACTGTTTTCCAGTATATTTCACGCTTCCAGTTCAAAAATTGAACACATTCGTTAAATAGTTTTTTATTAATTAACATTTAAAGTTGTACAATTTCCATAAGGTAAAGCATTGGACACGAATTACTGGTTTTAAAGTATGAGATACTAATACAATATTGTTTTGTAAATTCAAGACACTACTAAAAAATGGTTATTCATATGTTTTATGATTAAATAAACAAAATACTCTCCGTTTAACATTATTTAATTCAATTTATCAAAGGAATATAAAATTGTTATATTAAGAAACTAATACAAATTTTTACAAATAAAGGTAATGTTCTCCTGTAATCTCAGTAATGAGAGTGAGTTAATAGTTTATCCGTTAGATTGCAGCAGCCATTTATTTCGTATTTACTTTTGCCAGCTGTGTTCTTTTGTCAGTTTATGATATTAAATATCCCCTTCGTAGCAAACCTGCGTACTCAGCTAATTTCCAATGTACCTCCCTGCATAGGCAACATACCGTGTTATTTTTTGTTGAAGAATTTGCACCTCTAATAATATAATATAATTAAGATCGATTTATCATATGACCTAAAATTAACAAAAAGAAAAGTAGATGTTTTCCTACAGAATCCCCAGGGTTATTTATTTAATATTTTGTGATTAAATTTTGGTTGACAGCAGAAACTTTCATCAACCATTTCTGAGTTTGATCATCCCATTACGCAAATATTTTAGCGTACTCCTAGTATATTAAACACCCGTGCACAGCTTTTGCATTGAAAGATATCTTTTAAGTTAGTTGAACTTGTCACTAAGAGATGGTGACCAGTACTTGACAAATAAATAAGTTAAGTGAGATCACCCATTGAATTATAATTTTGATGGTTTTCAATTGTTTGTTTATTTTTTCATTTAGAAGTAATCTGTAAAATTATGGCTCAAGCATTGGTTTTGTTTAAGTACCGGTATTGATATGGCCTAGCGACAAAAGAAAATCAACCTCGAGAAATAATATTTGAAGATCATACAGGCTAGTTTTATGTAGCTTTTCTACAATCTAAAATTATTAAAATAGTATTAGTTTAGACATGATTAAAAACATATCTTATTAATGATTCATGTAGGTATAATTAAATTCCACTAATAATTTGTTAGTTTTATCACTAAATTGTTAGTTGTAATTTATTTAGTTTATTACAATTTGAGTCTCAACTTGGTTTTTTATGCCTTTATACTGCCTTTTGCTTGTAGAACGTTTTTTTGATTTTACACATACCGCCACAGAGAGAATAAAGATCTGCTTTGGGGTGTTCAGCAGACACCCTCTTAACTGCCCTCCATGGGACAGAACTCTGGGTCTGATAACTAAAAGGACGGTTAAAACGAATAACACCTGGGTATTGTCATACTAAGCATTTAAAATGATAAAACTTATATGACAGTTGAAAAATAGATACCAAGATGAAGTACTTGACTAACTAAGGAAATATATGATCGACTTGTTGTTACCTGTGACCTGAACGCTTTTTATGGTACAGTATTAGGATGTCGGCTGCGGCAGTGGACGTGAATTATTTCCTGGAAAGGGCGGTTAATCCGAAGTGAGGACGGTTAAGAAGGCTTCTACTGCACTTTAACCGAGAAAGTTAAGGTGTTCATCTAAAAAAAAGAACTGTTCTAAAATTAGAAAATGGGGAATGAGCAAAGGGAATTTGCTATCCCCAGAATGCAACGGCAGATTAGTGGGAATTGTCCCAGTGAAATAGAGATCTCAACACCTAGTCTTATAAATAATAGAAGAAGTTAAGTCATTTATTCAATTTACATGTCAATTTATATGTAACAGTTTGTATAGTAACTAATCATAAAACTAAAGCCTTCTATCTAAATGCTTTTAAGGATGATGTCATTGTCAGTTTTATTCTTTTTAGAATTTTGGTTATTATTGCAGGTGCTCTTGTAAATTTCTAGCACTAGGTAATTTGTCACTAATGTTCTAGTAAATAAACAACATTTAGTGAAAGTGATGGCAATATTCCCCGTGAGATTTATTGGGGGTGCATTGTACAATATTAATTTAGAATTTATATACCATTTTCTTTCAGAACAGAGCTATGTTCCTCAGGAAGTATCTCTGCACATCAAGCGAGGAGTGGAAGCTAAAAATTATGAACTTGTAAGTATTCTTATCATGGAATAATCTTGGTGAATGATATTATTATCAATCAGCCAGCATAACTGAATCTACTTGCTTAAATAGTAATTTTATTGCAAAGGCCTACATATTTTTCCCAAAGTGTTTCTTTACTAGGTAATGTTTGTCTTGAAACAAACTTAAGAGCTGTTGTACCAATTTTATAAACCTTATTCAACCCTAGCCATGGCCATCCGACCAGTTTGGTCGGATTTTTATGTCGCCTAGAGTGGCCACCGACCAAATTGGTCGGATATGACTGAACATTTTGTAACATTAAAAAACCAATAATAATAAACTCAAAAGTGATCAATATGTATCATTCGAAAGATCACATTCTGAACTTTAATTTTATTACATAAATGAACCGTGTAGCAGTTGTATAACAATTTTACGACGATTAGAAATCGAATGAATTTTTGGTGCAACACAATTGCTGCAGCCAATGGCTCTGTCAATGGCAAAACACAATATTTTTGAAATTACCCAGCTTGGGTAATTTTTCTCGCAGGAAGATGTGGTTGGTACCAATGCATAGCTAAAGAGTAGCGTTTTATGTTGGCATTGATTTTTATAATGAAATATTGATTGGACAGGTTATATGATTTTATGAAAACAGGTGTTTCTGGTGTTTTTGTGGAATGGCCAATCCGACGAAATTGGTTGGATCAGAAAATCGCTTTTATATGCAGTGTATGTTATAGTTACTAGTCAAATAATATGTTATTTTGAAGAGGAAGAAATGTAGAGTAATTTAGTTTTGCCATTGGCAGCACTGTTTGCCCTTGGCTTCATCACCAAGGAAATGTTTACGTCACATTTTTGCCTAATAATAGCTGTTTACGAAGTCTCAAGCCAGTTTGTTTGGCTCGCTCCAAACTGTATTGTATTTGGTATCACTGTAAACAGCAGATTTCAGGCTTTCTTCCTATGCCTGTAGTGATGTTTTGTGTTTTTGTTGGCAATATGACATGATATCTGAAATATGCAATGTCCAGTCAGTCCAAAATGGCGCGCTATGTTATTGTTTGACCGTTGTCAGTTGTGTAAGAGTTTTTTAGTTAGTGTTTTAGTGTGTGTTAGTGTGTTAGTTAGTGTTTAGAGCTCAAGGTTAGTGTTTTGTGTTTAGTTCTATTAACCCTATAGCAATCAACAGAGAATGCACCTTCTGATAAAGGACTCCTTCAGAAGACATGGCCTGTGTTAGATGTTTGGTGGGCACTGTCCCAAATTATATTTAAATTTTCCCTACATAAACAGTATTTAGACTCCAAAAGACTAATCTTTTATAGTCATCGGAGCCCAGATTAGTTTACCTCCCTTTATTTGGCCACCTCAAGCATATTTAAAATATCTGAGCGAAGAAATATGTTGCTGCAGCGGTGAGATTACTCCATTTAGTAAGCCTAACTGCAAACTTCAAGACCTTATCAATAAAATTTACATCAAGAGTTATGAAATTATTTAAGCATAAACTTTAAATCTGAAGTAGGCCAGTACTTTAACAGCAAATCAAATTTACCATAGATAAACTTTGGGAAGAATAACAGGACTTTAAAATATAACCTAGAGAACTTTTGTTTATTGGCTAATATCTTGAATTCTATAGCAGCTAAAGACTACCAACAACAACTTTCATTAAATTATTAGAAATCACTAATTAGACATTTATCAATACAGTAGAACCTCGATAACACGACTCTCAAGGGGATCTCTAAAATAGTCTTCTTATCGAGGTGCACTTGTAATTGAGGGTCGTGCTATCAAGGTGGTTTTCACAACAAGACGTGCTATCGAGATCAGATTTTTTGCTAAACCAAGCACATTTTTTATGAAACTTCTAATAAGTTGTGTTTTAAGTAGAAAATTACTGTGTAAATCAGCCATAAATAAAAGAACACATGAACAAGTAAAACAGACTTCTTTATCATTGCCATATAACAGTACAATTACAGTAATTAAAACAAGTATTAAAATTGATTAAAAATAATAGGCCTAGTAAATTTTATAATTAGGCTGTACTATTCATTTAAAAAAATTCATGTTACCGTAAACAGTTCATTGTAGGCCTACTACTGTGATGAGTTTTCTTACTCAATAAAATACTATGCAGAACTTACGGCAGTAAGAAAAAATCAACCGACTCAGTTCACTAAAGTATAGAGTTAATAAGCTCAAAATACAGTACCTTAACCTATTGTGAATTACGCAATAAATAATGTAAAAAAATTAAAATCTACATATTTGTTCTGTGCTGTACTGTACTGGATAGCACGCGATGATGCGATTGATCTGACCCGTGATAGATAAGGAAAGGCCGGAAAGGGGAAGGAGGGTAGGGAAGGGGAAGGGGGTTAGGGAAGGGGTTTTCCTGTCGCCGTAGCGAGGTTCTACTGTATTAAAAATTATTTTCATTGGCTTTTATATAAATTTTAGTTTATTTTATGATATTTATTTATTCAGTTATCAAGAGTTTTATGGAATTTTGCCGGCACGACCAACTACTCCCTGAGACAGAACCCCTTGTGCATACCAATTGAGCTAAGCCACCATTATTGTAATCAAACTATCAAGTCAAATTTTAGAAAGTCCCCATGATTGTAATATATGATTGTAGCCTCTTTCACCTAATTAAGAATACAAACACATGTAAATTCCTTTAATAAATAATCTATCTATCCCTTGTTAATAGCTGATTTGTTTTACCTAAGCTTTATAACAGCGAACAGAATAAGAGGGAAAGTATTTGAGTAACACAGTTGTTTATAAATAAGTCACACAAAACACAACAGACATTTTTAGTATTTCAAGTGATTTCATTGAAACTATATAATAAACTAGAACATCTAATTACAAACTACCCTGCAATTAAGTTTAAGGAAAGGTTGTACAATTGGCTTTTGAGTTTTCCTTTCTATTATCTAGATGAATTTCTAAACTTGGATGGTATTCAATTTTAATTTATAATTGCTCATATCTGAAACTGATGTTAAATTTATCACTGTTTTATTTTATTCACATGTTAATAGTTTATTTATTATGTAACATTATAAATATTTTTTTGACCATGTTTAATCTCTTTTTTAGTTTATATCTTTAATATTTTAAATATTGTCAGTCTAATCATTGGATTTATGTTTCAAGCTTACCTGGTGTACCTCATATTTCTTTATGCCTGTTTATTCATATTAACAGACTGGCTGTTTTTTGTTTTTGTCATAACTGTTGCTTCTTCTAAAAGTAGGCTAAGTTTATTTATTGACTATTGGCTCTGTGAGTCATTATATCCCAATACATTGTCAATACTTTATAAACTTGATTTGATTTGACAGGTTATGTTATTTATAAGTATATTAGCTGTTATTAGCCCGTCAAAAATGATGGGCTTTAAAGAAATATAGTTCATTTGTTTTAAAATAAATTTAGTGGCTGAAAATTGCTCTTTAAAAATATATATTTAAAACGATAATTTTGAATTACATGTAATAAAATGGGAATCCATCGTGAAAAATTTAAAGTTGTTATTGTAATAAAGCGCCAACATATTGTATATTAAAATATTCATTAGAACGTTTCAAAAAGTGTCTGTTTACAAAAGACTTTATGCCTGCAAGCAAAATAGCTCAAAAAGGGTTTTTAATGGTTCAGTTTAAACTTTTTTTTAGTTTGGTTTTGGATGTTGAATCAGATTCATTTTGGTGTCACTTCAAGCTAAATTTTTTTCTTAAAAACTGTTGTTAAATTTTATTAGATGTTTATAAGTTTGTTCACTGGGCTTAAATTGTTAATACAAATTAACCTAACAACTTTCACTGCCTTTATATCTAAAATATAAATACAGTCTAAATACCATCAACATTAATTGTATTTCGTCTGCTAACATACAAACTGTCTAAAGAAAGACCAACCAAAAGTCATAATTAGCTAAACTGTATGGATAAATATGTATGTAATCAATGTTAATAGGTTAGGTCCATTCATACACGATCGGTATTGGAATCTTTGAAGCCCTGAAGGTTGATGTTTTTCAAAACCTCAAAAGCCACTCACCTTTGTTATCTAGAGGCCAAAGCTTTTGATTGATGCAAATCTGTAATTGTTGAGCGTGAAAATCATGGAACAGTAATAAAGAAATTATATTAACGATTTTTATATCTTTATATCCACTTTCAGACACCTGTATACGCTCTCCAATTATAATATTCTTTGGATTATTCTGCCTATTGCAGTAAAGTTTTACACCTGGAAAACTAAATAACTAAACAAAAACCATTTGGGACCTTGTAAATATAACATATCAAGTTTTTACTCATATTTCCTAGATCGGTGAAGCAGCCAAACTCAAACCTATGGAAGTGGAACTGAAGAGACTGGAAGATTTATCAACGTCCATTGTCCAAGACTTTGTTTTGATGAGAAAGCGAGAAGTTGAAATGAGGGATACCAATGGTAAAATATTTAACTCAAATACAGTAGACTTAATATAGTAGACTCTCAGAAATCTGGACTAATGCCCCGGCAGATGGCCGGTCTGGATTTCTCGGAGGTGGGCATGAGTCCTCAGTTCCCCCTTATTGGCGAACAATTATAACAATATGCATTTACGTTTATGTGCTAATTCAAGAGTGAGCTTCTGAAAGAAAGTTATTGAATACTCTGTAATAAATTACAGTTGGCTACTGTACAGGATTATTCTGTACAGTACTGTAATTAAGTAAAACACAAGTTAGTGGTTTGTGTCTCACTTGCTGCAAAATTGTTTACAAATTTATGCGTTATTTTGTTCTCCCAATCAAAATAATCTTACCTGTCATCAGATTTTACCATAAAAACATCACTGAAACTGATATACCTCTGAGTTTCTGATTTGATGGTTTTCAAATAATTTCTTAGCATCATATTCTTTTTGAAATTATGTGTAAAAACATACCATACTGATATGACTTTTTTTGCAGAATCTACCAACAACAGGGTCCTGTACTTTAGCATCTTTAGCATGTGCTGTTTGTTGAGTCTGGCAACATGGCAAGTGCTCTACTTGAGACGGTTCTTCAAGGCAAAGAAACTCATAGAATAAAGTGGAATTGACTCTCAAGTTCTGTACATAAACATTTTGAACTTTAACTCTTCAATTAATTTTACTTCAGCACTATAGTATTAGACAAATTTAATATGTGCTTGATTTTGTAAAGGTGGACTGTGAATTGTGTATGTGTGTATAATGTGTGATTGAAGTGGATTACATTATTTTTGGATACAATGCAACTGGTGTTTTAATTCAATTTTCTTTTTTTACAAACCATAGAGATATTTTTTAAGGGGTAGCGGGTTTTAGCGAATTTCCCCTATAGGTAAGAAGCTATTACCGTAGGTCTCATGGTAAGACTTAAGCCCGAGACGATGATAATTTTTTGTTTTGAGGTCCCCAGGTGCCAAAAGCACTATTCGTTCAAATTTATATATATGTATATATATATATCTGTATATGTGTCCATGAATGCGGTAACTTGAGTAAAAAACGTCCGATTTCGATGAAATTTAGCTCAAATGTGTAAAGTGACATTCAAGACTATAAGTTCGAAAACCG
Organism: Allygus modestus; assembly: GCA_963675035.1. Lineage (NCBI taxonomy): Eukaryota > Metazoa > Arthropoda > Insecta > Hemiptera > Cicadellidae > Allygus > Allygus modestus. Next base: position 118,650,467 of record OY776111.1, read on the forward strand.
GAAAAATCGGACCATGGGAAGGCAAGGGGGGTTTATGGGGGTTTTAAATTTTCCAAAAATCAGCTTTTTGCATTTTTCACCCTAAAATTTTAAAAAAACATAATTTTGGTTTTGACCATGTTATAGAGCTTAAAAAACAAATAATTTAGTATTTTGAATTATTAACCTAGGTTAAGTGGTTGCAGAGAAAATCCAAAACATGGGGGGTAAAATCCCCCATGTTAATCTTATGGGAAAAAGGTTTTTTGGCTTTTCCTCAGTTTATTTTAATTTAAACTTCACATTTGCTTTTAACAATCAGTTCAGCTCAAGAAAAAAATCATTTTGGTGTTTAATTTGTGATTGTACACCTAACCATTGCAGAGATATTCAAAGTGCTAAACACAGTACGTTGTCCAATGTTATCCTTATGGAGAATAAATAAAATTTGATATCTTGATTATTTATGAATGTATATTGATGAAACTTGGTATGTGGATTCTCGTAGTACTGGTATATTGATATTTGCACAAAAAAATGATTTTTTGTTTATTATCCCCGTAGTAGCAAACCTGCGTACTCAGCCCCTATGTTATTCTTATGGAGAATAAATAAAATGTAATAAAATGACTCCCTTAATTATGAACATAAATTAATAAAACTTGGTATGTGACTTCACCATGTTGAGTTATATTGATATTTGCATAAAAACCCATTTTTTGTTCCTTGTTGCAGCAAACCTGCCTACTCAGCCCCCATGTTATTCTTATGGAGAGTAATTAAAAAGTTGTATAGCGCTTATTTATGATTGAATATTGATAAAACTAGGTATTTGGTTTCGCCTAGTTAAATTCTATTTACATTTGCATAAAAACCAATTGTTTGTGTTCCTTGTTTCAGCAAACCTACGTACTCATCACCAATGTTATTCTTATGGAGAATAATTAAAATTGTATATATCGCTTATACAGTAGAACTCCAATTATCCGAATTAATTGGGGATCGGGGCGATTCGGATATGCAGAAATTCGGATAATCAGATATACCTCTGGAATTAAGCAAAAAACATCACCATACATAAGAATTTTATTGATAAAGTTATAAATGTAATGAACAGAAAGTGAGCGAACTGTATCAAGAATATACGTCACACAAATTAAATTACAGGAGTTAAATTGAATACAGTATATACAGTTGCTCTTTTCAATGCATACTGTACGTATTTCACTGTTCAATGTTGGTTATTTCACTTGAACATCTCGAGCAAAGTGAGTTTATCACTTAGCGAAAGGACAACACGTTTACTTTTTGTACTCATTTCGAAAGCGAAAGGACAACACGTTTACGTTTTGTACTCATTTCGAACGATAATCTCGGTGAAAGAACAGTAGCGAATGATGATGAGCAGGGCGGGAAGGGGGTATGACTCATTGTTCCCGGCGAAAATATCGTCCGGCAGGTAACAGCGCGGGCTTTTATTTTAGCGCTCACGGCGCATTATCGCTACACACGCTCGTGCTGTTATTTTCTTGGTTTTTATGTTTCTATTTTTTCACTCAAAATCGATTCGGATAATTGGATATTCGGATAATTGGGGTTCGGATAATTGGATTTCTACTGTATGTGAATATATTTTTATGGAACTTAGTACGCAGCTTTATGGTGTGTTAAGACATATATTATGGATTGGAAATTTGCTGAGTACGCAGGTTTGCTGCGATGGGGGTATTATGTTGACAACTCATTTATTTTCGGTTAAAAATAATTTACTGACCCATCAGTGCTTGAGCATAGGACATTGGCCCACCTTGCACACAAATAAAATTATGAATTTGCTCTCCATGTTGAAGGGCTGTCACTTGAAATTCTAAGCTAAAAACCCCAAGGCAGAACATGTGGTAACAGTACCTCATTATTGCCACAGAAAGAAAGCGAGGGCTACAGAAAGATTAGCCCCATCAAATTAAAAGTGACACCAAACTGAAATATCCCCATCGCATCAAACCTGTGTACTAAGATAACCAATCCCCATACGGGAATTTCCAATGACAACCAAAGCAAAAATAACCAAATAATCCAATTTCCAAATAACATACTTAGCCACTTACCAGGATTTATATATTAGAAATGTATTCACAAATAAGCGATATTTAAAATATTAACTATTCTCCAACATGGAGACTGAGTACCCAGGTTTGCTGCTACAGGAACCATCAACGAAAAATCTGTTTTTTTTTCAAGCAACAATAAACCACAACCAGGTTGTAACAATTGGCTTGGGGGTGATTGTGTGAAACAAGAGAAACTGGAGGATCTACATGGAAATAAAAGGACATTGCGTTGGCCTGAGTGGATTTTAGTGTGTTACTTGGGGAATTGAGGCATTGTGCTGGGGTAGGGACTGGATTTCCAGGCCTGTCCAAGTCCCAACCTGTGAAGAATACTACCGGTACCAAACTGATCAAACCAAGATGGAAACATCGCTGGGAACCAGAGATGGGGATCTTTTACCCAGACCAGAAAGCTGCGACCAGCCAGCTTTGATTTAATATTTAATGAAACATATTGAACTAAACTAACACCTTCCAAACTGATATTACTGCAATTGAGGTTAACTAAAATCCCAAGGTACTACTAAAACTGTGAACTCAAACTGCAAGTGACTATAAAACATTTTCTGGGAAAATTGGTTAATTAGTGAAAACGTGGTCAACTGTAACAAGAAATTACTGGCTTCGTTAAGCGAGCCCGGCCTGATTTGCTAATTCCCTACATATCCAGAGTTCCCCTTAAGGTCAGAACCTTAGCCTGACGTTAAATAATGAATTCACTTAAACTAGAACTTTAATGAATTCACTTAAACTAGAACTTATCCATGACTATTGTAAGATGTCCTTGAAGAGGAGAGCGTGGATCTTGACAAGCTGCTTGGTTCGGGGATCCGGGGTAGAGTGGAACAAGGAAGGTTAGCTTTTCTATGAATCGAGCAAAAACGGACTCATCTGTCGTCAGAAAGCGGCCAGACCAAAAGATGAGCGAGACCGCCAGGTTGCGTTTGGTATACTATAAGAAAAGCGTGCTGCTGGGTAATACGGGCTGGTGTAGATGTGCTGAATTCCTAGATCCATGCAAAGGTTTTTGATGGTGACAGACTTGAAATGGGAAACATTGTCAGAAACTCGATATCTGGGTGGGCCAAAAATTGAAAAAAACATGCTTGTTGAGCACCGCAACTGTGGTTCCGGCCTGGATGTTCATAACGGGAATCATGAGGCAGAATTTTGAAAAGGAGTCAACTATGGTGAGAATGTATATTATATAGGTACAGGGTGAGTTTTAATTCCCTTCACCCCCAACTTTTTTTTATACGGTATAAGTTAGAAGGTTTAAACTCCGCACATCTATGTTAGACCTAAATATCTTGTTTTTCATGGGTTCATTGACTCTCCACATCCAATGGGGAACGACCCACGAGGAGTAAGTCGAAATTCTTAAATGTAAGAATAGGTTGATATGTACATCAAATTAAAGGTCTCTGTTAGTGGAATACAATGCCGCAAACCGGACCTCAAAAGGTTCATCCTATGGAAAATTACAGGGTTTTAAAGTTTACAAAATAGTAGACCTAATGTGCTATTATCTGGGTTTTATTGCGTTACTGTTTTAAAAGTTAATTTCAAAACTATTTTTCATAAAACTATAAACGATTTATTGTACACCAGTCGCGTGTGTGGAAGATTTTTTTAACAGAATTACTGAGGCCTGCAGGAAAGTAATACCAGAAATCCTAACCCGTGTAAGAGTGAATTTGTTAACAGACTGTACTTCTGTCATGAAGTAACAGGCAATCAGTTTGAACATCTACTGCAATAAAGGATAAGTAACAACCTACTAGTATCGGAATCCTACAATATTACAACCGGAATCGCTGTTGAAATAAAAAGAAATGGGTCCAAAATCTTTGTAATTAAATAAAAAGTTACAAGGCAATGTTAAACAACACATCACATGTGACCGTCTTCTTAATAAATCTTTTAGTTAACTCCTAGATCTTGGACTTCCAGTGATCCCTTACAATCATTAAACACAAGAAAAGAAAGTTTCTTTTAAGAACTCCTAAAAAACAGCAATATGAAAATAGTTTTGAAATGAACTTTTAAAACAGTAGCACGATAAAACACAGATAATAGCACATTACTTTTTTGTAAACTTTAAAACCCTGTAATTTCCCATAGGATGAACCTTTTGAGGTCCAGTTTGCGGCATTGAAATTCTACTAACTGAGAGACCTTTAATTTGATGTACATATCAACCTATGCTTACATTTAAGAATCTCAACTTACTCCTCGTAGGCCGTCCCCCATTGGAGAGTCAATGAACCCATGAAAAACAAGATATTTAGGTCTGACATAGATGTGCGGAGTTTAAACCTTCTAACTTATACCATATAAAAAAATAGGGGGGAAGGGAATTAAAACTCATCCTGTATGTTAAAAAAAAATTGCCAAAACTTTGACCAGTCCGTCAGACCGCACTGTTCCGATTTTCATGATTATTTTGTTAACTGATAGGTAATTATGTCCAGATATGTCATCACCCATCCAAACTAGCATATCGTCAATGGGCTTCGCCCCTGTGGCTCCTAAAGTTCCCATGTTAATCTTATGGAGGAAGTTTTATACATCAGATGATTACTTAAAACATATGTTCATTAAGTAAGTGAGTTATTTTGGTTTGCCAAAGAATAATGCAGCAAAAAATACAACTCCTTTTTTTCTCCTTTCTGTAGATGTTTATATATTTCACAATTTACATGTAATTCAGTTATTTTTGTATGAATAAGATAAATTGAGTAAATAGCTGCTTTATACAGTCAATAATATACATGAAATCCAGTTAATATTTCACGATGATAGATTGAGAAAAAGTGCTACATAAGAGAAATAGGCAAGCTAATTGTGTTTGGATGGGAAAGTTTTATTTCTTGAGGTTTTGGTGTTAACTTAGGACTCTTTCAAAAACCTTTGACCCATTAGGACTCTATGTTTAGAGCTATCAAAAAACTCACGCATGACCATCGAATTCGTAATCGTTTCGTAATCAGCCTCTGTTTATAATCGGCAAACTCTCCCCGGAAAGTGACATAAACCTACAGTTTCTAGAAAAATCTTGCGCATCTGTATGTTTGTTATTTGTGTTGTATCCCTTAGGAATCAGTTGAGATATTGATTTTAAACTTGACTTAAGAATTGTACATGGTTCAGTCTAAGTTGGTTTTGAATTTAGTTTTCCAGTTTTTAGTGTTCTCAAATGGTGCTTTTAGGACTACAGTATCATTTTTACTCCTAAAGTTAGCATAGTAGACTCAAACCTAAGGCTTATTTGACATGACGTCACAAAACGAGTGTCAGAGCCAAAAGAGAACGTTGTGACTTATTTGTTAATTCGAGGTAACTCTGAAAAGTTTTTTTTTTAGATGTTATAAGTTATACCCGGTGTGATTATTTTTTTCTGTAGTTAATCTTTATGAAGTTTGTCAGCATTGTTATGCGCTGTACTAAAAACAATGAATCCTGCAGGACGCTTTCCCATTAGTAGTCGTGAAGGGAAAACAATAATTGTTTATTATTAAAGGTTTAATCTTTTATCGTGGGATGAGCTTACAAACAACACTATGAGGAAATGTTGGTTTCTTCTTACTATAGGACACAACATTGATGGGAAAATATATGCATAATCAACCAGCCCCGGGAAAGAAGGCCTGAGAATATTAGTGTTAAGTGTTAACCTAAGTGTTTTTACATGTATTTATACATGTAAAAAATATTTTATGTTCTTTCCCTTAAAAAATATCAAGATGGTCAAATGTTATCTCCGCATAACTATTTTAAGCAGATGAACTGGTAATAAAACAAAACAGCTGATACATTACATTTAAAACCCTTTTCAGCTGCACTCTAGCAGATAAAATGTTATTACTAACGACTTCAAGGTTAAAGAAAACGTTATCTTTATTTATAAACACCCTTGTTAATGTAAAGGCAAAATTTATAAACATTACACATCATTTTCACAAAACTTTTGAAATAATTGCAGTTAAACAAAACGCTGTTACTTTTTTATTTTGCAAATAAACATATCATAAATCTGAAGTTATTTTCTTTAATTTTAAAACCTATTTTTGACTTAAAAGCTGTTTCTATAACAATAATTTTGCTTTGCATGTTGCCTTACGGAGTTTATATAATTTACAATTATATTATTATGTTTTTATTATTTTGACATTATGTGACATTTCAACTGTTAACTTGATGTGGAGTGGAACAATTATTTACGTAAATACAATCCATGGGAAGATATGTATTAAACTGCTATAATATTTTAACTTGATTTGACAATACTCGGCAATTACGTGACTTTCAAATTTCAACATTGACTGATGTTGCAGAGCAGCACGGGTTCTCTAATATTCCTATTAAAAGAAAGAGGGAGAGGAACAATGTGACCAATGACAATTTTCTCCCATGGCTGGGTGACAATTTCTGAAGCGAGCTTCCCTACCTTTACCTTGGTGTAAGGAGCTTGCTTGCACCTCTGGCACTTAACACTAGTTCGGACCCTGTTTGTGATATAGGTCTTAGGATAAGGTGACCAGAAAAAGGGTTCGATGCGAGATAGGGTCTTGCTGATGACTAGGTGGGCTGACGTGGGAGACTCGTGGTAATATTGAAAAAGGAGGTCAACAAGTTTAGTGGTAGGTTTGACTTGGTTAGGCTGATGGTGAAGGAGAATATTGTTTTCAGCTGAATAGTTAGGGGGTTTGTACCTAATTATCTTCCTGAAGACAGGATCATCCATGAACACCTCAGAAAGGGTGAAAAGAGACAAGGCTGTTGGTTGAGGTGTGGGGGTGTCTACATCCGTTGACTCGGAATTCTCAAAAAGGCGGGAAAGGTAGTCGGCAATTACATTATCCTTTCCACGGATATGATAGATCTTGAACTGAAATGAGTTAATAAAAGAAATCCAATGAGCTATTTTGCCCATCTGGCGGGGATGATTGAGAAGCCAGGTGAGGGCTGGGCAGTCCGAGTGAAGCTCGAACTCTCGGTGTTCCAAATATTGCTGGTATTTCTGCAAGGCAAAGACTATGACAAGACATTCAAGTTGCAAGGTGGAATAATTGAGTTTGTGTTTGTTCAGGGCCTGCGATGCATAAGAAACCGGAAATAGCTGATTTCCATGTGACTGAAGGATGACGGCTCCGATTGAGGAGTCACAACCATCGGTGTGAACTACAAAGCTCTTCGTGAAATCTGGCATGCGGATTATTGTTGAAGAGACTAGTGCTTTCTTAAGGGTTTCAAAGGCTTTAACTTGGTCGGGGCCGAAAACGAAAGGAACTCCTTTTTTCTTTAAGTGGTTTAGCGGAATGGTGATCGTAGCGTAATCCTTGATGACTCGGGCATAAAAAGCTGTCATGCCCAATAAACGAGACAACTGTTTGATATTCTTGGGGGTAGGATATTCATCTATCGGCCTAGTTCTGTCAGGGTGGATGGAGATAGTGTGGTTACTGAAAACATGTCCCAGAAACTGGATTTTATTGGATGCGACTGTAATATTTTCAGGGTTTACTGTGAATCCAGCGTCACAAAGCCTTTGAATAACTCTGCTAACTTTTTCCAAGTGATCCTCAAAGGTAGAATCGCTGCAGACACACAGATCATCAAAAAATTGTATACGTAGCTTAACTTAATATCTTCAAAAATCTTGTCACTGAAGTGAGCACCATGCTTCCTGAAGCAAGTCCAAAGGGAAGGAAATTAAATTCATACTGTGCCCAAAGTACCACAAAAGATGTAAAGTACTTCGACTCTTCAGCAAGGGGAATCTGGTTGTAGGCCGAGTTCAGATCGAGAAGAGTAAACCATTGCACTTGGCCCAGGTGCTGAAAAGCGCTTTCGAACGTGGGCATGGGTGTGGCATCAAGTTCCAAAATGGAGTTGAGGTTCCTATAATCCACAACTATGCGGGTTTTCCTGCCTTTCTTGGGCACTAAAAACGCGGCTGAGGCATACTGGGAAGTGGAAGGCCTAGTCACTCCCTTCTGCAGTAGATCGTCGATATACTGTCTCCTTAACTGAAGCTTTGGTGGGGCATATTGATAGGGTTTGTTGCGCACTATCTTGTTTTCCTTTACCCTAATGTGATACTGCAAAAGGCTGGTACGCCCTAACTTACTGGTAATAGCCTCAGGGAACTAAGAAAGCAACTGCATGACTAATTGGCGTTGCGATTGGGTCAAATTCTCACCCATCACCACTGGGTGCTCTTGTTGATTGAGGACAGAAGTGAAAACTAGCTGTAAAGATCTTGGGGAATCATACGGGAAACTAACTGTGTAATTGGACATGTAGATGACTGCTTTGGTTTTAGTTACAAAATCAGATCCTATCAAAAGCGGAACCGGTAATCTATCAGTGACTAAAAATGGAAATGTCCAGCAAAGATGCTGAATTTTGAAGAGAACATGGGCTCACCAGCAGCAGAGAGGGCTGTGTAAGCTATTGGCTCTTCGCTGACCACCGCTTTTGTATGACGCTTTAAAAGTTGATACATATCAAAAGATAGAAAACTGAAAGATGACCCCAGTATCAATAAGCGCATCCTTGAACATGCGCTTGAAATCCAAGGTCACGTGGCACAGCTCATTCTTTGGTATGGTTGGAGAACCCTTGGATTTGTTCGATGAGGTTTGCTTTGTTGGCGCCGGTGTGACAGATTGTACCAGGGGAGACCTCAAGGCGCCTAACGATGCCCCTCTCTGGCGTTCCCTGACCATGACTGGAAGAAGTGAATTGCCGGTTGGAATTCTGATACGGTGGAGGTTGATTTGCCCTGGGTGCTTGTCTCTGGTATTGACTGAAGGGGAACTTGGGAACATGAGGTCCGTAAGAAGGCCCAGAGAAACTTTTCTTGTCGTGCTGCGTGCTTTGCCGGTAACTGGAGTTGTATGATGGGCTGGCAGTTGCCTGTTGCAGACTGGGACAAGAAACCTATAGGGGAATTTCGCTAAACAAATTTGGTGTTTTGGTCATTGCTCTACGTCAATTGTTTACAGGGACCAAACTCATATTACATAACGCACTTAAGGGGGGGGGAAGGGGTATGGCGTAGCGTTATATGTGGAAGGGGGGGATTTGAATCAACGTTACGTAACTCACACATATTAACCCTAAGAGCTGGCGCACCCTCGTATCTATTGATACTGTCATAAATCTTTCAAAATTAAAAAATAATCAAGTTGATATCTAAATCAAGGTTACAGTTAGTCATATAAAAAATACTTCCATCATACTATTTTAATAACAGTTAAACTAAAAATAAATTCATAACGAGATTTGATTAAGTTTTTTATTGCTTTAACACGTATGCTTTGTGTTGTTTTAGAGTGTAAAATTATGACTTGATACAGTATTGCTCAATGCCACCATGTCTTACATTTTTTATGTTGTTTTTGTATTTGTATTAGTTATAAATTAAATTTGTTACGTTTTAGAAAATATAGTTTATTTTGTTGTTTATATTATTAGTAACAGTCTTGTTTGTTTGCATACATTTTGCTTTGAAATCAGTTAAACAAATTTGTTTTAATGAAAGTCATTTAAAGTTCAATGATTCACTGATATCCATATTCCAAATTGCCAATAAAACAATGTTTAAAAGGTTTAAGCTGTTTTAAAGCCTATTACGATTGAGTTACGTAACACATTGGGTGGTGGGAGGGGTATGGTCAAGCGTTACGGTGTGTTATATTGGGGGGTGGGGTCTGAAAGACGAAAAAATGTGTTATGTTATCAATAAGCGCATCCTTGAACATGCGCTTGAAATCCAAGGAAAGTTTGATGTGTATGGCCCCTACAGAGATATTGAAAGTGCTAAACACAATGAGCTATCCAATGTTATTCTTATGAAAATAAGTAAAAATTGTATATCTCTCTTATTTATGAACGTATACTGACAAAACGTGGTATATGGCTTAATATGGTTGTGGTCTATTGATATTTGCAAATACAGAAACATATTTACGCAGTACATAAATGCTGGACGCAGCAAAACTCCACTCCAGTTGCATGCGTGAGGACCTGCTTCCCATGAGACACGTGTCTGAAGCAGATTTGTCGCGTCACACCACTGTCTGAAGCAGTGTGTAAGTCCCCATTCAATAATACAGGTTGGTTTAAGTGAGACAAGCCTCGGACAATATGTCTGAGACACCAGTGTGTAACCCGCCATAGTGTGCTATTGGACGGTGTAGAAAAAAGCGACAGTAGACAACTACTTAGGGCCACCATGACGGGGGGGAGGGGGGCAAAATACAGGGCCTCTGGCCAAAAGAAAAACAAATTACCAACATATTAAAATAGGGGTCTTTGGAACCCCCTCACACAGACTTTTTGCCCCAGGCCACCAAAAGTCTCATGTCAACCCTGCAGCTACTTGTCCTAAACTTGTTGCTAAAATAATTTAAAGGAATAAAGGATTATATTAATTTAGACAAAGTGATAAAAACTTAATACAAAATAATATATTTATCCATAAACAGAAGTCCTCCAGATTAACAGATCAACCTGTATGGTTTTTTTTTTGGAAATGATGTACATTTAAAATTGTTTACTACCTATTAAAATATAAAAATTTCTAAAATACACTCTACACAGTATTTGACATCAGGAAATAGGTACAATACAATTTGTTGGTAAAGAGTTGAACAGCTGATCAAAGACAGAGTAGCCTCGTAACAGAGTGACATTCCCAACAATGATGAGTTTATGACGGGCTCGGGTGATGGCTACGGTCAGCCGATTCTTGTCACCAAGGATATCCGATTCCTGGAATCAAACAATGGTTCAATCGTTCTGAATTGTCATAGCAAATCAGTGTGTTAGCGAATTTCCCCTATAGGGAAGAAGCTATTAACGTAGATGGCATGGTAAGACTTAAGCCCGAGACCATGATAACTTTTCGTTTTGAGGTCCCCAGATGCCAAAAACACTATTCGTTCAAATTTATATATATGTATATATATATATGTGTGTGTCCGTTACCGCGATAACTTTTGAAAGAAACACCCGATTTTGATGAAATTTGGCACAAATGTGGAGAGTAGCATTTATGACTTTAAGTTTGAAAACCAGATCGATCGCACTATGGGAAGGGGGTTTTATGGCGGTTTACAATTTTGCAAATTTGACCCCAAAATGTTAAAAACACTCAATTTTGGTTATAGCCATTTTATAGAGCTTAAAAAAACAAATGATTTAGTACTTTGAATCATTAAACTAGGTTAAGTGGTTGCGGAGAAAATCAAAAAAACGTGTTCCATGTTAATCTTATGGGAAAAAGGTTTTTAGATTTTTCTCAAGATAGTTTTACTAAAAACTTCACATTTCTGTTTATTAATATGTTTAGCTCAACAAAACAAACATTTTGGTGTTTTAATCGTTGTTCTACGTCCAACCGTTGCAGAGATATTCAAAGTGCTAAACACAGTACGTTGTCCAATGTTATCCTTATGGAGAATAAATAAAATTCTATATCTCAATTATTTTTGAATGTATATTAATGAAACTTGGTATGTGGCTTCAACTAGTTGTGGTATATTTATATTAGCACAAAAAACAAGTTTTTTGTTGATAGTCCCCGTAGCAGCAAACCTGCATACTCGGCCCCCATGTTATTCATATGGAGAATAAGTAAAGTTGTATATCGCCCTTAATTATGAACCTAAATTAATAAAACTTGGTATATAGCTTCACCTGGTTCAGTTATATTGATAATTGCAAAAAAAAACATATTACTTATCTTCCCCGTTGCAGCAAACCTGGGTCCTCAACCCTAATGTTATTCTTATGGAGAATAAATAAAATGCTATTTATCACTTATTTATGGATGTATTTTTGTGAAACTTGGTAAGTAGCTCATTGTAGTAGTGAGTCACATATATATGCATTGGAAATTCGCTGAGTACGCAGGTTTGCTGCGACGGGGGTATTGAAATTCATCATTATATCCCCCTGTAATCTACAGTAAGTTACATACTTCATCGTTCCTACACCTTAGTGAGTAGTTAAATTCACAAGGTGTGCTCCAGGAAAATCAATACACTAGTTGTAATTGTACTACTGATGAAAACGGGCATAAAAGCTTTTTTGCAACACAGTTTCATTAAAGATGTGTTATTCATTGTTTAAATCATTTGACCTAAAGATTAAAGAGAGTAGATAATTGAACTTGAAATGATACGGTTACAAATAGGTTTCAAGTAAACTATTTATCCGTGATTGAGAAGAGAGACATTTTATGATAACACAAACTTTATTTGACAAAACTCTGAGCACCAACAAGACTAAACAAAAATAAAGATCATCCGTTTTAAGGTTCAAACTAACAGATTTAAAATAGTAAATAGTTTAAAATGTTTCAGTTCAGGCAGATTAAAAGTATCACATATCAAAAATATACAGACCGTGGGTTTGGCAGAGCGAGTGCAAGAGTAGATGATGACGTCTTTGTCTCTGCCCTGGTACTGATCGACAGTGTTGACTTCCACGGATCTGTTGTGGGACTTGGCCCGTTGGCGAAGGTATTCTACCTGAGCGCGGTACGGCGCAATCACCCCCACCCTATCATCTGACAATCCCTGGACATAACAAAACAGAACACACACAAGTTTAGAAATTACTCTGGAAATTGAGATACAAAATTACCATTTCAATTATAATCCGGAGCAGGAAAGATGACGTTTAGGCTCCAGCCAATAATACGGCTTCACGCTGTCACTGTTTCCATTTTTTCCATAGAAAAAATATCACTCGAGTGTTATGTTGACCAGCTGGTGTGCAGTTTGGCAATGCAGCACATCTACTATTGGCTGGTCTTGGTTGGTAGCCCTGTAAACCAGGCCCTTAACTGTCTTCTTTCTCTCTTTCTCGCGGGAATAGAGGGAGAATTACAGTAGGCATGAAGTTTGAAGAAATAGGTACTGTAATAATGTAAAGTCACGCTAAACAAAACTAGCTGGGTCTAGAGCCTGTTTGAATAACAACATTTTCTGATGAGGAAAGTTCATTTTAAGTTAATTTTTACCATAAGAATAGGCCTACACTGCAATTACTTTATTTTGTAGTGTGTATATATTTTATATTCTCAATATAGTAAGTACTGAATGTGAATACAAAACTGATATGCAAAAGGACAAAAACTTTACTGTCAACGAATTGTCAATCAAATTACAAATAAATTTTAGGCGGGATGATTAACTGCCAAAGTCAAGTCAGTACTGCGGCAACGCCAGCCCAGGTCGCACCCACATTTCCTGACATCACTGTTAGCCGCTTCGTACAGGAGAGATTCTGAATTAATTTTAGGTTAATTGACGATTTGGATAATTAATTTTGAGTAAAACAATGCTGTACTGGACTGTAATTCATAATCGTCAGTGATTCCCTGATCAGTTCAAATATGTGTACCATTTATTTTATGATGAACAGTTTAGCTTACATAGACACTACATCCTACCTTCGTCACACTAAAATGTTATTACCTTAGTAATCTCAGCCACCACCTACAATGTCTGTAAGTGTTTCCATTTAAGGAGAATCTTATCCCTTTTTTAGTAATTTTCAGACCCATAAGGGATTAATATGGGATTGAAGAACAGCTAGGAGTAAAATGAAATGTAAAGATAATTCAAGTTTTTTAGGAAATTTCAAAACACTATTTTTTTAATATAATAAGAAAAAATGCTTTGGAATTATTTACAGTCAAAATATTTATAATCTAGATCTTAGTTAGCCTAAACATATTAGTTTTTGAAAGGCCGTTTGTGGTCTTCATTTTTTGTCCTGAACACATACATCCTTCAACAAGGCGATCATAGCCCTATTGAAAATCAAAATATATGGTCCGTTTTACATCAAGGTACAGAACGTAAAGGTACATAATGTCAAGCCTCAGTTATTTAAATGTAAACGAGACTGTTTTCAAAACCTCCTGTTTCAAAATGTAAAGATACTGTTATAAAACAATTTAAAAACGTATTTGTTATAACCATAAACGGTGAAAGCAATTTCACTCCAAACCAAATCTGGATCCACTCCATTTAAACTACTTATAAATAAATCTGTTTCACAACATCAAGGTACAGAACGGCATGTACAGCCAACCTCAATATTTTTGTTTGCCTCCAAGTGGACTCAAAGCGAGCGAGTTACTGACCTGAACATTGTGAAACTTTACATTTTGAAACTAGTTGTTTTTTATACCGAATAGTCAGTCAACGGAGGGACGTAGAATTGTCATCCAAGTTTTGTGATATTCGTCTTCACTTGGTGAAAAAAATTACACGTGACTTAATTATATGCGATCAGCCGTTCAATTTTTGTACTAGGCCGAGTTATTTCTAAGAATTAAAGGAAGGCAGTAGCAATGACTGCTGGCAAGGGGGTAGCACACCCCTCGGCTTCACCACAATAGCTATGTTTTGACAACAGAGGATTAGGCCTGGCCTGGTCTACCTGGACCCATTCCCTCCTTTTGTGGTTGGGACTGTATAGCTCCCAATAATAAGCTCACCTTATTATTCCCCTTTAGGGGATATTCACTAATAATTTCAAAAATCCATTATTAGGAAACTGAAACACTCCCAAACAGTGAAGTATTTCAAAAAAGGCGGAATAGGCGCGTGCGTAGAGCGGCAAAATATGGGGAAAAATCTCAGTTTTTGATGAAAGACCCGCGAGTTTTGATCTTAGTAAAACAAAAGTTCATTAACCTGTTGAAATAACATTGCTCAATTGTAATAAATATGAAATTAAATGAAATCGCTCTTTATTGTTACAATACATTTTCATATTTCCAGCAATCGGTGCGCAGCATTGTTCCGAAAATGCACAGCTCCGAAAGGCAGTACTCCGAAATAAATAGGTAATTTCGAAGACATTAGTCCTAAATGCATAACTCCGAAAAACATTACTCCGAAAGCAGTGTTCCGAAAATGTTTTCGGAGTAATGCTTTCGGAGCAGTGCATTTCGGAGTACTGCTTTTCGGGGTTATGCATTTGCGGTACATTTTCATTTGGAGGGGTCAGGAGGATTTGAAATGGCGGCATTGGCCAATGAAAAGAGACTAACTTGCCCCACCCAAAAATGTGGGAAACGCAGGATCTTCATCATATTCATAATGAGGCCTAAATTAGCTTATTGATGTAGGTACTAATAAATACCTAATTGCCTATATTATTCTATAACATTACTGTGCTTACTTATGTGTGTGTGTTACTTATTTAACAAACAAATGATCTTACATTTTAATAGTTTTTGTAGTTTTTTTTAAGAGAATGCCTTCTTTAATGCTGCACAGATTGCGGCAATTGAGGAATCGAAATATTTGTCAAAATAAAGAATTGAAATATCAAAATAAACAGTTGACAATTGATCTAGCGTTAGTTTTGAAATGTTTTGAATTGGTGAAATCCAATTTTCTTTAACTGATGCTAAAACAGAGTTCAGTTTTGACCCTGAACGTTATGTATGGTTAATTGAACTAGCGTTAATGAAAGTTTGGTTAAATCCGGCCTTAGTATTATTAATATAAAAACTGCGTTAGTTATTACTAAATTATAATTTTTATATTAAGGCCTAAAAACACAAAAATTTATACCGAGAATAGGATTTCGCAGTCCTTCGGCCAAACACGTTCACAACACACAAGTAAGGTTTTGGTATGTTTTAAAGTAGGACACTGTAGGTGTATAAATTAAAAATATACTTTGGTTCATTTTTCTGGCATCTGGTACAATTTGGCCCTTTTATTTGAAGACATCACGATTCCCGTTAGTAAATTTTAAGGCTCTGCACAGATCTTCTCCTGCTTCTTAAGGATTTGCGATGTAAAATACAAACCATACTTTTTTACTTATAATTTTTGCTACCCCAGTGAATCTGTAATGACAAAATCTATTTTATGATTACAAATTTCCGCACCCTCTCTACTGCTTCGAAATTATTCCATTTTCAAATGTAATCTTAAAATGAGTAAATAAATTTATTTTACCGAATTGTAAGGTTTTAAAGGAGTTAAAAAAATACAGAGTGAAAAGACCCTCCAAATACTTCATTCTTATATTTTTTATAGGTTTCAGTGCACAAGCATTTCTAATCGTCAATCTTCATATCTGCATGTCATGGCTGGTGTTCCTCAAGGTTCCATTCTTGGGCCTTTGTTGTTCCTCTTGTACATTAATGATCAGGCTATTAATGTGAGAAACTCCAGTATAATTCTATATGCTGATGACACCACTGCACTTCTGAGGAGTAGTAATGGAATCAATCTGGGACATATGTTGGATGAAGCCATGGAGGATGATGGTTTGGTTCAAATGGATTGATACTAAATAAGGGAAAAACTTTCAACGTAAATTTTCATCCAAATTATAGCAATAGTACCAGGGCTCGAGCAGAATATGTCAAGTCATCTATGAGTCTTTCCACTTCTGTTAATTTTCTTGGTATCACAGTTGACAAGTCAATGGCACCTGGCCCGAACACATAACCAATCTTTAATCTAAACTCAACAAAGCTTTCTATGTTTTATTAACACTCTCCAGTTATGTTGATTTGTCTTCTCTTAAGGTGGTGCAGTCGACTCTATTGACAAGCTATTCCGCCTAGAGGTCAGGCCAGTCGCTGCTCACTCACACACATGCAGAGTCGCGGATGCTCACTCACACACACGCAGAACCCTCCCCTCAACTACCCCCAACCACCAACTTCCCCAAGTGGTCAAACCACTTTCACTCAGCTGGGCTTGCTACTCGCCCTGCCCTGAACCTTCATCGGGCACCAAGATTCTGAAATGGCAAATAGCAAGCAGCACAGCGGGAACTCAACTCAACCAGCCTCTCCGCATGTGTTATAAACATATTTATTTGTTATACAATTTTCAGCGGTTAATATACCATTTAAAAATGACATATTTAATGAATTCAGTCAAGTCTCTCAAATCTATGGCATCGTAGATAAAATTAATTATAAAACGTATTTTAACAAGTTGGAAACGCTCTACTAACACAAATAACCCCGTCGCAGCAAACCTGCGTGCTCAGCGAATTTCCGATGCATAAATATGTGCCTCGCTACCACATAAAGGCACTTACCAAGTTACATAACAATACATACGTAAATAAGTGATATATACTATTTTTATTATCGATTTATTTGGACTTTACCTATCACTTCTAGTGTTTAAAACACTAGAAACAATAGTTTTTAAACCCTAGAAGCGATAGGTAAAGCCAAAATAAATCAATTATAAAATTCAAATCCATCGCTATTATGAGTTTCAAAAATATAGTATATCATTTTATTTTAGGGCTGAGTACGCAGGTTTTCGCTGAAACAAGGAAGATAAGAAACTTTTTTTATACAATTATCAAAATAACTCAAGAAGGTGAAGCTTCATACCTTTATTTATTTAATTTAGGTTCATAACTAAGGGAGGTAGGCCATATCAAACATTAACTATTCTTCATAAGAATAACACTAGGGCTGAGTATGAAAATTTGCTGCTTCGGGGAAAATAAAAAATTGTTTTTTATGCAAAGCATATAAATAGGCCAGAACTAGGTCAATTCACATACCAAAGTTTCGCTAAAATATGATCACTTCAAAGAAACTGGAAAGAGTATATTTTATTTGAATTAAACAACAGATAATTTTAATCAAATATTTGTTTACAAAAATCGAATTAATACAGTTCATATGATAACGGTTTTTAACAAGATCCAGTATAAAATACGATTGAATCACGGATAAAATATCTGATAACAATTAAACACATTAACTTTGAAACAAAGTCTAAGGCATCAGTAAACTACTGGTAGTAATCCTGACAACATATTAAAATATCAGAAATAACCGTTTGTTTGCGATTTTAATGTACTATATATATGATTGGCCTAGTAGAGCAATGGTTAAATATTTTTCTACTATAGTGAAGTTTGTAAACTTCAGATGTGCCCAAAAAACGGGGGGGCAGTTTGCTAGTACCCAGATAGGGAGGGAGGCAAATGGTTTCCAAAAATATACATTACCACCAAGAGATATCCTGGTAAACCATGTCAGTCAGGTCCCGAATTTTGTATTGCTTGAATTCCTTTACAGCAACTTTAGAGACTCATGCGGACAGTTACATAAAACCAATAGACACGGTCCGAGACAGTCCGTAGAAACCACAATACCCCATGTTTAAGGACTGGCTGTATTTACCCAAAAACAGGCTGTGAGAGTAAGAGTATTTTTTTCTTTTAATGTGCAAGTGTAAAAACTTTAAAATGACACATCGATTGTCCAAATGGGTTGAGAAATAACGACGTAGCGGGCCGAAAACGAAATTCCTTAGCGATTTAATATGTAAGACTGGGCCGTATTTAGGACCTCTGGGGCCCCGGGCGAATACGAAAATGGGGCCCTCCTAACATAAATACAAATACACCAAATATACAAATAATTAACAAATTTTAATTTTGTTGTGAAAACTTTAAACATTTTCATAATAATAATGTTGTATTTAACCCTAGCAGTGGCCCGCCAGCTTAATAAGCTGGTTTCACGTGTCGCGTGAAATGGCCAACAGCTTAATAAGCTGGTACGGGTCGAAATTTTTGTAACGGTAAAAAATCATATAATAGTCAACTCAGAAGTGAACAATATTTATACCATTCGAAAGATCACATTCTGAACTTTCACTTTATTACATAAATGAACCGTTTACAAGTTGTATAACAATGTCACGACGATTATAATTACTATGAAATTTTGCCGCTACGCCATTCCTGCAGACGACGCTCGGAAAATGTAAAAACACGACTATTTTGGAATTACCCTGCTCGGGTAATTTTTGTCTTAGGATGTTGCGGGTGGTACCACTGCATAGCGAAAGAGTTTAGTTTCACTGTGGTATTGATTTTTAGAACGAAATATTGATTGGATAACAGTTACGATTTTATGAACACAGCTGTTTTCTGAATTCGTAACAAATGGCCAACCGGCTTAATAAGCCGTTATGGAAAATGCGAATTACATCCAGTGCAAGTTATAAATACTAGTCATATAATATTTCATTTTGAAGAGGAAGAAATTTAGCGTTTTTTATTACTTTTACAATTGTAAGGTAGGATGTATTTCATTATTGAGTAGGCCTAATATAAAAAAATAATAATTTTGTAATTTTTCCTATATGGTGACCGGACCTACAATCACACGTTATCTCTTATATAATATGCCACTACCCTGTGTATATGTATATTTATATATTTTATTGGTTCTAAATACCTGCAGGAATAATATATAGATATAATATACTAAATGTATATATAGTATTTGGAGGAATAAATTTCTAAAAAAAGTTATATACTAAATACCGTAGAATTTTTTTTCCGAATACCCTAAAATTTCCAAAATTCATCTAATCTTAAGTGATAATAATTTTTTACCATCAACTTTATGACTTTTTTACATTTCTTATTTCATTATCTTTACAAACATATACCTACATATTATTATTAGCATATACATATTTATATTACCTTTTTACAGTACTAACACTGTACAATTTTCAAATTTTGCTGTTTTCCGTATATACTTACATAATACTTACAAATAAAATTCTTTCCCCAACATATTATACATTTCTATGTAGGGCATTGAATGTCCTACTAAATTTATATATAGTATTTGGAGGAATAAATTTCTAAAAAAAGTTATATACTAAATACCGTAGAATCTTTTTTTTTCCGAATACCCTAAAATTTCCAAAATTCATCTAATCATAAGTGATAACAATTTTTCATCATCAACTTTATGAATTTTTTACATTTCTTCTTTCATTATCTTTACAAACATATACATATTATTATTAGCATATACATATTTACATTACCTTTTTACAGTACTAACTAACACTGTACAATTTTCACATTTTGCGGTTTTCCGTATATACTTACAAATAAAATTTTTTCCCCAACATATTATACATTTCTATGTAGGGAATTGAATTGTCTACAAAATGTATATAATGAATTTTCCATACAAAATCGGACAAAAAAGTTTTACCGAGGCTGCTTTTGAAATTTCAAAAATAAATTTCAATTTTTTATATATTTTTTTACTTTGCTGAAAAAATAATCTCTTAGATCTTTTTTATTTGACTATTATCAGATTGCCCTGTTCTTTCTAAACAAAATGAATATGTGGTTGGCTATGTTTAGTTCTCATTTCAAATTTATACGAATTTTCAAAAAAAGGTCTGCAAAATCGCCAAAATTGGTTGGCCATTCTACAGTTTTTGGGTGGCCACTGCTAGGGTTAATTTTCTTTACAGGATTTAGTCTGGTTTTAGCTCTCAAGCCTATATCCAACAAGTTACTAATATATTAAGTTAATATACAATAAAAAACATTATGACTAGTTAAACCAACAACTTATAAATTTAAAAAGAAATATCTCGTGTAATTGCTTTACCACAAAAATCATCGTACTAACATGAAAACAATCAAAATATAGCACATATGAAATGTTTTGTTATGTTATGTTTTGTTATATTATATGTTTGAATACAATACACATTGATTTGGAACTCTTTAAAAGGTCGTAGATCAACATACTGCTGGATAGACTTTATTAAATAGTATTTCATGCAGTATAGACGGTAAAAACTTCTTTCTCGGCATTTCTTGGCTGAAAAATCATAAATTATATGTTCAAGTAACATAGGCAACGCCAATGCAAAATATAATTTTCTAAACTCTGGTTTAATGCTAATTCAAAGGCAAATTTTTACAAGTTTAAACTTTAAAACATGTTCTTATTCCGGATGCATTTGATATTATCGCACATAAAAATATTCTTAAAGAGATTTAAATATTTGGAAATGTAGTAAAAAGTCAGTTATATTGTAGACGTTTGTACATTATTTTCGAGATAAGTTTACGTGATTTTGATACAATGAAATATTATCTTTATCATTGGGCCTTGTTTCTTCCTACGTTAAACTTGATGTGGGGGGTAATCGCAGGATTCAGTGTTGGCAACAATGATAAGCATACATCCCGTAACACTCACTGATACCGGGGCAGTGCTGATCGTATTGAGTAACAATTAAAGTAAACAAAGCAGACGTTTTTAAATCCCCATGCTTTTCTTATGGGGGATGTTTTACGTTGTTGTTCGTTTGCTGGTAAATATTTAGAAATACTGTTATTTTTCCTGAGTCCCTGGGATCAAGACCTCTCCCATTATCCTGCAATTAGCCAAACTCCCACAATTTTGACTTAAAATTTCGCTTACAGAATTATATATAAAGACGATACGAACAAAATAACAACAACAAGAAATAGGCAAAAGCTACCGTACCATTATTATTATCATCTTGATTATTAATGGTATCATCATATTTAGGATAACCTCAAAAACTTATGACTACTCAGTGTCCTACGTTAACTGACTTTCGTAACCAATTATAGTTTTGATACTATTGTTTAATTACTTTATATTTGGCTGATTGTTCCTAATAATTTATAATATATCAAAATTAGTTTTGTGCAACAATAACAAAAAACTTAAATCGGCTTGAACGGAGTATGCAACTTCCAAGTACGGCAGAGCATGGCTGTTATAATTTATATTAAACAATACAATACATACAATCTATGCTCAGCAAAATAAGTGCTCTACAATGCCATCAGTAGTTATGTTTCAAATCTTACCTGGCCAATTTTAGTTACTGGATTTGGGCAAGTTTATCAAGTCCGCACATGGTATTAAAATAATACAAATTATTGAATGACTTTGGATTTGATACTTAGTTTGAACGTGCACCTTTTACATCTTAAAATTATTTGTATTGTTTTCAGTTAAGAAATAATAAACTTTTTCAGAACAAATTTTAAAAACTGCCTCCTTAGTGGTCTGAAGGGTCCCACTTTCGTGGCCTGGGGGCCCCCCTCGGGCCCGGGGCCCTGGGCGCTCGCCCCGTGCGCCCTTACGGCCCTGATATAAGGCTAGTTTTGCCCAACAGCTTCTATTGTTCATCTGAGCTATGTTTTATAGTCAAATCAAATCACACAGCTGAACAAATTGTAAATCATTGCTCTTTATAATCAAACGTGCTCTTTATAAGTGCGTTTGTATTTTAAAATATGGTTGGCAACTATTTAATGTGAAATTGAAGAGTCATAAATTATGTTTGACTTACATAGAAAAAAGCAAAGAAAACTGTGTATAAACAACTTGATTATTAGCTAAGAAAAACACTTTTCACTAACAGAAATAAAATGTGGTGTTTTTGTCTTAAGAATAAATTTGTAGGGCCTAATTAACAATTGTAAAAATATATTAAACATCTTTGATGGGCATAAAGAAATCTGACTTCAGGCCTAGATACAACTTAACACAACCTGGCTTTTAGACCTTTGTTTTATTTGCAAGGAAGATACCTCCTCTGTCACGGGGTGACGGTGCCGGCAGTCGGCGCGGCGGCGGCGGGCCGATGCGGGGTAGTGAGAGAGAGAGAGAGAGAAATTGAGAGAGAGAAGATGTGTGAGAGAGTAAAGGGATGTGCGAGTGAGAGAGAAATATGGTGCGCGGGTGCCTGCACGTGCGAGTCGGGGCGATATGGGCGGCTCAGGGGTAGATAGGTGTCTGGGGCGGGCTAAAATTAAAAAGTTTATTGTACACAACTTTTTTATGAAACCTAATTTTCACATATTCTTGTGTAAAACTGTCTTTGTACACCCTTGGCTTGGGTTAGCTGAAGTTTTAAAACCACTCGAATAAAAAACAACCGAGATACAAACTTTATTTCCTGAAATAATACAAATTTTACTAAAATCCATTTAGGTGACCCTTAAGTATATTTTTTGTAAATACATAAACCAATTTTGAAACATTTGTGATTGGCCGTTTTCAACTGGTGTATAATTCAAAATACCTCTAAAACGGCACTTCAAAGGGTGAAAAAACCAACATAACGGAAGTATTTTTCCAAAAAAATGTGTGTTTACGGTTTGTATAATCGTAATAAACAAAAAACAGTGAGAAAAAAAATTAAAATTTGTTTGACTGCACAGCCTTAAAGCTGTGTATTATGCCTATGTATACTCCCATTTGTCATATGGAATTGTTTCATGGGGTAGTTCTTTTGAAATTCTGAAAAAATTCCGTCTTCAGAAAATAATTTTAAGAGCAATGGCTGGTGCTAAGATCAGATGTTCGTGTCGTAATATCTTTAGAAATTTTGAAATTTTGTCATTACCTTGTGTCTTCATTCTAAACATCGTTGTTTTGTAAGATTAAAAATGCTTTACACTTTAAATCTAAAAAAGATAGCCACAGTTACAATACTAGACACAAACAACTACTACAAATACCAGCACACAAGGCATAATCTTTTGAAAAGTGTTTTATACTCAGGAAGTAAATTTTACAACAAACTCCCACAAAACATTAAAGTCATTGCATCAATATCAAAGTTCAAAATAGAGGTGACAAACTATTTGAAAACTAAATATTTTTATAGCACTGATGAATATTTTTCAGCCTGAATTTGCAGAAAGAAGTTCTACATGGATTTGTAATCTTTTTTAATTTGTTTCTATCCAAGACTCTTATTTTATTCTTCTAAATATAATTCAACTTATTATAAGATATTATCATGAACCGTGTAAAATTGTGTGTACATTGTATTTATACTAGGATAATGTAAACTGTAACAATTCGCCCGTCTAAGGGACATTCCCTATAAGAGATGTTATGCGATGTTATAAATAAATATTTTTTGGCAAGAAAGACTAGGGAGCAGAGTGGGAAGTTCAAAACCCTAACTGTTCTCGTATTTAAATGTTAACTTTAAAATCAAATTATTATAAAATTTAAACTCAAATTAACTGTAAACGAAATATTAAAAATCATCCCTAAATGTAAAATAATTTGTTTTATCCCCAAACAATAGTTTATCTTACAAAGAAAGCAAAAAACATTGAAATTAAGGGATTATACTCTAATTGCATAGGCTCATTTGAGATTAAAAAATTGTAATTTTCTTACAGCATAAAGCGGATTAACAATTAAAGATTAGTAGCCTACAATGAAAATAAATGCAAATTAGGATATTCTGACGTTGTCACAATTAGGGATGGGTCGGTTGCATTTATCGGTTCAATTTTTTACATAAAACAGTTCCCGGTTTCGGTTATTTATCAAAGAACTTAACTAATAACTGTCTCGTTCATAATTTATATTTAAGTTTCTACCTAGATTCTGAAATTCTGCCTAAAAAAAACTTTAATTGATTATATACCGGTACCTATAAATCCCTATTTCATACTTTGTTTCTCTGGTTTACATAAATATTACTGCAGAGACACTATGCAGGAGAGTTGGTTAAAAATCACAAGTAATCAATTAAAGACAAATCAAATGAATTTAAATTAAATATTATGGGCCATTACAAAATTAATTAATCACCGAGGCTTAAAACCTTGTTTAGCCAAATAATAACAAGTTAGCCTAGGGCAATAATGTAGTCTAAATAATCTTTAACTTAAACTTTGTTAAGGTTTAAGTTTAGCCTACTGTATGCCTAATCTTAAAAACAAAATAAGTTTACCTGTTTTAGCGAATTTCCCTTATAGGGAAGAAGCTATTACCGTAGTCGGCATGGTGAGACCTAGGCCCGGGACCATGATAACTTTTCGTTTTGAGGTCCCCAGACCCCAAAAACACCATTCGATCGAAACTGTATATATATATATGTCCGTAGGCACGATAACTCTCGTAAAAATTATCTGATTTTGATGAAACTTGGTATAAACGTGTAAAGCAACATGTATGACTTTAAGTTCGAAAACCAGCCAGATCGCTCTATCCAAAAGGGTATTTAGGGGGGGTTTTGTACCTCAAAAATGGGTTTTTTGAATTTTTACATCTAATTTTTGAAATAGCCAAATTTTTGTTTTCACCATTGGATTCAGCTTAAAAAACACACAATTTGGTATTTTGATCATTCTTCTACGTCAATTGGTTACTGAGATATTGAAAGTGCTAAACGCAGTACGTTGTCTAATGTTATTCCTATGAAGGAAAAGAACATTTTTATATCTCGCTTATTTATGAACGTATACTGACGAAACTTGGTATACTTCATCTCGTCGTGGTCTATTGATATTTGCTAAAAAAAATATTGTTTGCTAAATCCTCCCGAAGCAGCAAACATGCGTACTCAGCCCCCATGTTATTCTTATGGAGAATAATTAAATGCTCTGTCTCCCTTAATTATGAAAATAAATTAATAAAAACTGGTATACGACTTCACCAAGTTGAATTATTGATATTAATATAAAACCCATTTTTGTGTTCCTTGTTGCAGCAAACCTGCGTACTCAGCCCCAATGTTATTCACATGGAGAATAATTAAAATTGTATATATCGCTTATTTGTGAATATATTTTTATGAAACTTGGTAAGTGGCTTTATGTAGTATTAAGACTTCATATCTCCATTGGAAATTCGCTGAGTATGCAGGTTTGCTTCAACGGGGGTATTTGCTGATATTAGCGAATTTCCCCTATAGGGAAGAAGCTATTACCGTAGGTCTCATGGTAAGACTTAAGCCCGAGACGGGAAGAAGCTATTACCGTAGTCGGCATGGTGAGACCTAGGCCCGGGACCATGATAACTTTTCGTTTTGAGGTCCCTAGACCCCAAAAACACCATTCGATCGAAACTGTATATATATATATATATATATGTCCGTAGGCACGATAACTCTCGTAAAAATTATCTGATTTTGATGAAACTTGGTATAAACGTGTAAAGCAACATGTATGACTTTAAGTTCGAAAACCAGCCAGATCGCTCTATCCAAAAGGGTATTTAGGGGGGGTTTTGTACCTCAAAAATGGGTTTTTTGAATTTTTACATCTAATTTTTGAAATAGCCAAATTTTTGTTTTCACCATTGGATTCAGCTTAAAAAACACACAATTTGGTATTTTGATCATTCTTCTACGTCAATTGGTTACTGAGATATTGAAAGTGCTAAACGCAGTACGTTGTCTAATGTTATTCCTATGAAGGAAAAGAACATTTTTATATCTCGCTTATTTATGAACGTATACTGACGAAACTTGGTATACTTCATCTCGTCGTGGTCTATTGATATTTGCTAAAAAAAATATTGTTTGCTAAATCCTCCCGAAGCAGCAAACATGCGTACTCAGCCCCCATGTTATTCTTATGGAGAATAATTAAATGCTCTGTCTCCCTTAATTATGAAAATAAATTAATAAAAACTGGTATACGACTTCACCAAGTTGAATTATTGATATTAATATAAAACCCATTTTTGTGTTCCTTGTTGCAGCAAACCTGCGTACTCAGCCCCAATGTTATTCACATGGAGAATAATTAAAATTGTATATATCGCTTATTTGTGAATATATTTTTATGAAACTTGGTAAGTGGCTTTATGTAGTATTAAGACTTCATATCTCCATTGGAAATTCGCTGAGTATGCAGGTTTGCTTCAACGGGGGTATTTGCTGATATTAGCGAATTTCCCCTATAGGGAAGAAGCTATTACCGTAGGTCTCATGGTAAGACTTAAGCCCGAGACCATGATAACTTTTTGTTTTGAGGTCCCCAGATGTCCAAAACACTATTCGTTCAAATTTATATATATGTATATATATATATATATCTATATATGTGTCCGTGAATGCGATAACTTGAGTAAAAAACGTCCGATTTCGATGAAATTTGGCTCAAATGTGTAAACTGACATTTATGACTTTAAGTTCGAAAACCAGAAAAATCGGACTATGGGAAGGGGGGTTTATGGGGGTTTTAAATTTTCCAAAAATCAGTTTTTTGCATTTTTTACCCTAAAATTTTTAAAACACTTAATTTAGGTTTAGACCATGTTATAGAGCTTAAAAAAACAAATAATATGGTATTTTGAATTATTAACCTAGGTTAAGTGGTTGCGGAAAAAATCTAAAAAACATGCTCATAAAATCTCCCATGTTAATCTTATGGGAAAAAGGTTTTTGGCTTTTCCTCAGTTAATTTTACTTTAAACTTCACATTTTCTTTTACCAATCACTTCAGCTCCACAAAACAATCATTTTGGTGTTTAAATTGTGATTCTACGTCAAACCGTTGCAGAGATATTCAAAGTGCTAAACACAGTACGTTGTCCAATGTTATCCTTATGGAGAATAAATAAAATTTGATATCTTGATTATTTATGAATGTATATTGATGAAATTTGGTATGTGGCTTCATGTTGTACTGGTATATTGATAATTGCACAAAAAATAAATGTTTTGTTGATTGTCCCCGTAGCAGCTAACCTGCATACTCAGCCCTAATGTTATTCTTATGGAGAATAAGTAAAGTTTTCTATCTCCCTTAATTATGAACATAAATTAATAAAACATGGTAAGTAGCTTCACCTGGTTCAGTTACATTGATAATTGCATAAAAACTCATTTCTTATCTTCCTCGTTGCCACAAACCTGCGTACTCAGTCCTAATGTTATTCTTATGGGGAATAAATAAAATGTAATAAATCACTTATTTATGAATGTATTTTTGTCAAACTTGGTGAGTGGCTTTATGTACTAGTGAGAAACATATCAATGCATTGGAAATTCGCTGAGTACGCAGGTTTGCTGCGACGGGGGGTATTTTAGTTTTGCAGACTTTGGAAACCCAGAATCTAATCGTAAATATAGTTTATAGATTTCATATTAGTTTATAAAAACCAAACCAGAACATTTTGAACATGGAAGTGGTCGCAAATAATACTTCTAGACAGACAGATGGCATTTTGTTGTGTCCAGGCTCCAGGTAGGTTTTTGCTCACTTTCAGACTTCCATTAGCACCTTTCATGAATAGAAAGCAATAAATCACTTATCTGTACCTGTCATTCAATCCTCTGTGAGTTTATGAAAACAATGAATCCCGTTGAATCAGAAGAATACTAAATTTCTAATTGGCTCTATCCTGTTTTAAATGATTTTATTTTAAATAATGTATACAATTTTAAATCATATGTAACCATTTTACAATTATTTAGTAGCTATTTTATAGTTAATTTTTAACCTAATTTACAACCTTGTCAATTGCATAAGGCGAAAAAATGAGCCGTCATTTGTCTTATACGACAATTAGTTTTGGTTTTAGCATTTTGAACTAGAAACTCCTTATCTCTTGAATAAATTACCGGACCCTCAACCGGAAGTTGAAGAATAGACTAGCAATGGGACAAAAAATATAGGGTCGCTTAGAGACTTGGGCCACTCGCTTTGTTATCTGTTTTCCTCATTCACACACTTCCATAAATAGAACTCCTGTCAATTCTCTTTGTGTTTGTTGAGAGTTATTTTAGGACTGGAAAGGAAGTGATTAGTTGTCGGAGGAGTCTAATTCAACCACTTATTTTGTTATACGTTGTTTAGCTTGTCATTCGATATTTGTACAACATTATAATGCTTATTTCCAATACGAGCACTAACTGACAGTGAAAACCCGAAACCGACATTAGACCATCGGTTCTCGGTTTCGGTTTTATTGTAAAAAACCGGTAAAACTGACAACCGACTTTAACAACCGACACACCCCTAGTCACAATGCAACACCGACCGAGACAACAATTATTTTTGAATGAAAGAAATAATCAAAGTTGTCCCCCTGAGGGCCGGTACTGATAGTAGCAAATAGCTAACCTGAATATGGTGAAGATGGGGTCGGGGTAATTGCTAATTATAAACTATACTTTTCATTAATAGGTACTTAATTAAAATCTATAATATTCTGTTGGAAGTTAAAATACAGCTACTCCAGTAAATATTATGTTAGCACATGACAATGCTAATCATATGTTTATACTTACTATGAAAGGATTTAAATTTAAAATAAAAATGGCTTCATTGTTTTATCTTGATTATGTTTTGTATTAATAACAAAATAGAACCACTGCACTGCTTTTAATAATTTCTTTAGGTTGATGTGCCCAGATAATGTAATTTCTATTTTTTTGTGATTTTGTTTTTTTGTTTAATGTCTGATTACAATGACAATGTTAACAAATCTTCCCCAACTAACTGATTCAAATTTTTCAAACTGGAAATTCAGGTTGGAATGTATTCTTGATGAAAAAGGTGTCAAGGAAGTCACACAAAAGGAATACACCACTGAAGATTTAGATAAACTTCCAGAAAAACAAAAGAAATAAACTTTGGCACAAGATGCAAAAGCTAGGTCAATCATTGTACAATGTATCACTGATCGACATTTGGAGTACATAAAAGATGCCAAGACTGCATATGAGATGTTAAAAGCACTTAGGAACATATTTGAATGTAAGAGCACCTTATCAAGGTTGTATATAAGAAGACAGCTCTTAACGCTCCAATGTGACAAAAATAAAAAAAATCTGCAGAACCATTTCATGAAGTCTGATGCACTGATTAGAGACCTCGAATCAACTGGTACAAAGCTGGATGAAGATGACAAGGTATGTCATTTACTGTTGACTATTCCTAAGAAATATGGCACAGTAATTACAATCTTAGAAACGTCTACCTCCACGCTAACACTTGATTTTGTAAAAAGTAAATTGCCTGATGTTGAATTAAAACTAAATAATTCTCAAAACTATTCTAAACTAGAGGTAAAATGTTCTTTCAATATCAACTCGAGGAAAAATAATGCAAACAAATGTTTTAAGTGTGGTAGCTTTGATTATTACCAAAATAAGGGTCCAAAAGGTTATCACAAAACTGAGGGGTCTAATAATCAACAAAAGAGATATCAAAATCAATCTGGGGGAGATCAAGAGGTAATTTTCGTGGTAAAAGGTGGAATAATCACAGTAATCACAATGCTAATGTAGCTGAGCAAGACTCCCGACCCCTCAAGTGCAATCTATAAAAAGGGACGCTTTTTTCATTCACAAATTTCACTGCTTATTCAACTACAGTTGAAAATGTTCAAGAAGATGGTAAAGTTAATTTTATTGTTGATTCTGGAGCAACTAACAATCTGGTTTGTTCCTCAATGGAGAAATATATTAGAGATGTTGCGGATATCATACCAATACAGTTGAAATTAGCTTATGGACAAACTATGGAAGCCAAAAGACAGGGAAAACTGATTGTGTATTGTAATCAAGGGATTAACAAAGTACCAAAACAAATCAGTATTGAAGCACTAATTGTAGATGGATTACCATTTAATTTGTTCTCTGTTCAAAAAATCAATAAAGCTGGTTTCAGTGTAACATTTGATCATGGATGTGCTCAAGTAACAAAGAGAAACAACCTACTTTTCAAGTGCAATCTTGAAAATAATCTTTTTGTCGCAAGATCTAGCTTAGGGAAACCAAAAGCGAGCTCTGGCTTATCATTGTCTTCTGATGAAGAACTATGGCATCTACGTGTTGGTCACCTAAATAGAAGAGGGTTACGGTACAATTACTTCGTCTGCCATATTCAGACTCCTTGTGACTCCTACAAGAAAGGTAAAGCAACCAGAAATGTCTTTAAAAACGCACAGGGATCTCGTTCAACACGTATCGAGCAACTTGATCACAATGACGTGTGGGGACCTGTAGATGTTCCAACTCTAAATGAGCGATGTTATGTAACAATTACAGATGATTTTCTCATTTTTCACATGTATATTTTCTTAAACATAAGTCTGAAGCCGAAAGTAAACTGATTCAATATGTAGAGCAACTAAAATCACAGAACATTAGAGTAGCTAGATTAAGATCAGATAAAGGAGGAGAGTTTACATCAAATAACTTTAGATCTTTTTGTGCAAACAATGGTATTCAGTTAGAGTATACTGCTAGTTATACGCCTCAACAAAATGGTGTCGCTAAAAGGCTGAACAGAACAATCCTTGATAAAGTAAGAGCTATGTTTGTGGATACTAACTTGCCCAAATATCTGTGGGGAGAAGCAGTCTGTTGTGTGATATATCAGTTAAACAGATCACCAACACGTGCTCTTAATGGGAGAGTACCTTCCCATATTTACTTTGGTAAATCAAATGGAACTTTAGACAAATTGAGAGTTTTTGGATCTAAAGTTTGGGTATACAATCTCCCAAAGAAAGGTAAGCTTGAACCAAGAGCAACAGAAATGCGGATGGTTGGGTATGTTGGTCCTGGTTACCGTTTATGGAATCCAGTAAACAAAAAAATTGTAGTGTCTCGCGAAGTCAAATTTAACGAAAATGATTACAGACACCAATCTGTTTTAAAAGTAACAGAATCGAAAGTTGTCCCACAGTTTAGTAACGAAAATGAAGAACCAGACATTTCTGGTGAAATTCCAGAACACACTCAATTACTCATCATGGAAATCAACATGACGAACCCCATGAGGAGCAGAATCATCAAAGGAGTAAAAGGAAAACAACGTTTCCAAAAAAGTATGAGGATTACGATATCTATAGTGCTTATTATTGTTTAATCTCAACCAAAAACGATCCTTCAACTTATAAAGAAGCTATAGAATCTGGTAGTGAGTGGCAAAAAGCTATTCAAAATGAACTGGATAGTCATAACAAATTTCAAACTTGGTCAGTAGCAGATTTACCTGAAGGAAAAGTTGCAATAGACACTAAATGGGTTTTCAGGACCAAGCAGGATAATGTTAAAAAGCCAGATTAGTAGCAAAAGGATTTCAAGAACAGTATAGTTCTAATGTCTATGCTCCTGTTGCTAAAATGACTACTGTTCGAATGACAATTTCTCATGCACTTCAGAATGATTGGGAACTTAAGACATTTAGATGTTCCCACTGCTTTCTTAAATGGTAGATTGGAAGAGGATGTTTTCATTAAAATACCTTAGGGAGCTCAATAGAGCTTTGTACAGACTAAAGGAGTCGCCTCGTTGCTGGAACAATTGTTTCAATGAATTCATTCAAAAGAACGGATTGAAACATTCAATGCATGATGTGTGTTTATACATAGGAGATGATGTCTGGTTAACACTATTCGTTGATGATTGTCTTTTAACAGGAAAACAAGAGAAAATTGAAGAGTTGGTGAGTAAATTAAAAAGTGAATTTAATGTAAAAGATCTAGGCAGTATAGAAATATTCCTCAGAACTGAAGTATCAAGAAATGGTGACACTATGTCTCTAAGCCAAACTAAAATGATTGACAAAGTACTACAGAAGTTCAATATGATTGATTGTAAAGGAAAAGAAACTCCAATGGAAGTAACCTTTCAAGTTAATCTCGATGAAGGTATTATAACCAATGTTCCATATTGTGAGCTAATAGGAAGTCTAAACTACTTAGCTATGGTTTCATGACCTGACATTTCATTTGCAACATCGTTTCTAGGAAGATTTCTCGATAGACCAACACAGACTACATGGAAAGCTGCAAAAAGGATTTTGCAATACATAAGTAATACCAAACATTTAACACTGAAATTCAAGAAATTACAAAAAGAAGAATGTGTTGAGGGTTATAAATGAAATTTCTAACAGAAAAAGCATAACTGGCATTGCAATTTATCATTTTGGTAATCTAGTGTCCTGGACCTCAAAGAAACAACAAGTTGTTGCTTTGTCGACTGCCGAAGCTGAATATTTGGCTGCAGCACTTTATATTCTACTTAAATACGCTATAAAAAATGTAAATTAAATAGAAATGATTTGCTGACCTAAGACGGAGCCTTTTATGCTTGGTATTAGGATTGATGTTGTGTTTGTTAACTAACCAAAAAATAGTTTATAAAATAAAGGTATTGATTCATTCATTTCATTTAATTCAGGTCAAGTTTTTGTTTATTATAGAACAGCCCTTAGCCACTTAGTCAGCAGCATAGTTATTTAATTTATTTTTTTGTCAATAAACTGTTGTTGAAATAAAAAATTTGTTTTAATTCAAAGTCAGAAATACTTGGCACGTCTTGTAGCTTTTCTAGGTAATCAGCTGGCAATGTGCATAGATTGGGGTTGTTCTAATTACATCGGGTTTGTGGGGGGGGAGGGTAGGCGACAGAAAATGACGCTGTCTAGAGGTGGTAGATACTTAAATACGCCCCTGCCCCCAAAGCCGGCAAATTCCTTTGTTGAAAATAAAAGAGTTGATTTGATCCTTATTGATTCTTTAATCTTTTAAATGGTTCCTTAGGTCTTAGGTAAAAATATAATATCTGCAAATACAAGCATTGAAAAAAAGATACAGAACAAAGATTACTAGTGTTAGTGAATTTCTTATGGAAAGTGAACTATTAGCATGACCCACACGGTGAAACTTAAGCCCGGGACCACCATACAAATTCCTAACATGACCCCCTGAACACGTTTTGGGGGGTTGTTCCAAATGATATATGTGTATATATGTGTATGCACTCTAGTGGTTACATTTTTTGTCAGATATACTTCATATTTAGTAGGGACATTCCTTTCTGTCATCAGTTGGACAAGTTCGTTGGGCAAAAAAATTGGAAAACTGTAAACCCCTTTTTTGGGGATTAATCTTTAAAATTTCAAGTTTTTGGGCCTGAAAAGGGTCAGAAAAGCCCCTGATGTAAAATGAATGCATGGAAAAAATGAGAAAAAAGTTTTAAGCCCTGTCTCGTCATTCTAGCATAAATATTTACCGAGTTATTAAAGAAAATGTGTATCGACTAAACACAGTACGTTGTCTTATGAGGGATTTAATGGTTATACATCAGAAAAGCCTGGTATTCATTTGCTGGTGTACTTGTATCATCCCCAGCAACCTCACGCCTACTTTCAAGCCTGACTGGACCTTCTTCTAACCATATAATGCGCAAAATTGTACTCCCAGCATTGCAGGTAATTAAAACCAGGAGCATCAGAACAGCCAAAATATCAATGTTTTCAGATTTCAATAAAAATTGGAATAAATATATGGTTTTACACTGATTTTGAGTTTTAAAAGTTTTTATGTTGAAATTCACTTCCCTCACGTAAGCGTGCTGCGTGCGAACTCCTTTTTACCTTGGCAAGAGCAGCCAGTATCCGCAGCACAATATCGGCCTCCCTGGTGTTCACGCACGCCACTGTCTCACACACGCCCGTATCCACCATGACCACTGCCTCCGTCAGGCAGTGGCTCAGGGCCACACCCACCCACGCTGGCTCTCCATCCTGCACAATCACATAATCAATATCTATTTTCAAGTTTTGACAAAAGCTAAACAAGTCTAAACCAAATGTCAGTTTACAAACAATTTTGTTTAGAGAATGGGGAACACCCTAGGAGTTGCCCACCCCTTGTTAACCCTTGAAGTTTTGTTTATTTATGTGGCTCATTTTTTACTGAGGCACTAATCAACTCAAATTTCTTCTTGAGTCAGTTTCTTAATTCCCTTGTCCTTTGAACAGTTGTATGACAAAACATACATTACTAGTGGCTTGAAGGGGCCATAGCCCCCTAACCTTGTTTCATACTGTCTTATTTGATATTTTACTCTTTACATGCTGAGGAAAATAAAACAATATAGGAAGGAACACATATCAGTTGTAAACAAGTAGGCCCTAAAAATGTTGCACACAGAATTATATACTAAAGATTAACAAAATAGCACAGAATATCACAGTACACAATATTTATGAGGATAATCAATAAATATAATACATCAACTAACAAGGCCACCTGTTGCTAATATTAACTCTATAAATAAACATTAGATAAAATGTTAAAAAATCAATAGGCCCTAATATGTTTGAAAATATGAGTTTTATCCCCTGACCCCACAGGCTGGCATGATTGTACAACAATCTTAATAGGCTGAAACTGTAATAAACTGGGCAGTATTTAAAGGTTAGATGCTATTAGTTTGAATGTTATGAACAAAATAGCTTCTTTCCTTTTAGGGGTAATCCCCTAAAACAACCCACTCTTCTTTTCCAGTGTAAACTTTAATAAATTGACACAATATAAACACATATTAATTTATTTATGTTTACTTATAAAATAAAATAAATACTATTATTACATTGCTTAGCATATTATACAACTTTGTTTACCGTTAGGGTTTACAGCTGTGGGCTTGATTGAAATATAATAATAGGTACTGACCAGTGCTGGAGGAGGGAGAGTGAGTGTAGCGGATGCCACTTGAGCACTCCCACACTGCAGTTTGCCGCCGTATGTTAGACAGTTGGCCAAGTCTGTGATTGTTTGGTTCATGCGGTACTGCAGACTTAGCTCAGTGGTGACTGCTGGCCGGTCGAGGCGAGCGAACAAGCTCTCTCCGAGGCCCAGCTCCCTACAAAAAGACACAATTGGAATATCCTGTAATACAGTACTCTCCACAGCAACAAATATACAAATATACAAATATTTTACAAATATTTTAGACTGACTCAAGATCAGTCAATATAAAGAAACAATTTAAATTCCCCTTCCTAATTATACTGTGGTGTCTTCTATAATTAATCAAATACAAAAACACTTACTTGGCCTTCGAGCTCCTGACCAGAGGAGGGAGTTGGTTGGGATCTCCGATCAGGATGAACTTGTGTGCTGAGAACAAGGGTCTGAGAACTGTCGGCTGGAGCACCTGGGTAGCTTCATCCACAACACAGAGATCGAACTTTCGCCTGGTCAATAGCGCGTGTGATGAGCCCAGACATGTCACTCCCACCACACTCTGAAACACACAGTTATGTGTTAAACAATAAATGCCTCCAACTGTAGATGAACTTCAGGTCAACAAGCTTCTTATCCAAGTCATTCTTCGGCTGCATTCATAGATTTTAAAATGTTTATGGGATGTTTTGAGAATAAATCTGTTGATAATTAATCTTGATTCCAAGTTGTGGATGGTTTAGAATATGTTTTATGGATTATTTATTTTAATCAAAAACCCTTTTTGGGCAAAACCTATAATTTTGCCCGAATCTCATTACGATTGTAAAAATAATATTTAGTAGCACCACCGATCAACTAGATCCAAGTCTTGAGGTTCAAATTTCCCATGTACCCAAAAATGTTTGCAAAGCCTGTACATATTATTCAGGTCAGCGAAATTAAAACATAATTACATGTTTTCCAGGATTTCCTAATAGATGCGTTTTTAATGGAAATTTTTAGATTCAAATTGTTTATCAATAAACTGTTTGTAGTCAGATTTAATTCAAATTTTGCTTGTCAATTAAATCTAAAAATGAGAAGTACAAACCTTGGAGCTGTAAAATGTGTGCAAATCGTCAGGAGAGGCAAAGTCTCGGCCAGCCTCACCGTACTCAGCCAACTCAGAGTGCAGCTTATGTGCGGAGCCGAGCCGCAAGAATTCTACCTTGCCTCGCAGCCGCAGCAGTACGTTGTCCACAGCAGAGTGTGTATGGGAGGTGATGAGCACACTGCGGCCTAGCCTCACGGCTAACTGAACTAGGGCCACGATGGTGGCTGTCTTACCTATAGTTCAAATCAACTGTTATATACGTTCATCTTGCCTCACAGCCACAGCAGAGTGTGTATGGGAGGTGATGAGCACACTGCGGCCTAGCCTCACGACCAACTGAACCAGGGCCACTATGATGATGATGGCTGTCTTACCTATAATTCAAATCAATTGTTATATAAGTCCATCTTGCCTTGCAGCTGCAGTAGTGCATTGTCCACAGCAGAGTGTGTATGGGAGGTGATGAGCACACTGCGGCCTAGCCTCACGGCTAACTGAACTAGGGCCACGATGGTGGCTGTCTTACCTATAGTTCAAATCAAATGTTATATAAGTTCATCTTGCCTCACAGCCATAGCAGAGTGTGTATGGGAGGTGATGAGCACACTGCGGCCAAGCCTCACGGTCAACTGAACCAGGGCCACGATGGTGGCTGTTATACATACAACCCAGTCAGACTAATATTAATAACAAAGTTTAAGATTTTACCTCAATATCAATTCACATGTTAAATACACAATAAAAAAATAATAACACAGTTTTGACCACCACATTTAGTATTTATTTATACTCTCAAAACACTTGTTTGTTCTTTATAATCTTTTTTATTATTCAATTAAAATGCATATGAATTTCTAAAGAGGGTTTTACAACACATTGTCTACCGATAGTCCCGAACGACTACAGATAGACACGCTACAGGTCACCGGGGTGTTTCCAGTGTACCAAGACCATTACACAAAACCTTCAGTACAGATCGAATCATTGTGACCAACTGTAACCCAGATCCCGATTTTTTTTCAATTTTGTATATGTGTTTTAGTATGAAACATACACATCCCCCCACATATACTACACATAAAAGTTGTAAATTGACTTTATTTTAGTGACTATTTTGATTTTTTTTTGCTCTCACATGTATGTGACATCAGTCTATAGCGAGTTTTTTACATAACACTTTTTATTATAGATCGACAGTCACACATACGGGATGCTTGCTCAACAACTCAGGTGACTGGGAAATTGAAGAAGAAACACTGTTACATTATTTTATAAACACACAGCACAGCTTAGGTTATGTTAACAAACCAAATTACAGGGCTGCAAACTGAATAAATAAAGAGGGCCAACTTTAAACAAATATATATATATAACACAAAATAAATGCAAAATATATATAAAAATATAAACAAATACTGAACCGCCAACCCAGAAACCAAGCGTCTCGCATAGGTGTCACATATTCTCACAGACCAATATGTAAGCTTTAAACCAATCCGGTGCACCGATTGGGCGTGGCGAGCCATTTACCAACAGAGTAACACGTAACACGCATACGTGGCATCGATCCGCTGGATTCAGCCCGAGCGTCCCATATGCGGGACATCAGTCTGCAGTGAAAACCAGCTGCGTCCCACATATGTGACGCTGGTCTATTTTAAGGTTTTTCTTAACATTATAGGGAAGAAGCTATTAGCGTAGGTCTCATGGTAAGACTTAAGCCCGAGACCATGATAACTTTTTGTTTTGAGGTCCCCAGATGTCAAACACACTATTTGTTCAAATTTATATATATATATGTATATATATATATATATATATATATATATATCTATATATAGTACAGTTGTAGTCAACGTGTTAACAGATTTTTTTAAAACTGGAACAGATGATTCAGAAACATAAGATAGTTATTTACGCACCTATAGTTGTAAGAGCGTCATTACAGCCTGAGGGTGATGCTTGAGAGCATGAGTGCGTTAACACGGTTCACACTTTTATTTGGTTAATGATTTCCCTGGCTTTCCCTGACCAATAAAGTCAATTTTCCCCGACTCCCCACACGGAATGCTCACTTTTTTCTAGGCTCTAATCAGTTTTATTTTTCAATCAGTAGTGCTTTACGTTTATGATTAAAATAAAAATGTTCCCTGACTTGTGTAAAATAGTAAGCATTTTACCTGACTTTTGGTGTTTTTTCAACTTTTTCCCTGACACTCCCTGACTTTCCAGAAAGTGTGAACCATGGTTAAACACCAAAAGGTGTTATGGCTCTTACTACCTGAGGCACACACATTATTTTATCGCCCCCCCCCCCACCCCACCCATACATAATATAGGCAATGTAAATAAAAAAAATAGTAGTTTAGTTTAATTGTTATGGAGTTTTATTATGAAAAAACAAGATTGGAAAAAATACCTGATTCTAATTGTATGTTGTGATAACTTTGATTATAGTAAATGCAACAGCTGATTGAGCTCTACCGGGAGTGTAATCGTAACGTTATGAGTCATTTCCTCCTGTTGTGTAATAAAGCTCATTACTTACCTGTCATTTAACATGTGGTGGGCAATGAAATTGCATTGCCATTTAAACATACGCAATAGTAAAAAAAATTAATACTGTATGAAACATGTTTCAACAAACTCAAAATTAAAGTTATACAAATTAAGATTTCTTCAGTTTGATCAAACTAAAAGATTGACTCTACAAATTCTTTGTGGCTGGACAATTTTTGGGTGGCATGAACAAATTTTCTTAGTAAAAGTAATTTAGTTTATATTGAACCAAAGGGAAGTATTAGCAACACACCTGTACCAGGCATTCCCTTGATGAGGATGTAGTGGTCGGCAGCCAGGGCCCTGAATATCGCCTTCTGCTGTTGATCGTTGAGCCCACACAGCAGGTCTACACTGGCCTTGAGTACTCGGGACGACAGCTTAGGGCTAAAGTCCGGCAGTTCCACGTCAATTACTGCTTTACGCAGCCGCCCCGCCTTAAAATATATAATACATTTTTGAAGTACGTCATTATAGGACAATTTTTATGATTAAAAACAACCTTAGTGAACTTTGACCAGTGGCTGAGTTTGAAGATATTTTATTCATGCTTTGCTTTTAAAGATTATTCAAAACAAGCTATAAAAGTATAATAGATGTTAATATATGCTAGTAAATGTGCATTTTTGTGCATGTCTGTGACTTCATCGACTTAAAGAGCAAAGTAGTTGTCTTTTAGCTTGCTTTCTAAAACTGCTCACTTCAGTCATCTGACATGTCACAAATTTGTCGTGATACAGTCTGTCATTGAAAAGAGAAATACACTTTAGTTGCTGAGCTATAGACTCACCAAACGTAGTAGACAGTAAGATAAGATCATCTCCTACCCCTACGGTGTGAGGCTTTTTGCATTTAGTAATTCTGTACAATCGCTGTATTTTGAGCTTTTGAAGGAACACTGGTAGACTTGGTAAAATTCTCTTGAAAAGAATGAAAACTTGTTTGTTTTTTGACAAAAAACCTACGATATGTTTTAATTGGTTTCGAAATGCTGTCTTAAACTGTTATGGCCCAGCTATTCTAACCTCTTTATTTGACGTTCGGTCGGCCATAACCTTTCATTCATGGTTCTATAATAACAGCGCGAAACTATTATGCCTTCGCACGCAGCAAGCTGGCGTGAGGGACGTGAATTTCCACATAAAAAAACTTTGAAACATCAAACAATGTTAAAACATAGACTTATTCCACTTATTCCAATGTTTATAACAATCTGAAAACATTACATTTTTTGGCTGTTCTGATGCTCCTGGTTCTATTTACCTGCAATGCTGGGAAAACAATGTGCATAATAAGGTTAGGAGGAAGTCCCATCAGGATCAAAAGTTGGTATGGGGGTATAAGGGGTAGTAAAACTACATCAACGTATGAAAACCAGCATTTTCCAATGTTAAATCCCCATAAGACAACGTACTGTGTTTAGTCAATATACATTTTCTTTAAACTCTCGGTAAATATTTGTGTTAGAATGATGAGATATGGCTTAAAAGTTTCGCTTCATTAATTTGAATCTTTTTACATGCATTTTTTTACATTCGGGGCTTTTCTGACCCTTTTTGGGTCCAAAAAGTAAAATTTTAAAACTTTAAATCCCCAAAAAGGGGGTTAGAGTTATTCGATTGTTTTGCCCAGCGAACTTGTCCAACTGATTATAGAAAGGAGTTTCCCTACCAAATTTGAAGTAAATCGGACAAAAAATGTGACCGCTAGAGTATAAACATATATACATATAAATATATAT
The DNA here is from genome assembly GCA_963675035.1 of Allygus modestus. Lineage (NCBI taxonomy): Eukaryota > Metazoa > Arthropoda > Insecta > Hemiptera > Cicadellidae > Allygus > Allygus modestus. Next base: position 118,691,065 of record OY776111.1, read on the forward strand.
ACTTATTTATAATTTTTAACGACCCCCCAAAACGTGTTCAGAGGGTCACGTTAGGAACTTCTATGGTGGTCCCGGGCATAAGATGCACCGTGCTAGTCATGCTAATAGTTCACTTTTCCATAGGAAATTCACTAATAAATCCCCTATCCTCCATTTTTGTACTTGGGAATTTTTTGAACAAATGAAGATTTCCGTGTCCTGTAATAAAATATTACATTTTTATTTTTGTACTGTCTAATAAAGGAATTGGAAGTTCAAGTAGAGTCAACTGTCTGTGACCCCCTTTTGTGCATTTCACTTAGGGATCGCGCAACTCAATTTGAGAACCACTGAAATAGACTATCATAATGAAATTCAAATTCAAATTTGTGTTTTATGCCCTTTGATATTAATGTGCACTTAAAAGTCAACATATGATTTCCCACCAATCCCCCTACAGCCCCTTACAAAATTATTAAATAACAAGAACAGTTTCAGATTGTTGCAATACCTGCTCTGTGCTATCTAGAAGGCAGCCCAAGTTTGTCATGTTGAACACTAGCCCAGATTGTGACTCATATTTGTCCAAATACCAAACATTTTCAGCAACTTCATGGGTACTGAGATCTCTAAAAAAAACATTTCTCTGTAAAAGGTGGATATTGAAAGAGTGCATAGCAGTATAAATGATCCCACGGAGAAATAAATTCAACCATTCAAAGTGTTTTGCCAAAGGTGATTCCCTGTACAAAGTACAGTGCAGTGTTCTTCTCGTGCAGTGTTTTGGCATACATTATATGCACAGTGATGTCCTGTCAAATGTTTCCATCTAGGCTCTCAGACAATTACCATAAGGAAGTAATTTTTGTGATTTTGACTTTATCTACACAAGATGTAAAAACTCGTTATTTGTTCTAATAAAATTATTAATTCTTCAAACTAGGGATAAGTCGATTCCAATTGTCGAATCTCAATTCCACTGATTCTCAGGCTTAGAATCGGAATCGAGAATCAATGGCCCAAAGTCGATTCTGATTCTATCAATTCCAGGCCGTCGATACTCCCGCCGTTTACCCGGGTTTACGCCGCTAACCATCGAAAATTCGAGTCAAGTAGTTGAAAATTCCATAGCTACCTCTCGCCGTTTACATAGATTCATGCCGCTGAACACGAAAATTCGAGTCGAGTAGTTAAAAATTGCAACGCTACTCCCGTTGTTTACCAGATTTACGCCACTAACTAATGTTTAACAAAATATATGACTGAAATAAATAAAAACAAGTTTGCACGCAGCACGCTGAAGTGAGGGAAGTGAATTTCTACATACAAAACTTTTAAAACTCAAAACCAGTGTAAAAACATACATTTATTCAAATTGTTATTGAAATCTGAAAACATTGATTTTTTGGTTCTTCTGATACTCATGGTTTCATTTACCTGCAATGCTAGGAATACAATTTTGCGCATTATAAGGTTAGGAGAAGGTCCAGTCAGGCTTGAAAGTAGACGTGAGGTTGCTGGGGATGATACAAATACACCAACAAATGAATAACTGCTTTTCTAATGTAAAAACCCCATAGGACAACTTACTGTGTTTAGTCGATATACATTTTCTTTAATAACTTGGTAAATATTTATGCTAGAATGACGAGAGAAGGCTTAAAACTTTCCCTTCACTAATTCCCATCTTAATACATAGACTTATTCCAATGTTTATAAAAATCATCCCAAAAAATTATACAAATACTGAACCGCCAACCCAGAAACCAAGCGTCTCGCATAGGTGTCACATATTCTCACAGACCAATAAGAAAGCTTTAAACCAATCCGGTGCACCGATTGGGCGTGGCGAGCCATTTACCAACAGAGCATTACAAGCATTACAATTTTGCGCACATTTTTTTGTGTGTTTTTTTGTGTTACTGCAACGAATGGTGTTTGTTTATTAATTTGACATCCGGGGCTTTTCTGACCCTTTATGGGCCCAAAAACTAAAAATTTGAGGGATTAATCCCCAAATAAAGTTTTCCGCTTGTTTTGCCAAACAAACGTGTCTAACTGATTATAGAAGGGAACGTCCCTACCAAATTTGAAGTAAATCGGACAAAAAATTAGAGTGCAAACACATATGTACAACATTTTGAACGACCCCCCAAAACGTGTTCAGGGGGTCTCGTCATGAATAGATCCAAAGTGATAGTTTTGTAACACAATAAAACCAATTTCAAAAAATAACATAGGAGATTTATGTTACTTAAAACATTAAAATTATATGAAAAATAAACATGCAATTCAACTTATTTATTTTTTGTAAGTTTATTTTATTTTATAAATGAAAAATAATCACCAACCAAATGATTGTCTCAATTTATTGAATAAAAATCAATTACTGACTAACTTATTGTTTTCACTCATTTCTAAAACATTACTTTGCTATTTCACCTATTATTAGGAATTGATGGAATTGGAATCGAGAATCAATTTGCAAGAATCGGAACCGGAATCCGGTAAAAAATAAAATTTGATTTAGACAAAAATTACATGTGGAAACCCCCCAAAAAACCCCCTTCGGATGGTGCGATTCGTCTGGTTTTCGAACTCGTTCAAATATATGGTACTTTACACATATGTGCCAAATTTCACGAAGATTGGACCTTTTTTACGAGAGTTAGCTAACGGACACCTATATATTTATACTTGTATAACAATTTGAACAAATGGTGTTTTTGGCATCTGGGGACCTCAAAATAAAAAGTTATCATAGTCTCAGGTGTAAGTCTTACCATGAGACCTACGGTAATAGCTTCTTCCCTAAAGGGGAAATTCGCTAGAATATGTATTGTAACATAAAAAAAAACATTTTAATATATCACAATTAGCAATCAAATTCCAACATTACTGAAAGTATTAGCCTTAACATTGAGTGTTACCTTTCCAGTAGCAGTGTGACCTGTGATTGTGAGATTTGTGTGAGAGGCCCCGCTGCAATGGCAGGTCTACTAGCAGAACTAACTATAACGTAGTCACCTTCTGTGAGACTCCCTGTTATGCCGTTGTCACAGTGAAAGATGTGTTGGTAGCTGCCTGCCACAACTTCCACTACCCGATCTACCAGTTTCACCTTTGGAATACACGTGCCTCTTTTGGCTCTGTAGGGAGAAAAAAACCAGTCAGATGTTGCCACTATATCCCCTTTTTTACTACACAACAGCAACTGAATGTACAAATTCGGCAAGACTACTTCCAAGTTTTTGGGATAGCATGGTATGGTAATTTTATTATTCAGAATTACATAACAAAACACTCAAAATATACTAAACTAATTGGGTTGGAAACTTCTTCTTTCTACTAACTTGTGTAACTTTTTTCCCCTACATTCTAATATAACACAAAATAAGAACAATATTATTTAATATTTTATTATTTACATCTATTTCTTGTGATAGAATTTAGAAAATACAGTACACCTTGGATTATCTGGACTAATGTGGCGGAATATTGATCGGGATAGCAACAAATTCTAGATAATCTGAAGCTACTATAACATCACATAAATAACGATCGGGACACTAGTTAAATAACTAAAGACTAAATAACGATCATTTTCACAGATCAAACTCTAACACAGTGTTTGTTTAGCTGTCAAAACACACAATATACTCACAACTCAAAGCTATAACGGCAACATAACCTCAAAAGTTGTGGTAGTAATGAACGGTCAACTGTAATAAAAGGTGTGAAATGCCAGTCGTTTCCAGCGCAACTAAATGATGGCTCACTCTATATTACAGTTTTGATGATACTTTATGCGTACATTAATGTATTGCGGTTGCGCCTGAGACTTAGAAGGCGCTAGCGCATAATCAAAATCGTGATTTGACTGCTATTTATAATTTTTGTATTTCAGACAACCTTGTTTGGTTAACCCAGGATCCGGATGATTCGGGTCCGGATAATCCGAGGTGTACGGTATGTTAAAGGAGAGTTTAAGTGTTTCCACTGCAATGTAATAACCTGATTTCTAGGGGTTAGTGCATTTGATAACACTACCCTGCAATGAAAGGGGCGATGAATAGATTATTTGGCAATATCGTCCTACATGGGGGTGAGAGGTCAGCGAAAGCGTCTCAGGGAGGGGGAAGGGTCCTCACTCCAAGTGCGCTGTGACTCGGTTGCCCTTCTGGCGACCGTACAGTGATCTCTAATCACAGCCTTCCAGGGGTACCTCTGTTTTCCAACAAAAGGCGGCGGATCTAGACTTGGCGGGCGATAAATAGCCCATGAGTTTGGGGAGCAGCTGCTCACGTAGGGTGCTGGGGTGGAGGTGAAGGGCACAAGAATGGCCCGGCTCCTGTTAGCAAAGGGCTCAGCCAAGGTGTTGGCTGAAATGTCTCTGCAGTGCCACCTGGAATTGCTATGTGCGCAGCAGTTCCATTACTGATCTGGGGATGAGTGTAGGAGTTCAACTCTGAGAAGGGCCCAGTATCAGGCATTGGTGGGCGGAGTGACATTCACGGAATGGCCGCCAAACTGCAAACTTTGGAGGTGTGGTTTCAGACACCATGGCTGAAGATAAACAATTGGAACTACCGCAGGTGGGTCAGCGTCTCGGCGCTCAATCCCAGCCCCCCGCTCAGGGTGGCTTGCCCGTAGATTCTGGGGAGGCAACCAGCAGCTTGTCACTAATAAAACCAGTGTTGTTTCAGTTGCAAGTTGAGGAAGGGCGGCGTTCTCCGGTGGGGCTCTGACAGAGAGCTCTCGGAGCGCCTCTCCAACGAATATGACTACAGAACTGCTAGAGGAGGCTCACAAGGTTATCCAGGTAGAGACGGAATCTTCTTCTGACCAGGACAATTTGGAAACTAATGACAATGTTGTTTCAGGTGACGTTTTAGACAACACCTACTATTTCTCCCTTCCAAAGGAGGAGCGCCGTCGCTTGAACTCGGAGCGACAGCGCCTCAGAAAGGCGAAAATGATGGCGGAGGGAAACTGGCTCCCAATGAGTGAGTGCCGAAAGCTCAGACCTAAGAGAAAGAGGTCTGACGGCACCCCCAGTCCGGCGGGCGAGGGTAATTTTCAGGGTGTCTCGCCCATACGTAGAGTCTTGGGCTTCGAGCAGAGGAGCGGGACTCCTGTGAAGAGGCCTCGTCGTTGGGACATCCACCCCCCCGGGAGCACTGACCAGGTTGCTTCTGCGGGCGGTTCGGGTACTGTGGGGCCGACCTTGAAGGAGAAACTCACCTCCAGCAAGGTGGCGATTGTCCTACGGAGTTCCCCGACATCAGACTAATAGACGATGATTGTCGCTTGTTGAAGGGTAAACTCTTGGCGTCTATCAGATCCAACGATGGCGCAGTGGGTCCTTTTCAGTTTCACAAAGTTTTCCTGGAGCAAGGAGCTCTTGTCGTGGTGTGTGGGAACGACGTAATCAATGCTTGGGTCAAACAGGTCTTCAATGAGCTGGAGTACTGTGATGGGGCTAGGGTGGTCGCAGGAGACTACAAGGATCTCCTACGTACTGTTAAGGTCCTCTTGCGGGCGGACGATCTCGCTTCGGACATGAACCCGAGGGAAACCCTTTACTTGATTAGTGTTCCTGGCGTTGACACTTCTGTGTGGAGAGTTGTCAGTTGCAGGAAGGTGGAGTCCAGCCAGACCCTGGTTCTAGCAATAGATGAACCACGTGCTCAGGTTCTGAAGGAGAGAGGATGGCATATCTTCCTGGGGTTTTCGAAGGCATATTTTAGAGTGCTTTCTTGGGCAAACAAGGCTCCCCCTGGCGATGATCAGCCTCGTCCAGACGAACCTACAACACAGTAAGGCAGCTACGGCTGTTTTTACTGTGACCACGCTAATAAGGCCGTGGATTTTGCACTGATCCAAGAACCGTGGGTCAGAAATGGCAGAATTGCTGGATTGGGGGATTCTGGGGGATTCTTGTGGCCGAACCATTTTTTGGCAGTTCTGCAAATCAAAGAACCAGCATTTGGGTCAGAAATGGACTTGCTTGCTCTCCGGTTCTTGAATTCTGTTCCAGGGATATCGCCACAGTGAGAACGGTATGTGGATCTTCTGGAAGACCAATCCTGCTGGCATCAGTTTACATGCCGGGTGTCTCCGACATGGTGCCGCCGGTGGAGATGAGAGGGCTGGTGGACCATGCGGCATCCTAAGGGGTCAACCTGCTGGTGGGATGCGACTCTAACTCCCACAATTCTGTGTGGGGGTGCAGAGACACAAATACTAGAAGTAAGACACTTCTAGACTACATTGCTTCCAGTGGGTTGTTGATTGCCAATGTTGGATCTGAGCCAACCTTTCAGAGTCAGTCGGTCATAGACCTCACACTGGTCTCTGAGGGGCTACAGGAGAGGATACTGGGTTGGCAGGTATCCCTGGAGCCCTCTCTGTCTGATCATAGGCACATCCTCTACAAGGTAGGTGATTTTTCTCCTAAAATCCTCTCATTCAGGAATCCCAGGAAGGCAGAAAGGCCCTCCTTCAATGACAAACTGAGGGTAAGATTGGATCCTCAGACCTCTCGGATCAGGGATACTACTGAGCTTGATCAGGCCACGGTCCTCCTTGGCGGGGGAGGATCATCTTCTCCTTTGGGGAATGTTGTCCGTTGTCGGGGTTGAGGCGCTGCACAGTTGGTGGAACTCTGAGCTCGCCAACCTGAGGAAAAGGGCAAGAGCTCTCTTCAGGAGGGCAAAATCCTGGAACAACTGGGATCGGGATCAGTATCACGAGATGCTGACCAAATACAATCTCGCCGTCAGGAGGGCTAAAAGGCGTTCCTGAAACAGTTTCGTAACAATGTGTAGAGCATGAGGGAGACCTCTATGCTCCACAAACTAATGGTAAGGGATAGATCCTCAGAGTTGGGCTCTCTTGAGGGGCCTGATGGGGTGATGGTCCATAATCTGTAGGATGTGTTGAGGCTCATGGCCAGCGTGCACTTTCCTGGAAGCAGCATGCTTCAGCAACCTGAAAAGGGGGAAGACGCGTTGGGCTGCGGCCGGCCGGGTTGTGACCTTCAGCAAAATCAGGTGGGCTGTCAGCTCTCTCAGTCCCTTTAAGGCGCCGGGTCCAGATGAAGTCAGGCCGGTGTGTCTTCAACAGGGTATTGAAATACCACTCCCAGTTCTATGTGAGTTGTTCAGGGCAAGTCTGGCTCTCGAACACATTCCCTCTCCCAGGTGTTCCTCGAGAATTGATTACATTCCAAAGCCCGGTAAGGATAGGTACACGGACCCCAAGTCCTTCCGACCTATCTCCCTGACGTCTTTCCTGTTGAAGACGCTGGAGAAATTAGTGTTGAGGCATGCTTGGGACACAGCCTTGCGGACATCGCCTATTTATTTCAACCAGCATGCCTACATTCAAGGTAGGTCATGCGACTCCGCCTTCGTGAGCAGGATAGAGAAGGCCATAGACTGCAAGGAAGTTGCGGTGGGTGCTTTTCTTGACATCCAGGGGGCCTTTGACAACACTGCATCAGAGGCAGTTCTGCGTGCCATCAGGGCGCGGGACCTGGGTGATGTGATCTGTAGGTGGATTGAGGCTCTCCTTTGAGGTAGAAGGGTCAAGCTTGCGCTTCACGGTGAGACGGTCGAGGCAAGGACAACCAGAGGTTGTCCTCAGGGGGGAGTCTTGTCTCCTCTTTTGTGGAACTTGGTTGTTGATGATCTCATCTGGAGTCTCAATGACAGCGGCGTATTTGCCCAAGGGTACGCCGATGTCATCGCTATCCTGGTGGCAGGTAAGTTCAATAAAACGGTCACAGAGCTCATAAATTCTGCATTGAGGGTGGTGGGCCATTGGTATGGGGAGGTTGGCCTCTCCGTCAATCCCTCAAAGGTGATTGTGGTTCCCTTCACTAGGAGAAGGTACCTTGCGGGGATCGGGCCGTTTCGGTTTTAGGGGTTCCATTGTTCCTCAGGACCAGGTGAAGTACCCTAGGGGTCATTTTGGACTGAACCTTTCAATAGGAGCTTTTTTGGACAGTTGCAAAGGGTCATTGTTCGAGGCAAGTGGTCCCTATTTGCCTGCAGGCGGATGGTAGGATCTACCTGGGGGCTCAAGCCCAGACTAATGCATTGGCTTATGTTGCAGTAGTAAGATCGGCAATGACGTTCGGATCCATCGTTTGGTGGACGAAACTGGAAGCTGGTGTGGCAATGCGGAGACTGGCGGTTGTTCAAAGGCTCTAAGGCCCACTTGTCACTGAAGCTCTCAGTAGCAGTCCGGGTGTCACTTTGGAGTGTCTCCTTGATCTTTTGCCCATAGACATTCATATCAAGATGGTGGCTAGAATGGGTGCATAACGGCTCCAGTGTGAGAACCTCTGGGTGATGCCAGGCAAACCACTTGGCCATGCAAAGATTCAGGTATTCAGGTGCATTCAGGTGGTTCAGAGTAGGGATCTGCGGTACCAAAAATTTCAGATTGGTACGGTTCGGTACGGTGAAAGATGTTGTACCTTGGTTCTCGGTACAAATTCGGTACGGTACAATGTACCGTCATATATACTAATTTAGTTATTAATTTGTATGTATCATAAACAAATTAATGAGTAATAATTAAGGTCATATACAATTTTTTCCTATCAATTGATTAAAAGAATAAATAACTATAGGCTACTATGTATAACAATATTTTTAAAAACCTGCATCTTTGGAGTATTACATTTTAACATTGTTATTATTATTAATACAAGTTCTTGAAATATCCATGATAAATAAATTTAAAAATACTAAAAAATCAATCAATTGCATAAGTTGCTGTTTAATTATATTGCTTTCAATATAATTAGAAACTACTGATTTAAATCATACAAACAACAAAAACCAAAGTTTTATAAATACTATTCTTGTTGCATTGGGAGATTATTATATCATTAATACAAAGTAAAATCAGATAACTTAAATAAAACTATGTATGATGTGAAACTAAAGAAATTACAAAATTAAACCTGTAAATACTGAAAGTTAAAATCAAAATAACTCTAAAATAACTTAATTAGGCTAGTAAATTCAAAATTGAGGTTCATAAGAAATATTACAGTACATATTTATTTAAAGTATCATGTAAAACTGGAAAATAAATAAAGAAAGTAATAAAAGTAGTACAGTGATATAATGTTAATTTGGCTAGGTCTATATCACATTTAAAATAATTAGCTGTTAACCTCATCAAAAAATAAATTTAGGTTGTTGTTCATAATCATTTTTAGTTGAATTTTCCAAAACAACACAAGATAATCTAACATATAACAGATATCTGTATGTACAAATTTCACAGCACAATAAAACAATAACAAATTTATCAAGTTAGTGGTTATTTTTTAATTAGTTTTCAACCATTTTTGAAACCTTTTTTTACATAATTTAAAATTAATTTCACTAGTATACTTCAATAACAATAATAATAATAATACATAAATAAAAGCAGTTTAATTTGAAATCATAATGGAGAAAGAACGATTTAAAAGATAGTATTCCTTTTCTCACTCAAGGAATGATGTTGGACAAACAACTGATTTATAGCTAATTACCGGATCCCTCCCGTCTCACCACTCACGCTTTCCTAGTCTAAACCTTTCTTGTCTTCAAGGACATATATTTTGCCGATCCTACCCAGTCCCTCCCCGCTTCCCTTGCCCACCTTTCTTAACTCCATTCTCGTTCAGCTATAAATAACACCTGTCAACGTCTCTTTTCCTATGAGTTTTGGGGCTTGTTTTTCTTTTAACGGAAATGACTAGTTATAAATAGGAGTCGGTCTTATTTCAACCACTTATATTGTTAAAAATTGTTTAGCTTATCTCTGTTTATTGTTTGAAGCAGTAAACTGTACCGTACCGAATCTGTACCGGGGTTGTGGTCTGTACCGAACCGATGACTGTAATTAGTTTTTTCGGTGCACTGCAGACCCCTAGTTCAGAGTGAAGTCTTGGACATGCTCTCTGATCACCTTCCCACAATTTTATCCTTCAGCAGGTTGTTCCGTGTTTGTATTCCCAGCAGGGACAACTGGAGCGAAGGTGTTTGTCTGCTCTACCCTAGAGACCGAGAATGGTTCACGGATGGTTCCAAGTCTAGGAGCAGGTCAGGTGCTGGCATCCACGGGGTGCAGGATGGTGTCAGTCTCGGGGTGCCAATGGGCTTTTTTCCCACTGTGTTCCAGACGGAGATCACCGTCATCATGGAGTGTGTGGGGGAGATTCTGAGGAGTCAAGAGGGCCTCTCAATCAGCTTTTCTGATAGCCAGGCTGCTCTGAGGGCGCTGGACTCTTGTGAGTTCAGGTCTAGGGTTGTCTGGGACTGTTACAAAACAGTATCTTGCGCCGGCAAACACAACATGGTCGCTCTCTGTTGGGTGCCTGGCCACTCGGGGACTGTGGGTAATGAGGTGGCGGACAGGTTGGCTAACTCGGCTGCCTTCTCGGCTCTCATGGCCCCCCCCCCCATTTCGTGGGATATCTCGTTCTTGTGCTTCGCAGGTGATCAACGCTTGGGCTCGGGACTGTCATAGAAGGAGATGGACAGAGCTCCCTCTTCACAGGGTAAACAAGCTTAACCTCCAGAGACCAACCCAGCAGGTCACCAGGAAGCTCCTGTGTCTCAACAGGTTGGACATCAAGCGGATCACAGGTATGATTACGGGCCATGGTCACTTAAGGAAACACCTCTTGCACAGGGGCATCTTCAATGGTGACCCTGCATGCAGGACGAGGCAGTACGAGGAGACTGCAGATCATCTGCTCTTTGATTGCGATGAGCTTAGGGAGGTAAGGGCTTAAACTCTGGGAACTATGGCCAGGGGTGGATACCTGCCTCCTAGTGATGGTCAAAACCAGAAATTTCAAATCTTGAAACCGAAACCAAAACATAAAAAATCGAATCTCGAAACTCGAAAGTCAAATTCCAAAATCCTATTTACTTGCCTGGTTTTGGTTATGAAAAATAAATCCAGTTACTCCAAAGAAACCAGTTAACTTACTGCCATTCTCGAAGTATCCTAGAAAAATATTAGTCTCAGAACTACTAGTGAACCAATTATTTGTAGCTTAATTATAAACTTTGGTTAGAGTTGTTCTTTCACAAATAAAAAATCAATAATCCACAAAAGGTGAAGGTAGACGACCGATGACAGTAGGCTTTTGACCTTCACATTATTAATCAACACCCAGGCGTGATTTCTGTTAAAAAAACGACACAAAAAATCTTGGCAGTTTTGAGTTTTGATTCTCGAAACTCGCCGATCGAATCTCGAAACCGAAATTTTTCCAAAGTTTTGGTGGTTTTGAGATTTGAGTTTTGGTTTTGACACATCACTACTGCCTCCTGAGGAGCTCGTCAATAGGATGATGCAGTTTATCAGGCTCTTGAACCTGGAGGAGTTCTGAAACCTCTCTCAATTCTTTTCAGGAGTGCGCAATAAACCCAATGCGACTGATGTGCCCTGGGACTCATGTCCGCCCCTTCTGATGATGATGATAATTATCCTACATCGCCCTTAACATAGCATACCAATACTGTAACAGGAATTACCTGGTTGAAAATCCAAATAAAATCAGTCAGATAGCATTTGGGCGAATGTTCTAGGCCTTCACACTCTGACTGGTAATACCTGGGTGTTTTACAAAGTGAGGGGACGTTATTATTATTATTCGGTCATGGTCGAAATAGACCTGCAGTATTTTAAAATTGGTTAATCTGCCAATTTTACTGAGATTGGTGGATTTTCAACCCAGATGGCGTCAGGCAAAGCAGATAACGTTGAGTTAGTATTTTTTAGAGGATGAATTGTTTTCTTCAAAAATTTTAGTTTTTCTTTTTGGGCGATGATGAAACATTGAATGAACATGAGAGAGATCTTGCTCTGAAGTAAACAAATCTGAACCCACAAAATAAAATCCTTAACAAATTTGTATAACGACCCCTGGACTACTTGATCAATTTGAGTTGTCCGAGGAATTAGGTATATGTGGTAAACCCATCTAGAGATTAACACCTTATATATTAATAACGAACATATAGATTATTTTTGGATAGGTTAGTTATGGATTCTTTTGAAAGCTGACAAAGAGACCAGTGGCCTTAATATATGATTTTGTATGTCTACAATGTAGTGTTTGTAAGTGATCTATCGGCGGGGTGCCTGAAGTTTCCAAGGGAGGCCAACTTGTTCTATCCAAACATTTCTATTAATGAAAGTCATTCTCATCAAAAACCAAACACCAGCCAATACAGAATAAAACAAATAAAATCCTTTGGTCAAATCAAACCACTTTATTCAGCCAAAATATCAATAGACAAGTCAACAAATCAATGAGTATGTTGTCATTGAATTAAGTTTATATAATAAACTAATTATATAAATGGTTTATACTAGCTGGATACTGAGAGAGAGATGTCAAGGAAATGTTGGCAGTTGTGAATCAGGGGGAGGGTATTGATAAATAGAAGAAACAGGACAAGAAAAAACATTTAAAAAACATAAATAAAGATACACAATTTTCAGATCAAGTTTATAATTGTGTTTTGTTTTTATAAGTATTGTTCAGCTCAGCAGAAGCTAACCAGTCAAGAAGAAAAACATCTGCTGGTATTTTGTTTTTTCTATCCAATCACTAAATCCTAAAAAAATTATAATTGTAGAATATGAAAAAGCTCTTGTCTCATAATCAATAATTTCTTGTAATAATTTGAATCCTTATAATACTGCCAACCAACCTGACAGCTGGAGGCAAAGTCCATATGTGATGCAAAGATGGACCGTTCAGTAGGGCTTCAGTGTGCTCTAACCTCAGCAGACCTGTCCAGTGGAATACGTAGACAATGTGGCGCATCTCAAGGTGGCTGGTGCTGCTCTTAGACAGCTGCCTCAAAGGATTCTTCTCTGATACTTCTTTACACCCACTCACCCTACAATATATTGAAACAAATATTATTAGTGAATTTCCTTTGGAAAGTGAACTATTAGCATGACCCGCACGGTGAAACTTAAGCCCGGGACCACCATAGAAGTTCCTAACGTGACCCCCTGAACACGTTTTGGGGGGTCGTTCAAAATTTTATATATATATATGTATATATATATATATATATATATATATATATATATATATAGACATATATATACATATATGTGTATGCACTCTAGCAGTCGCATTTTTTGTCCGATTTACTTCAAATTTGGTAGGGACGTTCCTTTCTATAATCTGTTGGACAAGTTCGTTGGGCAAAACAATCGGAAAACTCTAAACCCATTTTTTGGGGATTAATCTTTCAAATTTCGAGTTTTTGGGCCCAAAAAGGGTCAGAAAAGCCCCAGATGTAAAATTAATGCATGTAAAAAGATGGGAATTAGAAAGGCGAAAGTTTTAAGCCCTCTCTCGTCATTCTAGCATAAATATTTACCGAAATGAACCCTTTTGAACAAAGTTTTTGAAATGGCCGTCGCTACGCCATGAGGGCTATTATTGTGCATAAGTATATGGCCTGAGAACCCTCGCTACCGTCACGCTAGCGGTAGTGTTTCTGTTTGCTTGAGTGCCTGGTTTTGTGTTTTTTGTTTGTTTTTTTACTGATTTTACAGCTCTGTTAAGATTGTTTGGTGTTTTTTACAGCTTTGCCTAGATTGTGCTACTGATTTTGTTATGTTATAGGTATTCTTTTCACTTGAAGATGGAATCTGATTCCATTTCCCAAAACTATGTGAAACTTTTTTTAATAATAAAAACATGTTTATTAAAATGCATTCATATTTGATGTTACTTAAATGCAAGTATGACTGTTGTATATAATAATTTCCAGGTGGGTAATACCAGCTAAGTGACTGGATAGATTATGGATTTCCCTAACACGCCCCATAATAGTTGCATAAATAATTCACTAACCTGTTAAGTCAGTAAGGGAGACATTATAGTAGAACTGTGGTTCAAAATTGGATTATTTGTCTACTTTAGAAATAAAAACATAATTTTGTCTGTAGGCCTTACGGTTTTAGGGATAGGTAAATTAGATTGTCAATTCTTCAACACCTTTGATACCAGTGGTCGATACTTGATACTTCGTGTCTTTAGGCTATGGAGCCTTTGGTCATTATAGACCAAATCTTACGTAACAGTGGTTAAAATCAGATATTTATGCGATATTTGATTACAAAACAGTAAAATATACCAAATTTTGTGGCTTACATGTTAATTAAACTGTTAAATTTTGATAGAAAAAGTTACGTATATAAAAATTGAATATTAAACATTCACTGTGGCAATGTACAATATATCCGAAAATACGTGTAATAATGTGGACTTGCTGTAGGTGCCAGGATGATGAGAAAATCAACTAGGTAGTGCTACAGTTAATGGCAAGTTACACCAATGCTACTGGTACATCAATGGTGACTATATGCAGCACTTCAAACTTATCGAAATCCAGTAATTTTTTCCATGCCTCCACTTGAACGATACTTTTGTTTACCACTCGTATGATATAATATATTCATTTAACATTGACATTTGACATACATCTTCTGTCAGGAAAAATTAACAGTCAGACCAATGATTCCCATTCCTTCCGTATAAATTTCTTGGAATAGTAGAGGGATACTGGTGGTGCTGGGTCAAAGGATTAGGACAGGGTGCTCTACCTGAGGAACTGTGCCTCTATCCTAGGCAGGGGATAACTGGGTACATCTACATTATGACTGACATATACCATTACAACTTACCTCAGTGCAGCAGAGCATAGTGTCAGGTATGGACACTTGCCACAGGCGGAGTGGTGGTGGATGGGTGGTGGCAGTGCAGGTGCTGCTATCTCGTGGCTACTGCTCACAACTACACTGTGACTAGCCTTCAGCTGAGTGACTAGTTCGTTGCGTAACAACATCAGATCTCTCCGCTCAACTGCTCCCACAGGCACCTCCTTCATCACTCCTTCTCTGTTGGCAAAATTACTTTATGAGTTTTAATACCGCATTCATTCTATGTCGTTTTAAATATTACACATTGGATTTCTTTTGTAAATACTCAATCATGTTTTCAAAAGTGTTAAAAATTACGAGGGTCATCCAGAAAGTAAAGAAAAAGAACGTTTGTGCACTATGTCGAGCACAGCTCCCCCACCGCCGCGACTGTGTGTACAGCAGTTTACTCACGTCCCCACCAAAGTGAGAGTTGAGACTTGTTGCTGAGCGGTAATGCATCTTATTTCTACAGCGATTCAAAATGACGGCGTCAGTTGGAAATCCCGTCAAATGTATGATCCGCAGTAATTTTATTCGGTTTCTGAATGCAAATTGTTTTAGAACGATTCAAATTCAAATTCAAATTCACTTTATTCATAAAATTTGTACAAATTGTCAAGTACAAGTCATACAAATGTAGAATGGCGTCATAATACGTAGGATTTATGATATCTACTACGTAAATCTTAAATCTATTACAACAAACAACAAAATAACTTAAAAAACCTCAGTAAACTCGTTAAATGAATATATTGCTTTTTCTGTTAAGTAATTTTTTAAGTGCTTCCTAAACTTAGAATTATCTTTTATTGAAAGAAGATTTTTGGGGACATGTTTTATGAATTTTATACCTGCAGAGCTTGGCTTTTTAAAATATAATTCTGTAGTATGCTTTTGAATGACTAACAGGTTTATTTCGTGTATTATAACTATGGCTTGACCCTAAACTAGTTAACCTGTCACCATTGCACCTTACAAACATGATTGTCTCAAGGATGTACAAGCTGTAAATTGTCAGTATTCCCAAACTTGAAAAGACTTCTTTTACCGAATCCCTCTTTTTCAAATTCATAATTATTCTCACTGCTTTTTTTTGCAATTTTAAGATACTTGATAAATTTTTGTTACTTGTTGCACCATACAAAACAATTCCAAAAGAAATGTGTGAGTGAACATGCGCATAATAAATCATTTTCAGTGTTTCTATTGTGCAATATCTGGACATAGCTGTGAGAGCATATAACCCCGAAGAAATCTTTTTATGCAGCATTCCTATATGGTTGTTCCAAGTTAAGTTTTCATCCAATACCAATCCCAAAAATTTTGTTTTTTTAGACTGAGAGATTTTATGATTTTTTATAGTGATATTTGGCCTTGGTTTTATTCTGCGCTGAATTGTGTGAAATGATATAGTGTTTGTCTTATCAGAATTTAGTAACAAGTTTTTACCTGAGAAATAATTATTAATTAAACAAAGGTCATTATTAGCTAATATTTCCACTTCGTCTACTGTTTTACCTGTAACTATTAAGTTGGAATCATCTGCATAAAGACACATTTTACTCTGATTACCAGGTATAATGGACGGCAAACCTTTCAGGTAACAGAGGAAAAGAATAGGTCCTAAAATTGACCCCTGTGGCACTCCATGCCTCAATGACGATTGAAATGTTTAGACAAACTCCAAGAAAGTTCATTGTGCAAGTTCAATGACATTACCTTGAAATGTCTGGGAAGGATTCATGTCATGTTCCAACTAGTGGTGTAACTGCCGGGCCCGCGATGCAGGGGGCCCACAGGCCAATGGGGCTCGCAAACCGAGGTGGCGGGGCCCGTGGACCGAGGTAAAAGCTCTGGCGGGCCAGCATAATGGGATGAAATTACTATATTTAATTTTCAAAACATTTCAAAATAACAATACTGTTGTTGGTAAAAATTTAAGAATTATTTTATATTCAGCCTATTAATAGATCTTTTATTTGTTGTGCTTAGTGTTTAATAAATGACACACTCTAGAACTGCAATAAGTGTTATTATTTTAATTTTCCTCAATTCTAACTACTTTAAAAGTAAACTTTAAATTTAAAGTGAGCTATTTTAATAAATATTTCATAATTTTGCATAGCAATTTTAAAACAGTTGACAATAGTGTCAGAAAAGTTATTGAACTGTGTTTTTGAGGGTGAATCAGTATAAGAATAGAGATAAATGATAAATCGGGAGCAGATGATAAGATCCTTTTCAAAACCTAAATGTACAACAGTAAATGCTATAGCGGCCATTTCACTTCAAACTAGGGGTGTGCGAGTACTCGAAACTTCGAGTTTTCGGCCGAGTATACTCGAACTCGACTCGAAGTTTTGAAAACTACTCGAAAGTTCGAGCGAGTATTTCCCAGCGATTTCCGGACGATCGCTAACGATTGCGTCCGGCCAAAACGCGTAGTGACGGCCGCAAAAGGCGATCATATCAAGTAAAATCGCCCGAAAATGACGATCGCTAACGATTGCGACCGGCCAAAACGCGTCATAACGGCCGCACAAGGCGAACGCATCACAAAAAATCGGCCGAAAATGACGATCGGACCGCCTATTTTTGACCGTAATGATGACAGTATACATAATATCGGCAAAAGTGGCGACCGGGCCACTTAATATCGGCCGTAACTATTTCGTCATCTAATATTGATTATAAGCAATGTCCGGACCAGGTGATATTGGCCAAATGACAACCGGACCGTGTTTTGTTTGTCAATACATAATCCAGTTTGGTTGCACTGGCCAAAACTTGGTACATGTATTTCTAACTCATGTATTAGTTAGAAACCATGTTTATAGATGATCAAATCTAGAGTGTTATCCAAATCCCATTACACTATTTTAATCTACAAACTGATTGCAAATACTCGCTCGAAAATACTCGAAACTCGAAAATAATTGGCACTACTCGACTCGAATAAAAAAATCACTACTCGCACACCCCTACTTCAAATGTAATCTGAATCCACTAAAAATACCTTTTTCACATTTGGACATCAGGATCAGAACAAATTGCTGATCTGGGATCTGGACGTTATGAGGCTTCAGGTTTTGACTCGACACTTGTCGACTTATATCTTTGGTATTTTATGCTACATTGACGTAATGAAAATAATAAAAACATTATAGCTAGCCTGATAATAACCTTTGGGTGTTATTATTAAATCACTAAATTTATACAATGCTGGAGGCTGGAACTGAAGTTATGTTTTTGGAGGTTCGGAAACGTCTGGGTCATGCAACCTCATCCCAGAATCTAGAATAATGGATAGGGTGAAACTCTACAATTATGATAAAAGGGGGGGCCTGAAAATAATCCTGCAGGGGGGCCCAAACAAAAGAATTATGCCACTGGTTCCAACATTGTAGCGCCATTTTCATAATTTTGTTTTTTCAAAGAATACGAATACAGTAAAAGAAACTAGTAATCCACTATAGATAGTGAACGTTTTTGACAGAAAAGCGGTCAAAATTAAGCAAAGATCAGACCAAGTGATTATCCAAATTGCAACTGGATCGAGTTTTATTGGACAAAAACAACAGCCAAACCATGGTTTGTTTGTTATTACATTATCTGGTTTGATTGAACTGGCCAAACATGTGTATTTCTACACATTAGTGATGAGTCAAAACCAAAACTTGAATCTCAAAACCACCAAAACTTTGGAAAAGTTTCGGTTTCGAGATTCGATCGGTGAGTTTCGAGAATCAAAACTCGAAACTGCTGAGATTTTTTGTGTCTTTATTGTTGTTTTTTTAACAGAAATCACGCCCGTGTTTCGATCAATAATGCAAAGGTCAAAAGCCTACTGTCATCGGTCGTCTACCTTCACCTTTTTTGGATTATTGATTTTTTATTTCTGAAAGAACAACTCTAACCAAAATATATAATTAGTTTTAATTAATTTTTCTGGATTTATTTTTCATAACCATACCCAGGCAAGTAAATAGGGTTTCGCGATTTGAGTTTCGAGATTCGAGATTCGATTTTGTAAGTTTCGGTTTCGGTTTCGAGATTCGAAATTTCTGGTTTTGACCATCACTACTACACATACATTTGTTAAAAACCATTATTAGACTATCAAATTATATTTGGAGTGGTATCTAAATTTCTTTAAACTATTTGAAACTACCTACAACAATATAATGCTGCTGGCAAAAATACTCGCTCGGAAATGCACAAAATTTATGAATATTTGGCAATATTTTACTCAATTTTATTTTAAAGTATCACTACTCCCACACCTTACTTGCTAATGTAAAGCTATTTTAGCTTTACAAACATAATATGAAGCTATTTTAGCTTTACAAATATAAAAAACTGTTTAGAGTTCGGCTCCGAATAAGCAACTTTTTAACAGAATGTGTGAAAGATATATGCAACAAATGGTTGAGTTAACTTAGCGTTCGCTGCTCCATAAAAGACTTACTTACGTTTGTTGCATATATCTTACACAAGTTCTGTTAAATTGTAGTTTATTCAGAAGCCCAATTATAGTACCTGAGATAGAGCAACAATCCAGAATCCACAGTTTTTCCAAGCTCAGACATCATCATTGTGTACAAAATCACTTGACCTCGATGTTCAGCTGAAAACGAAGCCTTCCCAGTCTTCAACTCTAGAGGAACCACCTAAGTACAAATGAATAAAACAACAATCACTCTTATGGATTAAATACACCAAGAGGGTCATTATTTTACATGAGTAAGAAACATTATTCTGTAGGAAATCAATTATAGATTTGCATCCAACATGAAGTAAGAGCTAGCAAAAATATAAATGGTTGTTTACGACATGATCTTTTGCATTTTTTTAAACATAACATTTTGCTTTGTTAACATTTCTTTATCTCGTAATCGGAGAGGCTTAAGTCATTCCATTTGGTTTAGTGTTAAATCACCAACAAAAAGTCTTGAAAATTATTTAATTTTTACATACAATAACTAATTTAGTTTTTGAGAGTAAATTTGTCATAACACTATTCAATGTAACTCGAAATGTACTAAATGAATAATGATATTTAAATTGAATTGATTAAAAGCCTTACTTGTTGGACATAGCTGAACTTACAGCATGTAATAAAAGACGTCTTACAACACTTTTCTCATTAGCCTGATGATGACCAGTGTGACTAGACGAAATCGATAGCCTTGTACCATCTTTTATATATGTTTACCGTCTGATACAGTACAAGTGTAAATATATTATTAAGTGTTGCAATATTTTTTATTACATCCCATAATAATAATAAAACATACTATTCATATCAAAAAGTTGTATAGTTGAACTATATTTGATAAAGCTTTAATTCATGAACAGGAAACAAAAAAAATACTTGTAAAAATATATTGTAAACATAATACAAAAAAAAAACGCTCACTTTTTCCTTGTAATTTCTTGCAGAAGTTTTTACTGTAACATCTATTTTCCCTTTCAGTCCAAGACTGGGTGACCAAATGTTTTCTTCGATATCAGCTATGTCTTTAATGGACCCGTTCCATGAGTTCTCTTCATTCCATGTCCTTGTCCCAGTATTCACGCTTCAATGAAAAATAAAAACTAAACTAAAACAATTTGTAATACATTGTATAATGTAATTTCCATAAGAATTAAACAAATCTTATATATTAATACGCTAAGGTGATTTTATTAAGAGAACTCCTCCGTTATTTTGTAACCGATTTTGACGATTGAGGTA
The DNA here is from genome assembly GCA_963675035.1 of Allygus modestus. Lineage (NCBI taxonomy): Eukaryota > Metazoa > Arthropoda > Insecta > Hemiptera > Cicadellidae > Allygus > Allygus modestus. Next base: position 118,711,544 of record OY776111.1, read on the forward strand.
TCTAAATGATTGCCCTAATTCATTGCTGTGCATAACAGGTTTTCAATATTTTCATTCTGAAGGGCAAGGGCCGCCCTCAAAGTTCGTTTTTTGTCCATAAGATTAACATGGGGAATAATTTAGTTTAAATTGCAGCTGTTAATTTTATCTATATAAATAAAATAATTTTTGTTTCTTCATCGCTTTGAGCAGTGAAATGCAGCGGAGATTTAAATTTGTGTTAGAATTTTTTTATCTGTCTATCTGTTGAATGAAGTAAAATATTTTGCCTATTTTCGTGTGAATGAGGAAACTTTTTTGGCAGTTTTAAATCATTGTACGTCATTATGGTTATGCTTCTTTGTCCGGCAGACCGGCACTGCTCCAAAGTAAATCTTAAGAGTACAGGTTATACAACCGTTTATTACCACATTTAATCTAATGGGCATTTAATCATCTACTTATATTTTACCACAGAAGGGAGGAAACATGTCTGCTTTACTATACTCTACAATGGTATACCAAACCATATAAGATAATGGCACGTCAGTGAAACATTGGGTACCGAATACAAAAGCACTTGCGACATTGTATTTAAAGCTTAGTTTGTCTAGGTAGTCATTGTGATTATAATGATGAGTTTTGTTTGTGCTAGCGAATTTTCTTAGGAAATAAGCTAATAACGTGGGTTTTATTGTGGAAGGGTGAAAATAGAGTATAGGGTACAGTTGGCAAACATATATATTTTTGATTGTAACTGATTTATTTCTACCAGTACATTAGAGATATAAAACAATTTTTTGTCTGAAATTCATATGTATCTGAACTAAACAATATTTGTTCCAATTTGTTACATGCGCTTATATGGGAAACAGAATTTTCTGTTTTGTTGGTGACCATTAACACGATAACGACCGTAAAAAATGTCAGATTTTAATAAAATTTGGCACAGATATGTAAAGAAGAATTTAGTTGAATGAGTTTGAAAACCAGACGGATCAAATTATCCGAAGGGGGGTTTAGTATCCCATAAATATCTTTAAATGTGGCCGTGAACGCAATAAATTTTGGAAAAAAATTCCAATTTCAATGCAATTTGGCATGAATGTGCCAAGAGCCATCCCTAACTTCGAAAACCAGAAAGATCGGACCATGAGAAGAAGGGTTTTATGGGGGTTTAAAGTCTTGCAAATAACAGTTTTTTGCATTTTTAAATCTAAAATTTTACATTCACACAATTTGGTTTTGTTTATTTTACAGAGCTTATAAAAACAAATAATCTTGTATTTAGAATCATTTACCTAGGTTAAGTAGATGCGGAGAAAATCCAAAAAGTATTCATAAAATTTCCCATGTTAATCTTATAGGGAAAAAGTTTTTAGTTTTTCCTCAGTTAATTTGAATGAAAACTGCACATTTGTTGTTACCAATATCTTCAGCTCCAAAAAAAACAATTATTTTGGGATCAAATTGTGATTCTACGTCCAACCACTGCAGAGTTATTCAAAGTGCTAAACACAGTACGTTGTCCAATCCTTACAGAGAATAAATCCAATTTGATGTCTCAGTTATTTATTAATGTATATTGTTGAAACTTGGTATGTGGCTTCACCTAGTTGTAGTGTGTTGATAATTGAGCAAACAAAATTAATTGTTGTTCATTGGCCTTAGAGCAAGAGACCTGCATACTCATCCCTAATGTTATTATTATAGAGAACCAGCAGTTACCCGGCGTGCGTTGCTGCGCCCAAATTAAGTTGTTTACAGAAATAAAGCTATTGTAATAGTTTTTTAATATAATAAAAAAAGCCAATGGAATAAGTTAAAATAAAAAAGTTAATATAAATTCAAGTAACACAATTCAAAAGATAATAAACCAGCCAGTGTTTACATTTCTTTGTTTACATTGTGTTGTTTACATTTAAACAAATGACAGTTTAAAGAAACTTTGAATTTTTTTAATCATAGCTGTTAATTTTGTAAACACTAAATTTCTAAAACCTGACACTGCACCCTTTTATGCCCTCTGGGTCGGAGCCCTTTGGACAGATTTGCACCAAACTTCACACAAACCATCCTTGAATAATGCTTAATAATGCCTGAACGTTTCATTACAATCTGTCGAGCGGTTTCGGAGTCCATAGGCTACATACATACTTCCTCTTTTATAGATAGAGATAAGTAAAGTTTTATATCTCCCTTAACACGTTGTATGCGGCCGTTCCCGATCAGGTACGGTGTTCGGCGCCCGTCGGGTGCTTCCGTACCCGATCGGGAACGCTCGGCAATGCCTTTCGTATATCTTCGTTTCTCTGTCAGCGTTGCTTGTACACTTTAATCTCGCGTTGCCGCGTGGAGTGAGAGGACTTGTTGTGCACGTGTTGCGTCAGTTTCGGTTTCCCGCCATTTTCACTGTATTAGTGACAGTCCTTGTGCAACGCTGCAGTGTGTCGAGTGTGTGAGTTCATGAATTATTGTTTTTGACTATGGAGGCTGTTCCTGGGACTTCTAACAGTGGTTTATTAGATGAAACAGAGGCTGGTGAGTACACTAATGATCCAACTAATGTTCGTGGGGAGTACGCCGAGTCTGAGGGTAGCGACCATGACACTCATTTTAGTGATGTTGATGAAGCATTAGAAGATGCTGAAGAGGACCCTGGTGATATTCCCGATTCTGACTTGGATGAAGATTGTGAATATAATCCTCAATGGCAGCCTTCGACTGCAGGCTTGCGTGAAATACCGTTTACGCGGGAAAATCGGTTCAAGGTCCCTTGCCCGGGGTAAAATCGTCCTTTTGATTGGTTTACGCTCCTAGCTGACAATATTTTATTGGAAAACATTGTTATTTGCACTAACATATATGCGTGGGAAATGTATGGGAAACCGAGTCTGACCCCAAAATCAAGAATCAATAAATGGAAAGATTTGACATTGCCTGAGCTGAAAACTTTCATTGGGCTAATGATACACATGGGGACCGTAAGAATCAATAGGTTCAACGATTACTGGAATACGTCCCGATATTTCGACTTCAAATTTGTACGGGAGCAAATGTCCAGAGACCGATTTTTGATCATATTACGATGCCTGCATTTCAGTAAGAATGATGCTGTAAATTGCCAGAGAGATCGTTTACATAAGATCAGACTCCTGATTGATGAGTTCAACACCAAAATGGATAATGTATATTACCCTGGGAAAGAACTGTCTTTGGATGAAGGGACTATCCTTTGGCGAGGAAGACTGCAATTCAGGCAGTACATCAAAGGGAAAAGACACAAGTATGGAATCAAATTGTATTCTCTTTGTGAGCCTAATGGAATGTGTCTAAGATTCACAGTGTATTCTGGCAAAGGAGGGGAGTTAGGTGGGAAAGGGCATGCTGCCAAAGTAGTGAAGCTTCTAATGGCTACAAACTACATGTAGGCCACTCCATATATATGGACAATTATTATATGAGTTTCCCACTCGCGTCCTTTCTGCTCGCACACAAGACCTATTGCACAGGTACTTTACGATCGAATCGTAAACACCTTCCTCAAGAGGTGACAGCCACTAGGCTCAAACAAGGTGAGCATATCGAGCGTTATGCTGAAGGGGTCTTAGTTGCCAAGTGGCATGACAAACGCTCAGTTCTCTACATGTCGACTGAATTTGAAAACCAAATTGTGACAACCAAAAACAAACGGAAGGTGCAGCGACAGAAGCCACTCCCTATAGTGCAGTACAATGCCCATATGAAGGGAGTTGACTGGAACGATCAACTCATGTCATACTATCCTTGTGACCATAAGAGCTTGAGGTGGTACAAAAAAGTTTTTGTGCACGTCATCCAGATGACATCCATTAACTCCACAACTTTATCAGTTACAAACTTAACTGATTAACTCTTACAAACTTTATCAGTGTGCCAATCCGGATTCCAAGAAGTCACTCTACCGTTTCAGACTGGACATCCTGGATCTATTACTCCCTCCAAAGACTGGACCATCACCGAAACACCCGAAACAGATCACCAACGTCATCCACGTACTGTCAAAATCTGACAAGCGAACATCTGATGGATCAAGATTTCTACGACGGAGATGCCAGGTGTGTTCAAAGGAGGGAAGATTTACCCGCACAGTGTACTTTTGTGCTCAGTGCCCTAATCAACCGGCTCTGTGTGAGGTCCGGTGCTTTGACATCTACCACTCAAAGTAAAGTGAAGAAAGCGTAGGAAGGAGGAAGGGTTGTAAATATGTTAGTAGTAGTTTCTATATAAGTTTTAGTGTTTGTGTATAGTGTAATTCCAGACAGTACTTCGGGCCTACGGTGATGAACTGATGAACTATGATATCCACCACAAGGTCCACAGTCGTGTAAGTAAAATGTTTACTTTTATCAATTATATAAATAAACATATATTTTGTATATATATATATATATATATATATATATATATATATATATATATATATATATATATATATTTACATGTGTTTTTATAGTTTTATATCGACTTTTAGTCCAGTGACTCGGCCGCCTATACGATTTTTCGCATGCCCGATTCTGCAGGGTGTGGCCGTACCCGATCGGGTACGAAAATAGCGGCAGCCATTTTTAAATTTTTTTACATGAAAATTAGTTTTTTCGTTATATTCTACTTTTTTACACGTAAAAGAAAGTAAATATTGTAAAAAATAAATTCAACACCTAGGTTACCGTACCGTCAAAGCTAAGCCGCAGCGAACGTGTTAATTATGAACATAATTTAATACAGCTTGGTATGAAGCTTCACCTGGTTGAGTTATATTGAAAATTGCATAAAACCGTATTTATTATCTTCCTTCTTGCAGCTAACCTGCAAACTCAGCCCGATTTTTATGGAGAACATAAAAATGCTATATATTACTTACTTATTTATGATTTTTTATGAATCTCGGTAAGTGGCTTTATGCGGTAGGCCTAGTGAGAAACATATACATACATTGAAATTTCGCAAAGTATGCAGTTTTCTGGGATGGGGTATTTTAAGTCCATCATGAATAAGTCCAACAAACTACATAATTATTGAGCAGATATAATTTATAAGAAGATGGACCCAAAAAATACCCCCGTTGCAGCAAACCTGCATACTCAGCGAAATTCAAATACTTCACTATGTCCTGAAGCCACTTGCCAACTTTCATCAAAACATAAATAAGGGAGATATGAAATTTTATTTATTCTCCATAAGAAAAACATTAGGGCTGAGTATGCAGGTTTGCGACGTCAAGGACCACAAAAATCAGGTTTTTAGGCAAATACCAATGGATCACCACCAGTTAAAGCAACATACCAAGTTTTACCAATTTATGTTCATAAACAAGCAAGATATCACATGTTTTTTATTCTCCATAAGAATAACATTATCGCTACTGAGTACGCAGGTTTGCTGCCATGGGGACCACAAAAAATAGGTTTTGTAGTCAAATATCTGAAAAACCCCAACCATATGAAGCCACATACCACGTTTCATTATGTTCATTAATATGCGAGATATAACGTTTTACTTATTCTCCATAATATTAACATTGGACAACATACTGTGTTTAGCACTTTCAATATCTTGGTAACCAATTGATGTAGAGCGATGATCAAAATACTAAATTGTTTGTTTTTTAAGTTGAATTTAACACTGTAAACTACAGTTTGGATTTAAAAATAATTATATGTAAAAAGTTCAAAAAACCCATTTTTGGGGTACAAAAAGCCCCCAAAACCCCCCTTATAATGATGCAATCTGTCTGGTTTTCAAACTCATGAAAATAGATGCTGCCTTACACGTTTATACAAAATGTCATCAAGATCGGATCATTTTTACAAATTTTATCGGCAATTGTGCCTATGGACACACACATATATATATATATATATATATATATATATATATATATATGAATTTGAACGAATGGTGTTTTTGGCATCTGGGGGCCTCAAAACGAAAAGTTATCACGTATAAGATCCCAAGCTTAGGTCTTACCATGCCTACGATGGTAATACTTCTTCCCTATCGGGGAAATTTGCTAAAAGTGATGGGCTTATTCCCGTTCCAATGAGGCTCGGCCCTAAAGATCGTCAAAATTTCCACATTCATTATATTACTACTTATTAGACTGACTGAGCAAAAATGTTGTAGAAAGACAGCAGGCAATGCACCATAATCAGGCCTATACTTTCTGTCCTGTATGTCACTTGGGACTCATCTGCTCCATTGGCCTTTAATTTTATCAGCGAATTTCCCCTATAGGGAAGAAGCTATTACCGTAATCGGCATGGTAAGACCTAGGCACGGGACCATGATAACTTTTAGTTTTGAGGTCCCCAGAAGCAAAAACACCATCCGTTCAAAACTGTACACGGGTGTAAAAAACTAGGATGGTCTGCCATTACACAGGCGCATAAATGAGCGAAGCAACAGTTACAACGTTAAAGCGTGAACAAAGAAGACCTAAGGGGAAGAACGCTACATTTAGTAAACAAACTTAAAATAATGTAAACAAAGCAGTGACAGTTTTTAACAGCTGTTTATTTAATGTAAATTAAGTCAGTTAAAAACATGTGACATAAACCCAACAAAAATTTCTTCCATTACAATTACATGTGAACTTTAAGACCCAGTGGGGCATAATCTAGGAGGAATTTTACAAATCTCACTAAAGAAAAACCTTCTCCTCAGCATCACCTAGCTACTGGCCAAATTTCATATCAATCGGTAAAGCCATTACACTGAGATGCCGTTACAAAGAAGTGACAAAGTGAGCTAAGGAGAGCTTCGCTCAATAACTAGGGGTCTGTGGTGCACCAAAAAAACGGTACCAGTACGGTACAAACCTAATTACCGTCATTGGTTCGGTACAGAACATAACCCCGGTACAGATTCGGTACGGTACAGTTCTTTGTCAAACAATAAACAGAGATAAGCTAAACAATGTTTAACAAAATAAGTGGTTGAGATGAGACTCCTGTTGATAACTAGTCATTTCCTTTAAGGAAAAATAAGCTCCAAAACTACACTATATGAAAAGAGACGTTGACAGGTGTTATTTATAGCTATAGGAAAAATAGAGATGAGAAAGGTGAGGGGGCGGGGAGGGGCTGAATCGGTCGGGCTAAAAATCTGTCCTTGAATGTAAGAAAGGTTTAGACTAGGAAAGTGTGAGTGGTGAGGGAGGGAAGGGCCCAGCCATTAGCAATATATCAGTTGTTTGTCCAACATCATTCCTTGTAAAAAAAGGAATTCTATCTTTTAATCACGTTCTTCCTCCATCTAAAAATTAACAACAAACTAAATTTATTTGTTGGATGAGGTTAATAGTTAATTATTTTAGGTGAGTTAGCCAAATTAACAAAATATCATTTATCTTCCAGTTTTACATGGTACTTATCTCTAAATAAATTTACTGTAATATTTTTTATGGATTAAAATTTTGAATTTAGTAGCCTGGTTAAATTTAAAATTTAAAACTATTTTAATTTTAATCATTAGTATTTAAAGGTTTAATTTTTAATTTTCTTTAGCTTCACATCATATATAGTTTTTTTTTTAAGTTATCTTATTTTCCTTTTTAGCGAATTTCCCCTATAGGGAAGAAGCTATTACCGTTGGTAAGACTTAAGCCCGAAACCATGATAACTGTTTGTTTTCAGGTCCCCAGATGCCAAAAACACTATTCGTTCAAATTTATATATATATATTTATATATATCTGTCCGTTTACTCAATAACTTTTGAAAAAAACATCCGATTTTGATAAAATTTGGCACGAACGTGTCAACATTCATGACTTTAAGTTTGAAAACCAGAAAGTCGGAGCATGGGAAAGGGGTTATATGGGGGTTTTAAATTGTCCAAAAATCAGTTTTTTGAATTTTTGCCCTACAATTTTAAAACACTCAATTTTGGTTTTGACCATTTCATAGAGCTTAAAGAACAAATAATGTGGTATTTTGAATTATTAACCTAGCAATTTATGCTATTTTTGATTAAACCATTTTATAGAGCTTAAAAAAACAAATAATATCGTATTCTCAATTGTTACCCTAGGTTAAGTGGTTGCAGAGAAAATCAAAAAAGTGTTCATAAAATCTCCCATGTTAATCTTATGGGAAAAAGGTTTTTAGCTTTTCCACATTTAATCTTACTCTAAACTTCATATTCGCTTTTACCCATCAGTTTAGCTCTACAAAACAATCATTTTGGTATTTAAATTGTGATTCTACGTCCAACTGTTGCCGAGATATTCAAAGTGCTAAACACAGTATGTTGTCCAATGTTATCCTTATGGAGGATAAATCAAATTTGATATCTAGATTATTTATGAATGTATATTGATGAAACTTGGTATATGGCTTCAAAAAGTTGTGGTATATTGATATTTGCACAAAAAATGACTTTTGTTAATTTTCCCGGTAGCAGCAAACCTGCTTACTCGGCCAGCATGTTATTCATATGGAGAATAAGTCAAGTTTTATATCTCCCTTAGTTAAGAACCTATATTAATAAAACTTGGTATGTAGCTTCACCTGGTTTAGTTATATTGATAATTGAAAAAAAAATGTTATCTTCCTCGTTACAGCAAACCTGCGTACTCAGCCCTAATGTTATTCTTATGGAGAATAAATAATACCCACGTTGCAGCAAACCTGCATACTCAGCGAATTTCCAATGGAGATACAAATCTCTTAATACCAAATAAAGCCACTTACCAAGTTTCATAAAAATATATTCACAACTAAGTGATATATGCAATTTTAATTATTCTCCATAAGAATAACATTGGGGCTGAGTACACAGGTTTGCTGCAACAAGGAACACAATAACTGGGTTTTTACGCCAATATCAATAGAACTTAACTAGGTGAAGTGGTATACCAGTTTTTTCCTTTAATGTTCATAATTAAGAGAGACATAGCATTTAATTATTCTCCATAAGAATAACATGGGGGGTGAGTACGCAGGTTTGCTGCACCGGGAGCCTTTGGCAAAAAATTTATTTTGAGTTAATATCAATAGACCACAACCAGATGAAGCCGTATACCAAGTTTTGTCAGTATACGTTCATAAATAAGCGAGATATAAAATTTGTCTTTTCCTCCATAAGAATAACATTAGACAACGTACTGTGTTTAGCACATTCAATATCTCGGTAACCAATTGACGTAGAGGAATGACCAAATACCAAATTGTGTGTTTTTTTTAGCTGAATCCAATGGTAAAAACTAATATTTGGCTATTTAAAAAATTATTTGTAAAAGGTTCAAAAAACCTATTTTTGGGGTACAAAACCCCCCCAAAATACCCCTTCGGATAGAGCGATCTGGCTGGTTTTCGAACTTAAAGTAATAAATGTTGCTTTACACGTTTATACCAAATTTCATTAAAATCGGATAATTTTTACGAGAGTTATCGTGCTCACGGACATATATTAACATTGGGCAACGTACTGTGATAAGCACTTTGAATATTTCTGCAACGGTTGGGCATAGAATCACAATTTAAACACCAAAATGATTGTTTTGTGGAACTGAACAGATTGGTAAAAGCAAATGTAAAGTTTATTAAAATAAACTGAGGAAAAGCCAAAAACCTTTTTCCTATAAGATAACATGGAAGATTTTATGAGTAGGTATTTTGGATTTTCTACGCAACCACTTAACATAGGTTAATAATTCAAAATACTATATAATTTGTTTTTTTAAGCTCTATAACATAGTCAAAACCAAAATTAAGTTTAAGCGAATTTCCCTTATAGGGAAGAAGCTATTACCGTAGTCGGCATGGTAAGACCTAGGCCCGGGACCATGATAACTTTTCGTTTTGAGGTCCCCAGACCCCAAAAACACCATTCGTTCAAACACCATTCTCGTAAAAATAATCTGATTTTGACAAAATTTGGTTTAAACGTGTAAAGTAGCATTTATGACTTTAAGTTCGAAAACCAGACAGATCGACCTATCCGAACGGGTATTTGGGGGGGGGGGGTTTTGTACCCCAAAAATGTGGTTTTTGGGTCTTTTACATATCATTTTTGAAAAAGTAAAATTTTAGTTTTTTCCATTGGAATTAGCTTAAAAAGGTGCACAATTTGATGTTTTGATAATTGCTCTACGTCAAATGGTTACAGAGATATTGAAAGTGCTAAACACAGTACGTTGTCCAATGTTATTCTTATGGAGAGTAAGAAAAATGTTATATCTTGCTTATTTATCAACTTATCCTGATGAAACTTGGTATACTGCCTCATATCGTTGTGGTATATTGAAATTTGCAGTAAAACACATTTTTTGGCTGATAATTCCAGTAGCAGCAACCCTGCGTACTCAGCTCCCATGTTATTCTTATGGAGAATAAGTAACGTGTTATCTCCCTTAATTATGAACATAAATTAATACAATTTGGTATGTGACTTTACCTACTTGAGTTATATTGATATTTGTATAAAACCCCATTTTTTGTGTTCCTTGCTTCAGCAAACCTGCATACTCAGCCGCCATGTTATTCTTATAGAGAATAATTAAAATGTCATAAATCGTTTATTTATGAATGTATATTGATGAAACTTGATATTTGGTTTTATGTGGTATTAAGATACATATATATGCATTGGAAATTCGCTGGGTATGCAGGTTTGCTGCTACGGGGGTATTTTAAAATTGTAGGGTGAAAAATGCAAAAAACTGATTTTTGGAATATTTAAAAATCCCATAAACCCCTCTTCCCATGGTCCGATTTTTCTGGTTTTCGTACTTAAAGTAATGAATGTCATTTTACACATTTGAGCTAAATTTCATCAAAATTGGAGGTTTTTTACTCAAGTTATCACATTCACGGACACACACGCACGCACTTACACACGCACGCACTTACACACGCGCATACACACACATATAAAAATTTGAACGAATAGTGTTTTTGGCATCTGGGGACCTCAAAACAACAAAAAGTTATCATGGTCTCGGGCTTAAATCTTACCATGAGACCTACGGTAATAGCTTCTTCCCTATAGGGGAAATTAGCTAAAATTGCATACAGCTTAAGTATTACCATAGGTTAAGCATACTAAGGAGTATGCTTAATCTATGGTATTACTCATTAATTTGTTGTAATAAATACAAATTAGAATATATGACAGTACCGTACCGAATTTGTACCGAGAACCGAGGTACAAAATATTTTTCCGTACCGATCTGTAATTGTTGGTCTATACAAAACCTTTCAGGACTTTGGGATATGATTTGTTAGGCAAAAAGAATGAAAAATGTTCATATGAAGCTATGTCCTAAAACGCTTAGTTTTCCGTTTTATCTGTATGTGTGTGTTTTTTTTACTTAATACGTTATATCTTAGGAACATCTGAAGATATAGATCAAACTTGGTACATGTATTACTTCTAATAAGATCCATTTTGGTATGAAATATATCAAGTTTCTACTATGTACCATTTAAAAATGGCAGCCATTTTTTTTTTTTCAAAGCTAAATATCTTAAAAACCATAAAATTTATGAAAAAACTGTAGGAATCAAAAAAGTTGTGTCATTTTGTCCTAAAAATTAAAAATACTAAGATTATAACGATTTTATTTTAACCCATTGGCTTACCTGAAATTTTCCACCTGACAAACCGTTCAGTTTCCTAAGAAAAATTACATAAATGTAGACTTTTACTAAAACTGTCGTTATAGCAACAATTATTGCTCAATTTACTTAATTTTTGCACTAATCTTTAGAAAAATAAATTATCTACAAGAAGAAGATACTTTTGACAGCATTTATGTATGGTAAAGTAGGGGGCAATACTATTGCCCCCTACTTATATAGTTTATAAAAAACATAAATTTTAAAAGGAGTTACATGTAAAAACAAAAAAATAATGTTTCAGACCAACAGCTATTATGTACTTGTGGGTTATTTATTTTTTTACGTGAAAATAAAAAATGTTAGTGATACATTTATATTTGACCTAGATATAACATATTTTCCAAAATCATATTTTTCCTAAATTTGACTAAGTTTCCCCAAGGATGGGCATATGCATAAAAAATACATACAAACAAAAAATGAAAACTATTTAAAACAACAAATAAACAAAAAAGGAAAAATTTAAAAATAAAAGAAATATTTTTTTTATAAAAAGTGCTATCCCGAGTATACTCGGGGTTGCACGTCCGGGCTACTTTCGGCGGCCCCGAGTATACTCGGGGTTGTGAGCCAATGGGTTAAATAACTGAGAAATTGTAATTTGTATAAGTTAACCCTTTCAGTGCTATGGCCCGATATATCGTCTTTTGAATCTGTTATCAATAAACACTGTTACTGCTTCATAAGCGATTGTACCGTTAGGCGCTCAGTCTGCAGTCTGAGTCTGACATGTGGTGAAACCTGGTAGACACGAATTGAACTACCTCGTCCAGCGCCTAGTCTCTATAATACCAACTGATCCACTGCAGCTGCTAGCCTGACCAGTGGCTGTGCGGTCTAAGGCGTTACCTTCCCGGCCGGGGGTAACACTTGGATCGAGGGTTCGAATCTCGTCACAGTCGGTGGTTTTTATGTGCAACTCATGGAGAGTTCACCTGTCTGTGGCAGAGTTGAAGGGGAGGGCGGACCTTAAGCAAACGGTGGACGGCTCGGGTCCAAGCTGACGGGATGGGTGGATTCTTTGTGAGTTGCACATCTGATCAGGTGTTTTGCTACTTTTTACCTATCCTTTACTGTGTGTGTCCAGCGGAAGCACGTTTTTATTAATTTTAACTGTTCAGGCGTTCAATATATTAAAAAAATCAACAAAACATCACGGATTCAACTACTCCTTTCAGAAGCTTAGCACTCAAAGGATTAAAACATGCCTTTTTGCAATTTACGGACTAAAAAAAATCATGTTTTAACTTGTACAAATTACAATTTATCAATTATTTAAAATTATATAGTTAAAATCTTTTATTATTATTTTTAGGACAAAATGTCACAACTTTTTTGATTCTTACAGTTTTTTCATAAATATTACGGTTGTTAAGATATTAAGATTTGAAAACAAAACATGGCCGCCATTTTGAAACTGTACAAAGTAGAAATTTGATACTCCATACCAAAATAGGTCTTATTAGTCATCATGTATGTACCAAATTTGATCTTGATACTTTAAGAGGTTCATAAGATATGTTAAATTATGTAAAAATCACATACAGACAGATAGACGGAAAACTATAGGTTTCAGGACATATGTTCATATGAACTTTTTTTCTTATTTTATATGTACAATCACATCCTGAATTTTTAGAAAACATTTTCCGAACACCCATTGCCCGTGGTCCGTGGGTGCAATAACTCTCGTAAAAATGGTCCGGTTTTGATGAAAATTGGTACAAACATGTAAAGCAACATTTATGACTTTAAGTTTGAAAACCAGCCAAATCGCTCCATCCAAAGGGCTATTTGGGGGGTTTTGTACCCCGAAATGGGTTTTTTGAGTTGTTTACAGATAATATTTGAGTGAATAAGATTTTACTTTTCACTATTACATTCAGATTAAAAAACAAACAATTTGGTGTTTTGATCATTGATCTATGTCAATTGGTTACAGAGATATTGAAAGTGCTAAACACAGTGCGCTGTCCAATGTTATTCTTATGGAGAAATTTTATATCTCGCTTATTATCAAATTATCTTGACAAAACTTGCTATATTCATTCATATCGTGGTGGTTTATTGATATTTCCACAAAAAATAATTTTTTTGCTTATAGTTCCCGAAGCAGCAAACCTGCATACTCAGACCCCATGTTATTCTTATCGAGAGTAAGTAAAATGTTATCTCCGTTTACTATACCGTTTACTCCGTATTCTTGGATGACCATAAGAATGTTTTCGGAATATTTGTTGACCTTCGTAAGGCTTTTGATATGGTTAACCATAAATTGTTGCTTGAAAAATTGAAATATTTTGGTATTAAGAGGTAAAGCTTTTGACTGGATTTCAGCATTTGTCAAGGGAAGAACTCAATCAGTTGAAATATCTTTCATTGATAATAATGGTTGCTTGTGCTCCGAGAAATCCAAAGAGATTGTAGTAACTGCTGGTGTTTCTCAGGGGACTGTCTTAGGTCCAAATCTTTTTATTTTGTTTATAAACGATATGCCTCAAGAAATATTCGCTGCCAATGTTTGCTTGTTTGAGGACGATACCTCTCTGAGTGTTGTTGATGATTCCCAAGAGAATCTAGAGCTTAAAACTTTTATACAATGTAGTATCTTATTACAGTGGCTAAGTGACAATCATCTGGTTTTTAACCCTGGAAAAACTAATTTTATAGACTTTAGATTAAGGAATTCAGGAGATTCTGCAGTAATAACAATAGGTGAGGATGACATTGAATCTTGTTATGTCACAAATTTTCTAGGGGTCATTATCGACTCCCGACTAGACTTTTCCAAACATATTGAAAAGGTTTCAAGCAAAATTAATAGTAGCATATTTCTTCTTCAAAGACTCTCCCAATTCTCCAAAAGAGAAATTCTCCTGACGGCTTATTTTTGTTGCCTATTTCCTCATATTTCATACGGGGTCGCAATATGGGGAGCAGAGTCTTCTAGAACTAAGAAAATATTTTCACTGCAGAAAAAAGCCATATGACTGATTTATGGTATGGACCGATACGCATCATGAAGAGGTGTGTTTTCGGCAAACAACTTGCTAACATTTCCATCGATTTACATTTTAGAGTGCCTTTCATTTCTGGTTAAAAACAAACACGTTTTTCCTCAACGCATTGCCAATAGATATAATTTCCGCAACACTAACCTAATCTATATTCCCCGACACAACACAACTTCCTTTCAAAACCAAACTTACTATTCTGCCATTAAACTTTTTAATGTTCTCCCCCAAATCTTGAAAACTCAGGTGGATGTTGTAAAATTTAGATATAGGCTAAAAAAATACTTGATTGAAAAAGAGTACTACAGTGTTAAAGATTATATATCTGAAAGAAGGGATGTTTAGTTGGAAATGAATTATGTATTTTAGCAGTCTGTTATTTTAGCTATTTAAGTTTGAATTTGTGACGATTGTCAATGCTGTATTTTTATAGTCGTGTGACAATAAAGTATTCTTGATTCTATAAACATAAATTAACAAAACTTGGTATGTGGCTTTACCTAGTTGAGTTTTATTGATATATGAATAAAAACCCATTTTTTGTGTTCCTTGTTTCAGCAAACCTGCATACTCAGACACCATGTTATTCTTATGGAGAAATATTAAAATGCCAAAAATTGTTTATTTATGAATGTATATTGATGAAACTTGGTTTGTGGCTTTATGTGGTATTAAGGTACACATATATGCATTGGAAGTTCGCTGATTGTGCAGGTTTGCTGCTACGGGGGTATTAATTTAAACAACACTGATGTTAGTAGTTAACACGTTCAATGCTGACAAACATGTTTAAACATGAAAATCACATATGTTTCAATGTTAATTAGAATAGGATAATTAACATACTCCTCACCCAATGTGTTAACTGAACCGAATGAGCACAAATTTGTTGGGAAGATAGTTATTACATCAGAATAAAACCTTTGCCTACTCCTGTCGAAAGAATGCTTTAGGACTTTAAAAAGGTTATGGGCTATCGAGTTTATGGGTAAAGAAATGTTTTCTAATCAGGCATTATCCAAAGAAAAATTATAGATTTTCATTTAACTAACATTGGGCTTAGTGTTGAGATTGTAAATAAAACAAAAGAATCATCACAGCATGTTCAAAAACAACCATTCACTTTTAAAAATAACACTTACTTGGTAAAGTAACATGTAATTTTTGTGAGAATAGTGATTAGAACCAATGTATACACAACTTTAACATGATTACATAAAAAAAAAAACATATGATTATGTTATGTATAAATTGCTAGAAAAATTAAAAATTAAGGTCGAATAATATAAAGAGGACATGTCCAAAATAAAAATAAACGAGCAAATAAGCAAAGCAAATATGCTCCCCTTGGACCTCTCCCGTGTCCAACGGTTCCTCAACCGTGAAGATAAGTACTCAAGGCATTTGGAACAGACTGGCTGTTCATGCAAAGCTCTGTCCCCCCAGGTGCTTTAACAAAATGAAACTAACTTCTCAAAATAACACTGTACTGTGTTTGCGAACCAAGCCGCGACGGGCTACTAGTAATATTTATTCCTTGGCAGTGTTAACAAAAAACCAAAAAAGGATAAACATTTATTACTTATAAAGTGATTATCACTGGTAATCAGCTGAAGGTGTTGCTGAATGATTGGCCGACAGCAAGACCCTTGGACACACTAGAAGAATATCTACATTGGAGCAAGAAGAATATAACTATCCATTTTAATTAATTGTTATTGTAAACTGATGCTGTACATTTCTCTAAGAAATTGTAATAAATAGTTTAAGATTTCTGATAAAGATATTTGGCTATGTCTGTGACTAGTTTATAACTACAGTACACCTCGGATTATCCGGACGCGAATCATCCGGATCCCGGATCAACCAGACAAGGTTGTCTGAAATAAAAGTTGTAAATTACAGTCAAAAGTGGTGATTTTTCTTCTTAAATCAAATCAAATCAAATTCTTTATTGACACAATAAACGTTACATAAATTGCTATATGTAGGAACAGGTGTCTCGTCAATGTATGATACAATATACACAGGAGGGGTGTGCGAGTAGTGAATTTTTGAATCGAGTCGAGTAGTGACAATTATTTTCGAGTTTCGAGTATTTTCGAGCGAGTATTTGCCTTCAGTTGGTAGTTTAAAATAGTATAATGGGATTTGGATACCACCATAAATTTGATAATCTAAACACGATTTCTAACTAATACATGAAGCAATACAAAGTTTTGGCCAGTACAATCAAACTGGATTACGTATTGACAAGTAAAACACGATTTGACATTTGTTTCTGGCCGATAACACGGTCCAGATGTCATTTGGCCAATATCATCTGGTCCAAACCAGTCATCGCTTAAAATCATTAGTTACAGCCGATATTAAGTGACCCGGTCGCCACTTTTGCCGATATTATGTATACTGTTGTAATTTTCAGCCTTTATTACGTGATCCAGTCGTAATTTTTGGTCGATATTATGTTTTCCATTGTCATTTACGGCCGAAATTACCCGGTCGATCGTCATTTTCGGCCGATTTTACGCGAAGCCTTTTGCGGCCGAGACTACGCGATTTGGCCGGTCGCAATCGTTAGCGATCGTCATTTTTAACCGATTTTACTGATGCGATCGCCTTTTGCAACTGTTACTACAAGTTTTGGCCGGTCGCAATCGTTAGCGACATATTTTCAAAACTTTCAAACTTTAGAGTATTTTCAAAACTTTGAGTCGAGTTCGAGCATTAAAATACTCGGCCGAAAACTCTAAGTTTCGAGTACTCACACACCCCTAGTACATAGGATATATCGGGTGTCCCACGAAGATGTCGCTATTTTTGAATAAATATACCAGACATATCGAACATGCTACAAACTTGAAACTCTACAGTTATAATAAATACATATGTAAAAACATACCCCCGAGTCTCATTTGATTCTGATTAATCAGAACAAAATGGCGGAACATCAAAATAATGGTGCTTTTTCGTTAAAGTAATTTTATTTGCAAAACCATTTCAAATTAATTCTTGACTTTTTACAATGTTATTAAGTACTAAATAAAATTAAAGAAATTAACCCTTTGAGTGCCACAGCGTCGCTCACAGCGACGCGATGTGTTTACGCATAAATTGCCGAGCGTCGCTGACAGCGACTCTCGGTATTTTACGTAGTACTTCATATCAAAACAAGGTACTGGCTTTCAAAGTATTTTGTTTTGATCCAGAAGCTTCCAGCTATCAGCTCTGGTCTGTTAGCAGACCCTAATTTAGTCATCTCTGTCGCAGATGTCGTCTGTATTTGTTGTTGTGTAATGTTATATGTTTGTTGTTGACGTAAATATCACTTATATTATTGTTATTGAAGTTATACTTTAGTGTTTTTTACTTCCTATTTACGTATGAAATAAAAATAAGTAGCAGAATGGATAGAAACTACTTGAGTGACCTTCGGGAATTAGTTTACAATGATCTTGGAAACAGTGTCATTGTCGTAGATTCAAAGTTTTTGTGAAAGTAAAAGATACACATACATCTTTTGTTTTCTAGTTTATTGTGCATTTCATTTACTTTGGTAGGCCTAATGCTTATATACTAGTAATAATAAACATGTTTACTGACAACAAACTAAAAAATAATATTTGTTTATATTACAAAATTGTACTTCAACGTTGCTTAGTAACCACATAGCCTAAGCCTAGGGCCTTTTTTGAATTGTAACATATTTTCATTTTTTTTTTGCAAACATTAATTGATATTGATGATTTATACATCAGTTTTGATCAGCATTTTCTGCTCTTTCTGCCTATTGGGTTGAAAAATATCAAATTAAATTTTTAGCATAATTTATGTAAGTCAAAGTTGAAAAAAAAAAATTTTTAATTTGTTTTATATAAAAACATATTTTTTATGCCCCAATTTATTTTATGATTATAGTTACTTTATACTATACTTTCATAGAGGATTTATTCATAAACAAAATAAATAAAAAATTACATGGATACCTCTAAAATTGTATTTTATATGATATTTTATGTAAACAACTACATTTTCCATTGAAATTAGCCCGGCAATTTATGCATAAGAAATGGCCATGATGCCGCGGCACTCAAAGGGTTAAAGAGTTAGGAAAGTAGTAAATCATAAATTAAATTAATTTTATTCATAACCCTTCATTCAAACTGATGTCCATCAATCGCTATACACTGATGGCAACGAAACAAAAATGAGTCATAAGGGTTTTTGAAAAATTGCCGAGGTATCAACAACAGTTCCTCTTCAATCAATCTCATTAATTCATCTTCTGTCGAAATGTTGTGAGAATAAACCTTTTCTTTCAACAAGCCCCATAGGACATTGTGACAGATGATGAATTAATGAGGTTGATTGAAGAGGAACTGTTGTTGATACCTCGGAAATTTTTCAAAAACGCTTATGACTCATTTTTGTTTCTTTGTCATCAGTGCATAGCGATTGATGGACATCAGTTTGAATGAAGGGTTATGAATAAAATTAATTTCATTTATGATTTACCACTTTCCTAACTCTTTAATTTTTTAATTTTATTTAGTACTTAATAACATTGTAAAAAATCAAGAATTAATTTGAAATGGTTTTGCAAATAAAATTACTTTAACGAAAAAGCACAATTACTTTGATGTTCCGCCATTTTGTTCTGATTAATCATAATCAAATGAGACTCGGGGGTATTTTTTTACATAGGTATTTATTATAACTGTAGAGTTTCAAGTTTGCGAAACGTCTGGTATATTAATTCAAAAATAGCGACCTCTTCGTGGGACACCCGGTATTTTTTATAGGATATATTAAACCGAATTACCTTTCAGAAGATAAGTATTTCTTAACAAACCCATGGATTTTCAAAACAAATTCTTTAAGTGTTTCCGTTGTTTTATCCAGTGACATTCCAGAAGAATATAAGTTAAATATAAAATAACGAGTTTTTGTAAACTCGTCTAAAACTTGTTCAATGCCCTCCAGTGTAGAAACCTTCCTCTTCAATACCTAAAAAAATGGTATCAAGTTTAGACTATAACTTTCATGTTATTGATTTACAGCAACAGAATTAATCACAATAAATATATCCATTTAAGGGCCACTTTCTACAAATAAGACTAATCTAAGTTTGTATTAATCCTGTTTGAATATCAATCGCAGGTTTAAACTAATTCCTCTTTTTCCATTGTATTTTCGTGAAGGATTAGTTTAATCGAAAAAAGAGTAAGTTGGCTGCACTGCTGGTTTAAAATTGTACTTGATAGGTTTTTTTATAGGTACGGGAATTTTTACAAAATAGTAGAACTTTGAGTGCATTGTTTTTTAAAACAAATAAAAGAGAACAATTATGGACAGAACAGAAGTAGGAGTAAAAGTGGAAACGAGAGAAAATTCAACATAAGAAGTGCTAAAGCTCCAGAAAAAATGTTCAAGGATTTGATTCAATTTTAGAGTGAAGGGTATGGCCTGAAAATGGAGTGTTTATGAAAACAACATGATTTGATTCAGCTTAGATTAGAGAAAGAAAGTATTTTTGGCTAAGCCAGATATTTGCCAACAACTTAGACATGTGTTTGAAAATATTGCTAAAATTGAAATAAACAGTTCAGTTTTAAAACATAAGCTTGAATTTAAACTAGGTTTAAATGTAGAGTGGTTTGCAACAACTGAATTTTTTAAATAAGTAATAAAGATGTTATGTCACTTAAAAATATTTATTAAATTTAGATTAAACTAAATATTGCATTCCAGAATAATTAACTAATTTGGTATGTATTTGACTAAGTTAGTTAGTATTTAGGCCAAGAGGCCACCTTCACTGAAGGTGGAATTTCTTGGTTTTTATCACTTTTGCTAGATATTTCGTCTCTGTTGATTAGTCTCTAATTCTTCAAAGTCTTCGCCTTCGATTTCATACATCTATAATCATCTTTGTAAGGATGAAATCGGAGGCGACGACTTAATATATGGCTTAATTCATAATCATCTATAGTAGTAAAATACATTCTAACTTTAGTTAGTTGTTCTGGAACGCAATATTTAGTTTAATTGAAACATTACACATATTTTTAAGTGATATAGCAACTTTATTTATTTCAGTTGTTATTTCAACTTTATTTATTTATGCATATATATACATTCATAGTCTGTATAGTTAATTCTGCTGTTTAAAGAATCAAACGGTCAATCAAAATATTAAAAACATTACCTTATTAGTACAGGACAGTTAGAGATTAACCTGGAACAAATTAGTTAAAGTATGAAACCTCCTGCGATGTGTTCCTGACATATCCCTCGTCGTTTCCTGAAAATTCCCAAAAATTCCCACCTTGGGAAAATCTGCCATCTTTGAAAATGGCGGGAAAAGTAAATAATCATATAAGCATTTACTTAAAACGGTATTATTTAATAACTAAACAATTTGGTATAACCATGTACATTTCAAAATGTTCACTATGAAAACATCTACACAAAAATATTATATTAAGTAGTGATATTTTGTATTTAACGGTAGTAAATACAATTAAAAGTTGATTTTTCAGTTTAAAAATATTACATTTTTCTATTCTTTCGGATTTTCTGCTGTCAGTATTCAAAATAGACAAATTTTACTTATTATCAAAGTTGAAGACAGTTAAATTCCACACAATATTCATATAAAATACATGAGATTTGACCAAAAGTAACGTCAACACCAAGTGCTAAAGTCTACTAATTTACTCAGCGTAAACAACAACTCAGAGTGGAAGAACAAACACCTACAGACCATTCTACCATAAGTTTTTACCACTATGATTTTGTGCTTAACCACAACCCACTGAAATTGTTGAGGTAATTGAGGAAAATGTCCTTTAAATATTAAAAATATAAAAACTCAGTTAAAATCCGCCATATTGGAAAATGGCGGAAAAAAATCGAACAATGCATGGTTTCACTAAATTTGTTCAATAGCTTTACCATTTAGAAATCGCAAAAAATAACATAATTTACCTTACAAAAAATACCATATTTTGTGTTGATATTTCGTTAATTTAGTTAATTTAACGAAAACTAATAATAATAATTAAACTTAATTATTTTATCAACTTGAAAGTTAATTTTTTTGGAAGAGCCTTAACTAAAGTCAATTTCGATGTTGTGTACTTAATCAAAATAAAACTTAAAATCTAAACGAAATACACACTCATATTATTAATAACTTACTGCTTGCAACTTTGAACATTTTAGACATAAAACTATCAATAATTTGTACAAACTTATCTGGACTTATTTACATATTAGTGGACTTATTTACTAATGTGATATCAACCGTGTATGTCAGTCGATGAGTGTGGATTTTTGCGGGAGTACAAGTAACACGAGCTACCAACATCGAGTGGTGTGCCCCAGGGTTCCATTCTTGGCCTCACATTTTTTCTTATTTTTATCAATAATCTTTCTGTAGATATCGCATCAACCAGAGCCTTCCTTTACGCCGACGATACATCTCTTTCATTGTCCAGCCCTACTGTGGAGTCTCTTGAACAATCAACGTTTATAGAAGCCAACGGATTACTTCAATGGTTTCTCAGCAACCTGCTCTCAATAAATACTCTTAAAACCCAGCTTCTTAATTTCCATATTTCTGATAGATTTTCTCCGGCTTTCAGCTTCCATTTGGACAAATTTAATGGTGCAAACAAAAGTTTGGGTTTCAAAATAATTATAAGTAAAGTTTAAAAAAAATTGGGCTGCAAAATCCCCTTAAAATGGTGCGAGCTGTCTAACTCATGAAAATAGACACTTCCATACCTGTGTATACTAAATTTCATCAAGATCAGACTTCTTTTACGAAAGTTAGCGCGCCTTCGGACACACACACACACACACACAAACGTATATATACTGTATGTGTGTGTGCACCAATAACATTTGTGTGTTTAAAAACTTAAATAGAAACTATTCATCCATAACATGACATTTTGAAGTGTTATTTATGTAGTTAACCTTAATTAACTTAATAAATCATCGTCAAAAATTTAACTTTTAAATTTGTAAGCCGTTTTTATAAATTATATCTTTTATTTGGAAATTTAGCCAGTTAATCAATAATCTTTTAATATCTGGAAAACCACTATTTTTAAATTTGTACAAAATTTAGATAAAAAACGTTTTTGTTTAAAAAGGCATTTTGAAAAAAACCAACTTCAATGAAATCGGATATATATTAATCAAGTTATGAGATTTTATAAATTCAATGGCAGCCGTCTTTAATGGCCGCCATTTTAGTGTCCTGCATTGTTTTCAAGTGGCTCCCTATCTAAAAAGTTACCTTTTGGCATCAACTATGACCACAGGTCTATGTACCATATCTGAATCAAAAAGTGTCGCTTTTTTGGTGTACCCGACGTACTAATATCTCAAAAATCAACAAAACCATTTTTACTTTCTCCCCTTATATATAGTATATGGAGAAAGTATTGTTTTCGTCAAAATTTTCGTATTTGAGTTGTTGGTGGAAATATTCGTTTTGGTGCTCCCTGAACCCAAAAAAGTGATTTTTACGTGATGTCTGTGTGTCTGTCTGTCTGTATGGATCTGTACAGAGCTACAGCTCTAACCAATGGTCCGATTTTTACGAAAAATGGTATGTAGCTACTAATCCACGATATCTCCAGGCGTTTTTTGCATTTTTTGGAATTTTTATTTTTAAGGGTAATTATCCTCCAAAAACCGCCAAAAAACATGAAAAATCAAGATTTCTCAATAACGGCTCTAACGATTTTGATTAAACTTTAGTCGTTTGTAGACCTTTAGTTTTCCAACAAAATGACACCACCTGCATTTCTGTAAAAATTCGGGATCAGAAATTACAAGTTTTAAAATATACAAAATACAGATTTTTTGATTTTTCATAAAAAAAATATAAATATAAAAATATTACTATTCACCATTAAAAAGAGCTTAAAAACTAAATAACTTAGTATTTTGAATTACTATTCTACAATTACTGGTTGCGGAGAAAATTTTCATTTTCATTTTGCGGTAAACGCAGTACGTTGTCCAATGTTATTCTTATGGGGAATACAAAAATTACTATTTCTCTCTTATTTATTGATCAATTTTGTTCAAACTTGATATGCTTGTCAAGTTAGCATGTTGAACAACAGAGGAAATTCAAAATGTGTTGCCCCTTAATAACCCAGTGGGGGCATTTCCCCTCTTAAAACCACGTGTGAAGCGATGGATTCTGTGGTGCCTCCTAAACAGGGATTGGGGTGGATATTTTTTTAAACAACTTCTTTACAAGATTTTCTGTACATTCGACCGTGCTTTATATTCTATATTTAGTAAATAAAAAGTAATTTATTCATTAAAGTTGGGCTAAAAGGGAAAAAGTATGTGTCAGTTTCCTGATACCGTTTATTTATTATTATTGCAGTATCAATAACGCATATTGTGTTAAAAAATTAATCATCTCATTTTAAATACTATTATGAATTTAATTTTAATTTATAGTCTTTATATTTAATATTTTATTTTTATTTTAGCGAATTTCCCCTATGGGGAAGAAGCTATTACCGTAGGTCTCATGGTAAGACTTAAGCCCGAGACCATTATAACTATTCATTTTGAGGAGGTCCCCAGATGCCAAAAATACCATTCGTTCAAATTTGTATATATGTTATATTTATATATATACTGGGTGGTGCAAAAAGAACGCATGAATTTGAGTTGAGTGGAGTGGGAGGAGTGGGAGTGGGGGGAGTGGGAGGAGCGGAGTGGAGGGGCGGGGCCTGGTTGTTTTGTAGGTTAGGGCATCCAGTTTTAGTAGCAATGGCGCAGTGGACCGTAGCGCATCGCGTCTTTGCTGTTGAACATTTCTTCAAAAGTAATGAATCTGTTATTACTGTTCAACGGCTTTTCCGCACACAGTTCAATGTTCCGCGAAATGGTTTGATACCTGATCGCAACACAATACTTAGTTGGGTTGCCTCTTTTCGCACAACTGGATCAGTTATGAAGCAGAAGTCGTCTGGTCATCCTCGCATGGCGCGAACTTCACAAAATGTTGGCAGAGTAAGGGCGTCTGTTCTTCAAAGTCCTCGCCGGTCCACTAGGCGGCGCGCTCCAACTCTGGGCTTGTCTCGACGTTCGCTGCAGCGCATCCTGAAGGATGAGTTAAAATTTCATCCTTACAAAATTATGATCGTACAGAAGATTTATGAACGTGATTACGAACAAAGGAGACTGTTTTGTGAGAGAATGCTTGATGTTCTTGCCACGGATGATGTTTTGTTAATGATGAGTGATGAAGCACACTTTCATTTGGACGGTTATGTCAATAAGCAAAACTGTTGCTATTGGGCAACAGAAAACCCAAAAGAATAGCACCAAAAACCACTGCACAGTGCAAAAATGACCGTTTGGTGTGGAGTTTCGAAAGTGGGAATCGTTGGGCCTTACTTTTTTGAGGAAGGTGGTGTTAGTGTAACCGTGAACTCTAAACGATATGTTGCAATGTTACGCAATTTTTGCGGCCACAACTTGCAACCTTAGGGATCAACAGAGCAGAAATGTGGTTCCAACAAGACGGAGCTACAGCACACACGGCTAATGAGTCCATGGCAGTTGCGCGAAGGATGTTTCCTCGACATTTGATTTCACGTTTTGGCGATATCCACTGGCCTGCACGCTCCCCAGATCTCACGGTGTGTGACTTTTTCCTATGGGGATACTTGAAAAGCAAAGTTTATTGCAACAAACCCCGTACGATAGGAGACCTGAAAGCTGCAATATGGGAAGAAATCACAGCTATTTCCAACGAGATATTTTCAAAAGTAATGGAAAACTTTGAAGAAAGACTTTTGATGTGTATCAACGCGGAAGGACGCCATCTGTCTGAAGTAATCTTCAAAAAGTGATCAGTTCATTACAAACAGTGCATATCGATATACCAATGAACAAAGTCATAATTGGATAATCTAAACATTGTATTGGCGTGAGTCCATTTTGTATGTAATGACAATAAAGAAAATTATACTGGTTTGAAATTCATGCGTTCTTTTTGCGCCACCCAGTATATATATATATATATGTGTCCGTAAGCACGATAACTCTAGTAAAAAAGGTCCGATCTTAATGTAATTTGGTACAAATGTGTAAATTACCATTTGTTTAAACGAACTCGAAAACCATACGAATCGCACCATCAGAAGGGGGGTTTTTTGGGGGTTTTGTACCCCAAATCTTTTTTGGGGTTTCCACATGTAATTTTTATTTTAATCAAATTTTAATTTTTACTATTGAATTCATCATAAAGAAAACAAACTATTTGGTATTTTGATCATTGCTCTACGTCCATTGGTTACTGAGATATTGAAAGTGCTAAACACAGTACATTGTCTAATGTTATTCTCATGGAGAAAAAGAAAAATTGTATATCTTGCTTATTTATGAACATAAACTGACGAAATTTGGTATATGGCTTCATCTGGTTGTGGTTTATTGTTGTTTGCACAAAAAAAATTTTTCGCCTATTGTTCCCGTAGCATTTTTCGCGTATTGTTCCTAGGTACTTGGTCCCCATGTTATTCTTATGGAAAATAATTAAAATGTTACATATCGTTTATTTATGAATGAAACTTGGTATGTGACTTCACTAAGATGAGTTCTATTGATATTTGCATAAAAACCCATTAATTTGTGTTCCTTGTTGCAGCAAACCTGCGTACTCATCCCCAATGTTATTCTTATAGAGAATAATTAATATTTTAAATATCACTTGTTTGTGAATATATTTCTTATGAATCATGTTAAGTGTTTTAATGTGTTATGTTATATATTCATTAGAAATTCACTGAGTATGCAGGTTTGCTGCAACGGGGGTATTTATATCATTACTTATGTTGTGACAGCTTAGAATTAAATTAATTACGAGTTTCGTTAATAACGATAAATCCCCACTGAACTCTAACTTTGTTATTAAGTATTTTGCTTAATTTTTTTAGTTAAATAACTATATTTTATTAAATATAGTTACTATTACAAAATGCTGATGTCCCAGAGCATCTTCAATGAAAGAAACGTCAATGTGACAAGATGAAATGCCAAAGAAGAAATCAAATATTAATGAATATGTAAATAAGTCCAAACAAGTATGTAGAAATTATTAATAATTTTATGACACTTATGTTGTAAGCAGTAAGGGATTAATAAAATGTGTGTGTATTTCGTTTAGAGTTTAGTTTTACTTTGATAAAATACAGAAAACAAAATTGGCTTATGTTAAGGCTCTTCCAAAAAAATCAACTTTCTAGTTGATAAAATAATTAAGTTTAATTATTATTATTATTTTTAGTTAAATTAACTAATTAACGAAATATCAACACAAAACATGGTATTTTTGTGTAGAGTAAATTACTCTGTTTTTTCCGATTTCTAAATGGTATAGCTGTTGAAAAAGTTTAGTGAAAACATGCATTACTCGATTCCTTTCCGCCATTTTCCAATATGGCGGATTTTAACTGAGTTTTGATATTTTTAATATTTAAAGGACATATTTTCTCTAATACTTCAACAATTTCAGTGGTTGTAGATGTTCTTAAGCACAAAATCATAGTGGTAAAAACTTATGGTGGAATGGTAGGTGTTTGTTCTTACACTCTGAGTTGTTGTTTACGCTGAGTAAATTAGTAGACTTTAGCGTTACTTTTTGGTGTTACTTTTGGCCAAATCTCATGTATTGTATATGAATATTGTGCGGAATTTAACTGTCTTCAACTTTGATAATTAGTCAAATTTGTCTATTTTGAGTACTAGCAGCGGAAAATCCGAAAGAATAGAAAAATGTCATATTTTAAAACTGAAAAATCAACTTTTAATTGTAATTACTAACGTTAAATGCAAAATATCACTGCTTAATATAATATTTTTGTGTAGATATTGTCATAGTGAACATTTCGAAATATACATGGTTATACAAAATTGATTCGTTATTAAATAATACCGTATTAAGTAAAAGCTTACATAATTATATACTTTTCCCGCCATTTTCCAAGATGGCGGATTTTCCCAAGGTGGGAATTTTTGGGAACTTTCAGGAAACGACGAGGGATATGTCAGGAACACATCCAAGGAGGTTTCATACTTTTAACTAATTTGTTCCAGGTTAGGGCATTCTTTTGCATAACTGTCCTGTACTATATAGGTTAGGAAAACAAGATTAATCCAAAATGGTGGGTTAACTCAAAACGCGCTTCCAATTAAACAATTCTTAAGATTAAACTCCAGATGAGCAGTGGAGAAAGCCACATAGAGTTTAATCCTTTTTAACAGTTTAAACTGGGTTGGGGAAAGCGGCCCTAAGTGAATTATTAATGATTAAACTATGCAATCATTGGACTATAATCATTTGTGTGTCAAGTGACTTAAACTCTCAGCTTTCCTCGTAAACCTGACATAAATATTTGGAATTTTACTCTCAGCTTTCCTCGTAAACCTGACATAAATATTTGGAATTTTACTCATTAGCCAAAATTACAGGCTAATTTTGTAATTATGTATAGATTACCATTTGTCTTAACATTTGATGTGAGGTGATTATGATTAAGCTAAATTAAAACTGTAGATTTTAAATTAGATGCTCTAAACGGAGTGTATTCCTTGACACTATCACATTGAAAGAAGAGGAAATGGATTTATTTGCTTGTTGGATAAATTATGTGATCTTGAGTCTCAAGAACCATACATTCTAATATACATTGGTTTGTATCATGCATAAATCTAGCATCAACACCATTAGAGTGATACGCCACGTCTCAACTGATTAAAAATTGGTTACCTCTTGAAGCAACTGATGGAGAAAGCTCCCAATAATCATGATGGGAGAGTCAGAGTCGATACCACGGTACATGTCACTGAGTACAGAGCGCCGCATGCAGAACAATGAGCCAACCACAGTGGTCCCTGAGATCAGAGTGTCGGGGTGGGTGACCAACAGCCCACCCTCGTTGTCCACCACCCAGCAACCCTCCTGGCCCTCCACAGGCCTAGCTGTCACACTCACAATGTCCCCCACAGACAAGCTGCTGTTGGCCCTGCAACAAGAACAATGAGCCAACCACAGTGGTCCCTGAGATCAGAGTGTCGGGGTGGGTGACCAACAGCCCACTCTCGTTGTCCACCACCCAGCCTTCTACAGGCCTTCTACAGGCGTTGTCCATCTGGCCTTCCACAGGCCTAGCTGTCACACTCACAATGTCCCCCACAGACAAGCTGCTGTTGGCTCTACAACAAGAACAATGAGCCAACCACAGTGGTCCCTGAGATCAGAGTGTCGAGGTGGGTGACCAACAGCCCACCCTCGTTGTCCACCACCCAGCAACCCTCCTGGCCCCCCACCGGCCTAGCTGTCACACTCACAATTTCCCCCACAGACAAGCTGCTGTTGGCCCTGCAACAAGAACAATGAGCCAACCACAGTGGTCTCTGAGATCAGAGTGTCGGGGTTGGGTGACCAACAGCCCACTCTCGTTGTCCACCACCCAGCAACCCTTTTGGCCTTCCACAGGCCTAGCTGTCACACTCACAATGTCACCCAGAGACAAGCTGCTGTTGGTCCTGCAACCAGAAAAATTACCCCACCACAGTGGTCTCTGAGATCAGATTGTTGGGGTGGGTGACCAACAGCCCACTCTCGTTGTCCACCACCCAGCAACCCTCCTGGCCCTCCACAGGCCTAGCTGTCGCTCACAATGTCCCCCAAAAATAAAACTGCTGTTGGCCCTGTAACCAGAGCTATGAGCCAACCACAGTGGTCCCCGAGATCAGAGTGTCGGGGTGGGAGACCAACAGCCCACCCGCGTTGTCCACCAGCCAGCAACCCTTCTGGCCTTCCACAGGCCTAGCTGTCACACTCACAATGTCCCCCACACACAAGCGGCTGTTGGCCCAGCAACCAGAACAATGACCCACCCACAATAGGCTCTGAGATCAGATTGTCGGGGTGGGTGACCAATAGCCCACCCTTGATGTCCACCATCCAGCAACCCTTCTGGACTCCCACAGGCCTAGCTGTCACACTCACAATGTCCTCCACTGACAAGCTGCTGTTGGCCCTGCAACCAGAGCAATGAGCCAACCACAGTGGTCCCCGAGATCAGAGTGTCGGGGTGGGAGACCAACAGCCCACCCTCGTTGTCCACCAGCCAGCAACCCTTCTGGCCTTCCACAGGCCTAGCTGTCACACTTACAATGTCCCCCACACACAAGCGGCTGTTGGCCCAGCAACCAGAACAATGACCCACCCACAATAGGCTCTGAGATCAGATTGTCGGGGTGGGTGACCAATAGCCCACCCTTGATGTCCACCATCCAGCAACCCTTCTGGACTCCCACAGGCCTAGCTGTCACACTCACAATGTCCTCCATTGACAAGCTGCTGTTGGTCCTGCAACCAGAACAATGACCCCACCAAAGTGGTCTCTGAGATGAGAGTGTCGGGGTAGGTGACCAACAGCCCGACCTCGTTTCCACCACCCAGCAACCCTCCTGGCCCCCACAAGCCTAGCTGTCACACTCACAATGTCCTCCACTGACAAGCTGCTGTTGGTCCTGCAACCAGAACAATGAGCCAACCACAGTGGTCCCTGAAATCAGAGTGTTGGGGTAGGTGACCAACAGCCCGCCCTTGATGTCCACCACCCAGCAACCCTTCTGGCCTCCCACAGGCCTAGCTGTCACTCACAATGTCCCCCAAAAATAAAACTGCTGTTGGCCCTGCAACCAGAACAATGACCCCACCACAGTGGTATCTGAGATCAGAGTGTTGGGGTAGGTGACCAACAGCCCGCCCTCGTTGTTCACCACCCAGCAACCCTCCTGGCCCTCCACAGGCCTAGCTGTCACACTCACAATGTTTCCCCCCCAAAAAAATCTGCTGTTGGCCCTGCGAACAGAACAATGAGCCAACCACAGTGGTCTCTGAGATCAGAGTGATCAGAGTGGGGTGGGTAACTAACAGCCCACCCTCGTTGTCCACCACCCAGCAAGCCTTCTGGCCCTCCACAGGCATCACACATACAATGTCCCCTTGCAATACACTGCTGTTGGTCTTGAACAAGACCAATAAACCCACTATTACTCAATGAATAGAGACAATTATTCAATTTATTATTTATTTCATAAATGTTTTGAAAACCTACAATACATGTTTTGAGTCACCCAGTTTATAGGTTTGCCCTTAGGTACTTCCCGAACACACACAGAGCACTATCTGATCAATGTTTCAATTTTTATTACTTAAACAGAATACCTTTTCATTTCTTTC
The DNA here is from genome assembly GCA_963675035.1 of Allygus modestus. Lineage (NCBI taxonomy): Eukaryota > Metazoa > Arthropoda > Insecta > Hemiptera > Cicadellidae > Allygus > Allygus modestus. Next base: position 118,742,511 of record OY776111.1, read on the forward strand.
AAAATTATCATTTCAACTAGACAGCATTTGTCTTTACATGTTTTGCTGCAGCAAACATGTTTAAACATGAAAATTACCATGTCGTACATGCACCATACCCGCATGGAATGTGTTAATGAATCTTAATAGATGGCTCATGCACATTAAAACTTGATTTAAAATTTGTGATTCCACTAACCTACTTCAACACCAGTACACACATTTATTCTTTAAAATCCCAATCATAAACTTCTTAAAATCAACTTTTTTTATTAAATTGTTGATGTGAGATGGCACCAGTACATTGAAAAATAAATAAGTGAAAATCATTTATCAATTTTTTTTAAAGCAAATATTATTTTACAAATTGCCATCAGAGCAGGATCTAAGCTTTAAAATTATATCTTATGTATAGATAATGGTTTAGTTGGCGACCAGGAATTACTTTAAAAAATTGCAAAGGACTCACCGTCTTGAGCAATCCAACCACTTGTTTTGTCAGTAGACAATTGTTTCACCCACGTGTCCTGGGGGCATCATCAGCACAGCTTTAGGAGTTAAAACATTTAGTAGTGAACTGGTAGTTGTTCTTGTTGAAACATAAAGTACGCAAACGAATAACACACACACATATTGCACCATGCACACAAATAAAACATTTAAAGGCTTGAAACTGACCCTAACCTCACTTTTTACTATTACACGTTACGAGTTTTGCTGGCGGACTGGATTTTGACACTTGAAGGCCTTGACTTGACCTGTCAAAATCCAGTCGGCCGGCAAAAATCGTAACGTGAAAAAGTAAAAAGTGAGGATAGGGTCAGTTTCAAGCCTTTAAATGTTTTATTCGTATACGTGGCGCAATATGTGTGTGTTTTATTCGTTAGCGTGCTTTATGTTTCGACAAGAACAACTACCAGTTCGCTACTAAATGTTTTAACTCCTAAAGCTGTGCTGATGATGCCCCCAGGACACGTGGGTGAAACAATTGTCCACTGACAAAACAAGTGGTTGGATTGCTCAAGACGGTGAGTTCTTTGCAATTTATTTATAGAAATTGGTTATATGTGAAGGGATAAAACTATATAAAAAAATACCATTTTGAAATAATTTAGACCTATAATGTTGTTATGTGTTTCTGGGGAACTATAAGCTGTATGAAAATAATGCCACTACCAACTAAACAAATAATTATACCAACAAAAAGGTTGCAACAGCTGAATGAACAAGTTAATTTAATGAAATATACATATCAACAATATAAACTTCACTTATTACTTGATCACTGTATAAGACGCCGACACACCCAGAAGACATGAATGAAGATATGAATGAATGATGAGTGTAGAATGGGTAAGATGCCTGATGTGAACATGTTTTAAATTGATGAAATACATTGGATGCTCATTTGCTCCTAACATACCATGATCCTCTCAAGACGCAAGTAACAGTGTCAGTATCTTGAGCATCACATGAGGCGAGAGCCAGGACGACTTCTCCACACACCTTCAGGTGTTCTATGGACATCACCTTGCATCGGGTATTGCTGTCTAGTCTTATAGGCCTGTAATTTAAATACAGATTAGGTATTGTCATTTTAAATAACCATCAAAATATTATTCTAAACCATTTGTTTCTTTTAGGTAACGAAACCAATTATAAAATAAATAATTTTTATTTTAAAGAAGAAACAAATGAGGCAATAACATTTTTAGGAGTTATTATTGATAAGAATCTAAATTTTGAAACACATATGGACATGTTATATAAAAAAATATTCAGTGGACTATTAGTATTGAGAAGACTATCAAAATTTTGCAACTCAAGTGTACTTTTAGCGAATTTCCCCTATAGGGAAGAAGCTATTACTGTAGTCGGCGTGGTAGGACCTAGGCCCGGGACCATGATAACTTTTCATTTTGAGGTCCCCATTTGCCAAAAACACCATTCGTTCAAAACTGTATGTATTGTGTATATATATATTTATATATATATATGTATCCGTGGGTGTGATAACTCTCGTAAAAATGGTCCGATTTTGTTGAAATTTGGTATAAACAGGAAAGCAACATTTATGACTTTAAGTTCGAAAACCAGCCAGATCGCTCTATCGAAAGGGGTATTTTGGGGGGGTTTGTATCCCAAAAATGGGTTTTTTGAGGTTTTTACGTATACCTCATATTTTAGTAAATCAAATTTTACTTTTCACCATTGGATTCGGCTTAAAAATACGAACAATTTGGTGTTTTTATCATTTCTCTACGTCAATTAGTTACAGAGATATTGAAAGTGCTAAACACAGTACGTTGTCCAATGTTATTCCGATGGAGAATAAAAAATTATATATCTCACTTATTTATCAACTTATCTTGAGAAAACTTGGAATATTGCTTTATATCATTGTGGTCTATCAATATTTGTACAAAAAACAATTTTTTTGCCGATAGTTCCCGTAGCAGCATACCTGCGTACTCAGCCCCCATGTTATTCTTATGGAGAATAAAAAAATGTTATCTCCCTTAATAATGAACATAAATTAATAAAACTTGGTATGTGGCTTTACCTAATTGAGTTATATTGATATTTGAATAAAAACCCATTGTTCTGTGTTCCTTATTTCAGCAAACCTGCATACTCAGCCGCCATGTTATTCTTATGGAGAAAAATTAAAAATGTGAAAAATAGTTTATTTATGAACGGAATGTATATTGATGAAACTTAATACGTGGCTTTATGATACATGTATATGCATTGGAAATTCGCTGAGTACCTATGCAGGTTTGCTGCTACGGGGATATTAAATGTATTTTGAAATCGGCACAGTATACTATGGTTTAATCTACTCTCATTTAATTAATGCAATACCAATATGAGGTAAATCTTCATCGTCCACAAAACATATATTTATCTTGCAAAAAATCGCAATTAGAACAATCTTTAAAAAAAAAAAATCATCCAGGTAAGCAAATTTTTTAAAACAATCAAATACTAGCTGTCTTAGTACCAGGTTTCACCCGGGAATACAACAGTTGTGTGAGCTGCATTCTGCGGTTGACCTGTGCAACTGCTACGGAAATCATATTCAGCTGATAGAATTTTCATCAGCTCAAACCAAAGTGAATGCTCATAAGAATAACACAGGATAGGAACTTTGAAGCCTCGTAGGGCATATCCCTTTGGGAATTTCTTAACATCATTTCTTAGTGGTTACCTACGTTATGGAAAGAGTACACGTGCCAAATTTCAAGGTTTGGTCTGGGGGATGATCAGTTTTTTAGCGAACTTCCCCTATAGGGAAGAAGCTATTACCATAGGTCTCATGGTAAGACTTAAGCCCCAGACCATGATAACTTTTCATTTTGAGGTCTCTAGATGCCAAAAACATCATTCGTTCAAATAATTATATATATATATATATATATATATATATGTGTCCGTAAGCACGATAACTCTCGTAAAAAAGGTCCGATCTTAATGAAATTTGGTACAAACGTGTAAAGTACCATTTATTTGAACGAGTTCGAAAACCAGACGAATCGCACCATCCAAAGGGGGGTTTTGTACCCCAAAAATGGTTTTTTTGGGGTTTCTACATGTAACTTTTATAAAAATCAAATTTTAATTTTCACCATTGAATTCAGCATAAAAAAACAAACAATTTGGTATCTTGATCATAGCTCTACGTCAATTGGTTACTGAGATATTGAAAATGCTAAACACAGTACTTTGTCTAATGTTATTCTTATGGAGAAAAAGAAAAATTGTATATCTCGCTTATTTATGAACATAAACTGATGAAATTTGGTATATGGCTTCATCTGGTTGTGGTTTATTGTTGTTTGCACAAACAACATTTTTCACCTATGGTTCCCGTAGCTGCAAACCTAGGTACTCGGTCCCCATGTTATTCTTATGGAAAATAATTAAAATGTTATTTATCACTTATTTATGAATGTATATGGATGAAACTTGGTATGTGACGTCACTTAGCTGAGTTCTATTGATATTTGCATAAAAACCCATTATTTTGTGTTCCTTGTTGCAGCAAACCTGCGTACTCATCCCCAATGTTATTCTTATGGAGAATAATTAATATTTTAAATATCACATGTTTGTGAATATATTTCCTATGAATCTTGTTAACTGGCTTAATGTGTTATGTTATAATTCATTGGAAATTCTCTGAGTATGCAGGTTTGCTGCGACGGGGGTATTGTATTTATAAATTGTCCGTGGGGCGGAGCCCTATGAGAATTTCTTAAATTCCTTTCTTAGTGGTTACCTACGTTATGGAAAGAGTACCCATGCCAAATTTTGTGGTTGTAGGTGGAGGAGGTTTGGACTGGGGGATGATCGGTTTTTTGTATCTAAAAATTGTCTATAAGAATAACACAGGATAGGAACTTTGACTTCCCATGGGGCGGAGCCTATGGGAATTTATTAAAATGTTTTCTTAGTGGTTACCTACGTTATGAAAAGAGTACCGGTACAGGTGCCAAAATTCGTGGTTGTAGGTAAGGAGATTTGGCCTGGGAGATTATCGGTTTTTCGTACTTATAGATTGTCAAAAAGAATAACACAGGATTGGAACTTTGACTCCCCGTGGGGTGAAGCCCTATGAGGATTTCTTAAAATCCTTTCTTAGTGGTTACCTATGTTAAGAAAAGAGTGTATGTGCCAAATTTTGTGGTTGTAGATATAGAGGTTTAGCCTGGGGGTTGATCAATTTTTCGTATTTATAGATATAGATTAACATTCCCTATTACAGTAAAACCCCGATTAACCTAAATAATGGGGGCGGGACCGTTCCGGATAACACATTCTTTCAGATAATCAAATGTTGGTAGTATATCAAGGTTAATTTCCGTAAAATACGCAAACATCTTGGAGTTTTCCCATCGTAAGTTTAATTAAAAACATTAAAAAGGGTATTTCTTTAAGTAATCAGCAATCAATTCAACCACAAAAAACTTCCCTTTGTTTTCATCACATGCAGGTGTGAAAGTTCACGGTTCACTGATAATTGTCTTTAGTATGATATGGGAATATGAAAAAATTCAGTATAGGTGACCCCTCCCCACCTCCTCTCATTTGGCAAAACCCGTCAAAACAACCCCAAAGTTCAGTGACAGCTGTGGCAGGCAATCTTTCGGCGTGGCATGAGCCATACACTAGACTTAACCTCTCTATTATTGACTATCCATTTCTTGAAGACCGTTCTGGTTAACCCGGGTTTCGGTTTAGCGAGGTCCAGTTAAGCGGGATTTTATATTTTTATTTTAGAAACTTTAAGTTTTGCAAAACAAACTATTTCTTTGTTCACTACATCACGAATATTACCTAAAATCAGAAAAAAACTCAACCTCAAAATTCACAGTCATAATAAAACTTGTTTAAAGACATTTATTATACAGTAAAATGGAATAAATTTATTCAATAAACCTCTACAATTAAAAGAAGAACGTGGCTTGAAAAAAATTAAGATGACAGTTAAAATTATACTTTTAAATTAAGCTTATTATAAATCAGAAGAATTCCTGGGAAGAGACACAAAATTTTAAGAAGAGATGGCTTCGAGTGAAAATAATCCATGGAAATTAATAAGGCATTACCACAGAAAATTAATTTAATATAAATATGTAAGTTATTTGCTTATGCAATTGTAAAAAATTTCAAAGGCAATAAAGTTATTATTATTATAACAAATTTACTGAGGATATTCTAATATTTAACTAAAATAACATTATAAATATGCTATAAACCTTTTGTCAAGCCAAGAATATAGGCCTACCCGATGAACAATTTTATTGTTTGTCTTAGAAAATTAATTTCTTTAAGATATTGTATAGGTTTTATTCATTTTTTTTTTAAATGTTGTTACAAGTTAACCGTTATGTTACAACTACAACTTGTTGATTTCTGAAAATAAAAAAAATAAAAATGGCTGATATCAATATTTTTAATTAGCGAGATACGTTGTATCCCGTGCTTAAATTTATCAAATGAAATGTTTACGCAATACTTACTCTCTAAATACATCTTCAAGAAAAGCTGAATCATCAAAAATATTATCAATAAGGTCTTCAAATTTAGTATTACTGTCTGGAGTCACAATGTGTTTATTTTCCTTACAGTCAACAGGTCGAGATATATCTCCATGAACTGAATTGAGACTAATGGCTGCTTTATCGCAAGGTACATTCTCACTATTATTGTTAGTTTTATTTCCGACCTTTATGATGTTCTCATGGTTTGCAGGATCTTCAATATCTCCATCAATAATTTTGTCATGACAGTTTGGTTTGTTCAAAATATTCTGATCAAGGCTTCTCATGTTGCAATTTTCAGGATGGTCTATTCCACTTGATATCTGTAATGTTTCTGGTGATTCAGCAGCATTTTGATTATTTTCCATAACATCTTTTTCCATATGTATACTACTACGACCTTGATTTACAGTATATTTATCAGCAGAGGGTTTACAAAATAGGTTACTAGATCTGTTGCTTCCACTACTTGTTTTTTGTGTGCTATCAAAAATATTTTCTTTAGAAGAATTATTTGCAGCTTTGCTGACTTTGTTAGACATCAAATCGATTTCCTGCATGATTTTGCTTGAAGGATATCTCTTTTTAAAACACTTTTCATTTTCAAAAGAACATTTTCTTTTTGCAGGTTTTACAATGCTTTTTTGTTTATTATTTATTGGTGGTGTAGCAGGTATTATATCGGGACTATTTAAAACATCACTTTTCGAATGACAGTCCATCGTAAATCGATGCGATTCAATAAGAGGATGCTTTGTCACCCTTGAGAGTCCTTCTTTTTCTTTTGATTGATATGTATTTTCTACTATGTTGCATTGACTACAAACACCAGAGTTCGAGGTAGGAGATTTTTTAAGACACTGTGTACAAAGATTTTCACCAGGGGGCCTGTAATAAACCTCATCGTCATGGCATTGAGCATTACCTGCTGCAATTTTTTCCCCTTTCTTTTTCCCACCATCAATTATATTTTCTGCTTTGTTTGGAATAAAGAAATTTAATATTTTTTGTTGTTTACTGCTGGCAGTCTGGAAAAACACATAAGTAGGCCTGGTAAGTTAAATTAGAAAATGTAAACACTAAATATCACACACAAAAATACAGGCAGAAACAAGTGCCTTATTTGGCTAATGCCTTATCTACAGCAATTAGCTGTGTACAAATCAGGAGATTTCAATTGGTGTTAAACACAGTTCATAGTTCAATGTCATTCTTGCATTTAGAATTGTTGAACTATAATTTGTTTCCTATTTACTGATTTTTTCAACAAATCTAACGAATAGGTTAAGCATAGAACTTAGTGTGGTGTTAATGAAATTTTGTTGAGGATGAATTATAACTAATTTCTTTAGTATCTAGCATGATACAACTAAACAGGATAAATAAACTACGTCTCATAACACTAAAAAGTATATTTACACTTATACTGTACTTACATACAAGACGGTAAGTATACACAAAAGATGGTAAAAGACGATTGATTTCAACCAGTTATCATCAGTCCCGATCAGAGAATGACAAAAACAAAAAGGCTAACAGCCACTGGAGATAAAACACAGAATATTGCAAATCGTTTTAAGAAGCATGGAGTATCAGTAGCCTTCAAGACACAAAACACCATAAGTAAAATCCTGTATCCAAATATAGAAGATTGTGAGAAAGTAAGTTTGGTAAGCCAGGTGTAAGTCAGTTGTAGGTTAAACTGTTAATTTTGTAAAAACATAAAATAATCATGATTCAGCATGGAAGAACCGAAAATCGGAAAGATGGAATGTTAAAAAAACACCTCCTGGAAACAATTGAAGGAAAAAAAATCACTATAGCCTATTTGTAAGAAAGGAAATGTAATGAATGCATGGGAAGAGTTGTTTATTTTCAAGGAAAAATGTAAGGATACGGATAAAATGATTAATGAACATGTCAACTTTAACTCTGATGGGATTTATCCCAAATTTTTTCCAAAACTTCCGGTAGCCAATAGTATAAGCTGTTCATTTTTCCTCATTTATTTTTATGTCAATCTTTTATTGGGCCTGATGATGACCGATGTAACCGGTAGAAATCGATCACCTTGCACCATCTTTTGTGAAAGCTGTATTTACCGTCTTGTATATAAGTACCGGTACAGTATAAGTGTAAATATACTTTGTAGTGTTGTTAGACATAGTTTAGTTATCCTGTTATAAGTCTGAGTGTCTGTTATAAGTTGCTCAAGAGGCTAACCTATAATAGAATCCTCCCTGTCCCCTTAATGCCAGCATCCTCTGTAGAACAAGCTGGATTAAGACCTGGTCGCATCAGCTGCGACCAGGTCCTTACCCTCACTTCGTTCATTGAGGATGGCTTTGAGAGGAGACTAAAGACCTGTGTTGCTTTTATAGACCTGACCGCAGCTTATGACACTCTCTGAAGACAGGGCCTTCTGGTTAAGTTTCTAATCCCATGCCCTTCACTATTGTGTCTCCTCAACTCAATGCTATCTAATAGGTTAATCAAAGTATATCTAGGGAGCAGAGAAAGTACTTTTAGGCAAATCAAGGACGGTCTGCCGCAGGGATCAATGCCTGACCCACTGCTATTCAATGTGTACACTGCTCCTCATTTCAAAAAGTTCATCTAGGCCTATGCCGATGATACTGCCTTGGCTTATGACCACTAGGAAACACAGCAGGCTGAGACGGCACTTACCAACCGTTCTGCACCATAAGCTACATTAACGAGCTAACCACCGCATCCCTCCGTCCACCAATAGGTATTTCTTCCATTTTGTTTTCCTTACTAATTTCATTAAGCTACTTTTTCGCCCAACTTTTCTTTAGACTAGGTAGTATTTAGGTCTAGAGAATTGTTTGATTTACCTTAGCCTAGTGTTGCTCAATTGATTACCTAGATTACCTAATTTAGTTTTAGATTATGCCTACTGTATTTTTTATAAATATTTAATGGCAAATAAATCTTGAATCTTGAATCATGGTTGCAGTCGGATTTGACAGCAGGGATTGAACCCAAGGTTGAGCACCTCTTGCGAGAGAGGCCCGCACACTTACGCTAAGCGGTAAGCAACTACAGTCCCCATTCAAGGAAAAGTAAACTATAACAGAAATTACTTATTATTGGGAAACTAACCTTAGAAAGGGGTAATTTCTTTGATCCGAATTTCTTCATTGCTTGATAGTGACGTGATTACGCTAATATGGGTAGAGTAACTTCTGTAGTAGGCTAAACAAGTTATAATTAATATTTCAAATTCAGGTTACCTCAAAAACTTATCATCCAGAGGTAATTTAATAATACTTTAATGTAATATCACGAAACTAAAGCATACTAGGTTAGGTTTAAGGGTTTTCTAAAACCACTTAGGGCCCGCTTAATTTCTGGACAAGGAGTAATATAATTTCCTATTAACATTCGTTGAATAAGTAGAACAAGTAGAAGTAAGATTTAGGTACGTTGGCGAGCTATAAGGAGGTTTATTGTATAACTGGAGCTAACACTGTTTCACTATTTTGTCGAAAAAGCGAGCCGGAGATTTTGTCAGGTTGGTACACTGGTGAGGCATATTTCTCGTTCTTTGAACTATCCTAATTGGTTGTTTTATTTTTATAAGTGAATCTACTCATGCAAATCACTGGAATAAAAGTAGTAAAAGTTAGAACAAATTAATTTTTCGTTTGATTTATGCATCCACTCTTATCGTGAAATATAATAAATTATGAGCAAACAAACAAATACACGTTTATTAATGTTAAATCATGAGTAGGTATTTTTTTGAGTCACTTTGCCGACTTGTTCGATTTCAGCGAGTAGTTCTTTGCCTCACTAAAATTTGGCAAAGCACGGCACGGCAAGTTTGTTCATCAGTCAGTGATAGAGATGTGCCAAGCAGTTACATGAGCGAAACAGCTGCAGCTAGTTCCATAGCGGCCGCGGAACTTGTTCCAAAAGTAGTTCCAGCTGCAGCTAGTTTGGCCCCCGTTACTTGAGTCTCAATGTCTCAAAACAGTCAGACGCTGCAGCTGTTTTCGGAACTAAACGCTGCAGCCTTAACTTACTTTCAATTGCTTTAATATATTGTTTGTAGAATAAACTGATTCTTAAAATTAATAACTTTGCTAAAGAGTTGTTTTAATCTTATAGATAACAATGACCACTTGTAATGCAAATTTATTTTTAGAGTTAAACACTAAAAAACACAAAACTTATATGAACAAGTTTGAATAGCTTAGTATCTAAATTAATTGAAACAATAAAATAATTTAGTAAAATATTTAACACACGATTGTGATTACTGTTTAAGAAAACATTTTCAAATAATTGTAATGTACACTATAAATACACAATAACATTACAATATGGACGCATTAAACTATATACAAGAGGTGGAATGCAGCAGGGAAACCAAACCAATATTTCAAAACACATTAGCGATGTCTTCGCGATCAGTATTCTATTGATATTGAGACTGGATGGACAGGAAGGATGAGCAGAAAGAAATCAGATAAATAATATCCTGCCTCAACATGAAAGAGTAGGCCCAGGCCTGGGGTTACGCTGCAGCTGTTTTGGTTTTTCGGTAACTCCCAGTTTCACTTACAGAAAACGAACTGCAGCTAACATCCAGTTTCAGTTACAGAAAATGGGCTGCAGCGATGGCTGCAGCTGATTTGAAAAGTAGTTCCGATCGGAACCGAATTGCTGGTCACGTTGGAACGGTTGGAACTCCTTTCATTCTCGGAACGTTGAAACAAAGCAGTTCCAGCTGCAGCGACACATCTCTAGTCAGTGATCAGTGTTGTCTCAGGTATTACCAATAGAAGTCCTTGGCTAGCTCACTGGTAGGCACAAGAGTGTATACTACTGTTATGCTAGTGTTCATTTCTACCCAAGGTTCGTAGAGCTTTCAGACCAGGTGTGCTTATTTACATAAGAATAATGTTCGCAGCAAAAATGTCTTCCGAGGGCGTCCAGCACAACGAGGTCAATCTATAGAGGTCTTGTCTGTGGTAAAAAAACTGTGCCATTATGCTTGCTGCCATTTTGACCCTCTATACCCTCCGGTCTCCATGGCAACAATAACGTAACCAATCAAATGCTCCATTCTCAAGTTATGTTAGTTGTTCTTTCTCTTTGACCAGATGTTTTATTTACAAAAAAATCCTCCAGTGAGGCTTCACTTTTACTTTCTCCCCCTATACATAGTATATGGAGAGTATATGGAGTATATGGAAGTATTGTTTTCGTCAAAATATTCGAATTTGAGTTGTCAGTAGAAAAATTCGTTTTGGTGCTCCCTGGACCCAAAAAAGTGTAGTGTTTACGTGATGTCTGTCTGTTAGTGTGTGTGTGTGTGTGTGTGTGTGTGTGATGTGTGCATTTCTTGAAAAATTCGGGTTCAGAAATTACATGACTTTAAAAATCAAAAAATTCGTTTTTTGGATTGTTCATAAAAGAACATAAATGTTAAAAAACATTACTATTCACCATTAAAAAGAGCTCAAAATACTAAATAAAGCAGTATTTTGAATTTCGATTCTACGATTGCTAGTTGCGGAGAAAATTGCAATTTTCATTTAGCGGTAAACCAGGACGTTGATCTTATGGGTAATACAAAAATAACTATTTCTCTCTTATTTACTGATCAATTTCATTAAAGCTAAATATGCAGGTCAAGTTAGCATTGACCAACAGACGATGTTCGAAATATGTTGCCATTTAACCCTGGGGGACAAGAGGGCATTTCCCCTCTCAAAACCACTGTTTGTGGCAATGGATTCTATAGTGCCTCCCAAAAAGGGATTTGGGTGGATATTTCTGAAAACAACTATTTTAAACAATTTTCTGTACATTTATCTGTAGTTCATATTCTATATTTAGTAAATAAAAAATAACGTTTCCATTACCCTAGTGGAAGTGATAAATATAAATCAATAGACATTTCTATTGATATCACTAGACCGTTCGGTGATATCAATAGAAGTCTATTGATGTAAATACGTATCACTAGACATCAATAGACATCAATAGAAATCATTAAAACCGAGGTAAATAGAAGTCATTAAGAGTTTATTGACATGTATTGATATCAATAAAGATCACTACAACAACTACAAGTAAATAGGCATAATTAAAATCATGGTAAATAAACACAAATAGATATCATTCCCAAATAGCAATTTAACCTTTTGGTGAGCGTGTCTTAAGCTTTACCGTAAAATGATAAAAGTTTGGCATACAGCTTTTGACCGGCAAGCATGTAAGCTTTTGACAATGGTAAAATATGGTTAGTAAAAGGGTTCGGGTTCACGCACGCAAAGCTTTTATTTAAGCTTACACGACAAATTATGACGAAGCTTAAATTAATGTTGCTTATTAAGGTAATAGCCTTACCAAAACCAATTTTTAAAGCTTAAATCCGGAGATCAACAAGCTTACATCTGGGGTTTAATAAAAGCATCATGCAATTTTGCCAAAATTCACTTATGACTGATTATTTTTAACATATATTTCACAAGAAACTTATATAGCATGTCACTTTTCATATTTATTTAAGCAATGCAAAAATGAAAAGCTATAGAAGAAATTTGTAAAAATTCAGTGCAAACACTTATTCTTAAATTTCACAACACACAGACAACTTCTATTTAACCCTTTTACGACTTATATCAAAATATTAATTACAAATTAATTCATTTTTATCTGTTGATATTGTAGAACCTCACGAAGTGTATAAAAAGTCCATGAAGTTTGTTGGATGTTACTAGCATGCAAAGTAAAAAAAATCATAAAAGATTTTAAAGTTAATCTTGTAAAAAATAACTTAAATTTTTACAGCAACAAAAACAATAAGTTTTAAATTGTTATACAGGGAAAAACAAGCCATACATATATTATGTATATTTATGTTACAGAAATAACCACTTTGAACTCACTTATTACCTCACTGTAATACCTTATAAATTACCCTTGAAAACTTAAATACACTTTCCGGTTAAAGAAAAGCATAAAGCAAGATTAAAATTCCAAGCATATTTCTTATTATTGTACTTATAGCCAAAGAAATCTGCTATTAGTAAATTTCAGCTGTAATTTATTAGCAAATATAGGGAATATTATTTTAATTTGATTGTCCATACCCTATGCTATATCTGGTTTTTAAAATAAAACACTTTTTTTGTGGGTTCCACAAGAAAAAGCGAGAGGCTAGAGTCTCTGGCCAATAGAGATTTTTGAAGGATGAAAGTCAGGTGCAGACTTAAACAACAACAATTACACAAACAAATGTTTAGTTTATTTGCATAGTTTATTTCTATATACAATAATTTGCATAGGTGCTACCCTCCCTCTTGGAACGTTCTCCCCTTTTGTCTTCTCTCTGAAAAATAAAAATCTTATTACTTACTAGATAATTTTATATTTCCTCTGGGCAGGCCTGTTGGTGTGGGTCCATGTTGCCGTCCGGATCCAAGTTGGTGACCTTTTTTATAGACAACAGTGCCCTAAATAAGACACCGGTCCGGGCCCCAGGACAGTTGCCCCCCCCCCCGAGTACGGCCCTGCTCTTGACTTTTTTCCAGATTTTGCATTTATAGTGAAGTTAAATACCCCCGTTGCAGCAAATCTGCACACTCAGCGAATTTCAAATGGTACTTCAGTATGTCATGAAGCCACTTACCAACTTTCATCATATCATGTTCACAAATAAGCAAAATATGACAATTTATTTATTCTACATAAGAAAAACATTAGGACTGAGTAGGTATGCAGGTTCGCTAAATATAGGACCACAAAAATCAGAGTTTTATGCAAATACAAATGGATCACCACCAGAGGAAGCAACATAAGTTTACCAATTTTTACCATTTTATGTTAATAAACAAGCAAGATATCACATGTTTCTTATTCTCCATAAGAATAATATTATAGCTGCTGATTACTCAGGTTTGCTGCCATGAGGACCTCAAAAATGGGGTTTTTATGTAAATGTCAGTAATCCCCAACTATATGAAGCCACATAGAATGTTTCATTAATATATGTTCATTAATAATCGAGATATAAAATTGTAGTTATTCTCCATAAGACAACATACTGTATTTAGCACTTTCAATATCTTGGTAACCAATTGACGTAGAGCAATGAACAATATACCACATTTTTTAAGCTCAATTCAATAGTGCAAACAAATATTTAGGTTTAAAAAGAATTATATGTAAAAAGAAAAAAATACACTTTTGGGGCACAATCCCCTTAAAACTGGTGCGATCTGTCTGGTTTTCGAACTCATGAAAATAGATGCTGCCTTACACGTTTATACCAAATCGTATCAAGATCGGAGCATTTAAAAAAAAGTTATAGTGCCTATGGACATATATAGGCTATACATATATATATATGAATTTGAACAAATGGTGTTTTTTGTATCTGGGGGCCTCAAAACAAAAAGTTATCATGGGCCCGGGCCTAGCTTCTTCCATATGGGGGAAATCGCTAAAATGATCTAAGTTAGGTATATTATGTGTCCATTTAAAAGTAATAAAGCATGTTACACAATTTGTACGGAAATAAACTTAATAATATATTGCTGGCCAGGTTAATATTTCAAATGTGTTTTCATTTTTCGTGAGCGAAGCCGCGGGTAACGGCTAGTAATTTAATGAAAACGCTCGCGAAAATTGAAAACACATTTGAAATATTAATCTGACCAGCAATATAAAATCTTTGTTTATGTTTTTCCCATATGACTTTTTTCAGTAACTGACAAACATTTTAATTTAAGCTGGTAATTTTATAAATGTTATCCTCCCATAAGATTTGCATTGGATCTTACAGGGCCTGTGGGGTGGAGCCCTAAAGTTGGATGTGGACATTATCAGTTCTATATGTTAAGGTGATATGTAAGCTATGTTCAGGCAAAATTCTAGCTTAATCGGTCCAGTAGTTTTTGTGTGATGGAACCCCAAATATCCATACATACATCTAAACATACAACCAAACTTTCACATTTATAATATTAAGTTACACATGCCTGAAAAATATGTTTATACAGCATACCTGCAGAAACAATATTTTCTCCATATATTATAGCCAGAATATAATTGTTTCCTCTCTCCTATGTATAGGAGAGAGAAAGTAACAATACTAATGAATAATGTACAAATTACAAGGAGAATTTGATAGGCCTACTTGTGGTAAAGTTAGAAATTTAACCTATGTAATAATTTGATCTGGCATTACCTGACTGGCATTACCTGACTGGCAGCACCATGGAAGATGAACTCCATCCGGGCCATGAACAGCTCGGCGTCCTCGGGTAGCTCGGCGTCCTCGGGTGTCAGCCCCAAGCCGGGCGCAACTTTCCCTCTCCACTCCCTTCCAGCCACCAGTCCCCTCCAACAACAGGAAGAAGATCTGCAACCAATCAAACAGTATCACCAGCTAATTTTATAAAACTACAAACGGTTTAGGCCTTTTATTTTTATTATTGAAAGAGAGGTTGAAGGCATTTTAATACTTTTTCCGCCCACTGGAAAGTATCACAAAGCAAGGTGAGATCCGATCCGCTATATTGAAAGCCAGGCAGAACTGATAAAATTTCCTAGGTAGGACTGGGATTTGAGCTCACAACAGAGCCGCTGCCATGGTCATTTTGTCATGGTTCCAAAGTCCATTGAATTACCTCCCTCAACGTCCATGACCAGCACTGCTGGATAGACAGAGTGAACCCCCCCTCAACTTCTATGACCAGCACTGCTGGATAGACAGAGTGAATAAACAATGAAAGTAAATATTTACAACTATTTACAGATGGCAGCAAGCTTAGACAGGTACATTGCAAAATTCATCCAAGGAGTTTTTGGACTTCCTAGTAGCCACTCCCTTAAAATACTGTTAAATTTTGGAGATTCAAGACTTTTAATGTTCTCAGGGAGAGAACACGAATATCACAATACATTATAAAAATAGTATATTAATAATATGATTAATGTACCGGTCTAATATATGATTAATAAAACTGTCAGATTTAGTTCCTCGTGAGCAGTCTTGAGATATTAACAAAAAGGATGATGTTCTGATAATAGACAAAACATTGATGCTGCAAAACAAGATTAAAATACCAAATAATGATGTTTAATAAGTAGCCTAATTACAGTTAAAAAATTAAAACTTTCTTATTGTGTTCATACCTTTTAAACTGCTACTGTTCAAAACTTTTCAACAGTTTATTTAGTACGCATCCCACATTCATTGGATTGAAAAAAATATTGATTTGATTAACAATTGGTGATTGAAATATGGATGTATTAAAAACAATCCTACCGGTAAGTATTCAGTAATTCCATTCGATATCTATTCAAGATTGTATGTGATCTCTTAAACAAAGATAAGTACACGTAATGTTATTACCATGTTTAGACATCTCCTGATGGGTACAGTTATATTTTCTAAAAATAGGCTACAAAAATGTAAACCGGAACCTAAAAACAACAATGTCGAAATCGATATATGCCCTACCAATATTTGTAATTGAATTTGTCAGTCAAAAGTAATAATTTATTTAATCAAACGAATGTAGGACGCATACCAAACTGCAGCCATTACTCATTGTACAACATAAACTTGTTCATTAGCCTATAAACTGATGTAGCCCAATAATATTAGGTCTTTAGTTATATATATATAACCAATATAACTAACTTATTAGGAAATTGTAAAGTACCATAGCCTAATTTTCTATACTTGAATTAATTATTCATCATAGGTAGGCCTACTATCAAACTTTTTCCTGGCATATTGACGGTCAAAATAGTTGAAACATACCATATTCATTTACCTGTCAATCAAAATGCATGTTATAGACCTACCTAGGTCCCAATGATATTGCCTTCCTCCTTACTTGACTGGCTGGGTAGCATAGTGGTTATCGTGCTCGCCTCGTAATCCAAGGTTCACCAGATCCATCCTGATCAAAATCGTAAAATTTTGAGAAGGTTCGAAACTGGATTTAGCGCTGCCATTTGCCATTGGGCTATTACATTATTATGCTTTTGTCGACCTTAGATAGCAACAAGACCAGGGTTTTGACTTTCCCTATCAAAACGTTAAAAAATGCTACTGGCGTTGATATATATAAAAAAACTGAGACCAGCAGAGCCGAATAAGTTATGTAACTTAACATTAAAGTGAACTTGGATAATCGAGAATGTAATGTAGCCTATAGGGGTAAAGCCTTGTTCACACATTCAAGCACAAAACCTCAGAGGTCTAACTTAAGCATTTTCAACCGCACTGTAAAACTCACAGATATTAAATACTATAAATTGATGCACAGTCAACACAAATTTGCCTATGCGTACATGATCATAGTAGGCCTATTCATTAACTTACATCTTCAAATTATAAGAGATTAATAAAACTGCTGATCTAAGCAGTTTAAGTATCATATAGTTTATGTTACATTACTATCTCAGCCAGGTAAGTGACGTGTCTATATACACTCGAGGCCTACCTACTCAATTTCCACGAGCCTGCACTTATGGTGTTATAACAATGGCATAAGTTAAGTTAAAATATTAGGATAGACTCATGAATGTTAAACAATAATTTTTATAAGAAATTTTCAATAGTTTAATCATAAGTTTTAACTACTATTTACTTAGGCCTAGGCTTAAATGGGACTTAGTGAACAATTTTAGGGAGTGTGGAGTCAAATATGTCTACCATAACATAATTTTAAATTAACAGTTAACATTACACAGCTCATATTTTATGGTTGAATTAAAATAGGCAAGCTTAGAAAAATGTATAGTTTAGACATAACCTAAGAGTCAGTTTAGCTAGCTCTAACTTAATCACTCCTTCCATTACAAGCCACAATTACTTATGCCACAATTAATTACTTATGTGAACAATTAATTAATATAGGCCCTGATTTTAGTGTTTTTTGGTGCTTTAAAAAATTGGTTTTAACAAGTAAGTAGGTAGACATTAGACCTAGGTCATAATCATTTATTATTAATTACTACTATTATTACTAATTAATAATCATTTATTATTAATTTTTTAATTTTTTTGAATATACCTGTTAGTACATTAATTTGTTGTGTTTTAATTACAAAATACCAGTTAAAGACTCAATAGAATTTCTTATTGATGTCTATTGATACGTATTGATGTCTAGTGATACGTATTGATGTCTAGTGACCCAATTACGTAGTGATCTCACTACGTATCAATAGAGATCAATACGTATCATTAGACATCAATAGAAACAATTTTCTATTGATCTCTAGTGATATGTATTGATGCCTATTGGTACGTATTGATCCAATTACGTATTGATATCACTATGTATCACTAAAAATATTTCTATAGATTTCTATTGATCACTTCCACTAGGGTAAAGTTTGGCTAAAAGGGAGAAAGTATATGTCAGTTTTCTGATACCGTTTATTTTAACACGAGATGAGATATTTATACAACCTCGTTGGTCCAGCTGTGCATGAATCAACAACATACCAAAAAGTGTTGCCAACCTTACAGGGTATAATAATGGTACAGCTATTTTTAAATTGTCACTGGACATGCAGAAATGAAATTTAAACCCTTGATCCATTAATCTAACAATGCAAATAAATCAAAACGATATATTAGTTTCATAAAATAACAGCTGACCATAGAATGTAAGCATTTAAACAATGTTAATTCTAATTACACTTATGAAGAAAATGTGATATACGATAAATATCGTGTTTCCAACAACACTGCAGATTGTATTGGTGATCACGTGACCTTCCAGCTGTTTTTACGAGGTCTCTTCCGGTTGATTAGAAAACCTTAAATAGATCGACTCAGAAAACGTGTACAAAGTATGTATGAACCTTTAATTTTACCAGGCGAGTGCCTAGAAGCCTGCACCACACAAAAAGCACTTACAAAAGCCTCAAACAAAACAAGCCAAAGAGGAAAAAATCCAGAGTTATTTTGGGCAACACTCACCACATAGTTATCAGTGCGGATCCAGTCTTCAAGATATAAAAAAACTCAATAATACACCTAATTAAGAGACTAAACGCACTGTCTTTCAATTTTCGACGTTTCGCAAATTAGAAAAAAACACATTCGCTTTCTCAAGACCGGCCGGAAGATGTATGGTGGCTAAGGAGTCGCTGTGAACGCCTTGGCGGGACTGACTTGACCGGTGCGATATCGGTGTTATCAGATTAAAGCTTGTGGGGAGGGTGTAGTTGCTCTTTGCTTTGTTTATTTAGTCTCGTATCGGCACAAACATTAGGTGAAGTGATGAATATGTTTAGTTCGGAAACATAGTTTTTGTCTACAGCCATGCACGCTGCTGCCTCTAAAGGTGTCCATACACGTACCGGCAGGCCTATGAGTTCTGCCTGAACAGTCTGCCGGAGGCCGGCGGCCTGTTGCTTTGATCATACCATCCACGTTTAATTAAATCGAGGCCGGAGAGCACTATTTGACAGTTGAAGTTGTGAGTTATTGACATTTAATGTATTTATATATGTAAATAAACTGTCTTGCAATGATGATGATGCGAACGCTATTTTAGGTTTATTGGTAGGGCTGGAGGCAAACAAAATACTGCGAAAAAAACGTGAGAGGGAAACGTACTCACACATAAATATGCTGAGCGAGTTAAGGGATGACCCTTACCTTTCATCGTCACTAAAGCTGCTTATTGAAATACTTTGGGTTTCCTGGTCATCCAAAAACTGTAGAAGGTTGCAATATCAACGTTTTGGTACATTCATATACATTTTCTAAAGAAGAACCGGACCTTGTATAGTTTCCCTTACTTTTTTAGTTATTTTCTGTAGCTGCCTCTCAAGTTGTTATTATTTTTTTTTTTTTTCAAAACAATAGCTTTTGTATAATTTGCATCAACCTGCTGCAATTATGTGTAATTTCCACATGGATGGTTTCCACACATCCAGTAGCCGTCAGTAAGCCGTTTCCCTCTTCGTCCTATCGTGATATTCCGGCGATTTTATTTTCCATATGCACTTTTCACTTTTGTAAATAGGAATAAATTCCTTGAAATACTGATTTTCCTTTTCACGTGGCATTTTAAACAATGCATCAACAATTTAAGCTGCCACTGGTGGCCGGCGGCCTCTCATCGTTCCCCACACACGTACCGGCTGGACTGAATAAACGTCCAGCAAGCCGGATGGACGAACGTATTTTCGTTCGATCACCGGCCGCCTGTTCAGTCTTAACTGACAGGCCAGCCGGAACCTATACACGGTCGGGCCACCAGTCTCAGGTGGACTGTTCAGGCAGAACTGAGAGGCCTGCCGGTACGTGTATGGCCACCTTTAGATATTACGCTGTTTCCATCTTCCACTTGTCCTCTTTAACCACAAATTGTAACTTGCTAACAACCAATTAACATTATGTTCGGTTGACATGATATATTCAACATTTTTTTTTGAATTTTTAGGATCAGCTTTTGAAAGCAATTTTTTGTGGTCGCAAATCCTAACTTCTTCTGCTGGTCTAGATGTTTGCCCGTTAATAGTTATTCCCACAACTGCAAGAAATTTTGTAAACCACATTTTTCGTCTTTTGTCTTTCATTGTTAGGCTGTACTATAGTTATTAGACTCAGTAGATCTCTCGTGTTTTTCTAAAGCTATTCATATGCAAAATTTGTTATTTATCTTACGTATCTTTTTTGACTTTGACTCTGGCAGTCACTGAAGTCATCATATCAGGGATCTCTACCCATCATGCTCAGTCAATGAATATAAATTAATCTGCACCTATTTTAACTTATCTTCCAAAATTAATCGTGAAAAGGTCATTTTGTGATGACAATATTCGTATTCTATTCTTGAAAGACATGGTTTTTAGGTGAGGTATTATTTATCACTGAAACTTTTCTTTTGGGCAATCTACTCACCTTATTAAATAAACTGGAACATATCCGGTCTTGTCAGGAATGCACACAAAATACACATACAAATTTGACGACACAAAACTTAAAAAATACACATTTACAAATAACCGAATAGTTCAACAGTCCGACGTTTCGCCACACCACGGTGTTAACGTGCGGCGTTACCAAGGATAACCCTAGCGTCACGGTCGCGCACCCGTTGCGATCGCCTTACCACGTGGCGGTTGTTTTTTTTATTTGGTTAAAATTTTATCTGCTAATAATTTAACTCTTTGCGGCCTAGTGATGCAGTTATTGCATCACCTACCAACCCTAGTAGCACAAATCGTTGGGCTAACGTTGGAAAATGGTTGGCACAGTTCGTTGGCCAACGGTAAGAAATGTCTGTTGGCGTACCGTTGGGCCAACGTTGTATTTTCCAACCAAATGCCAACAATGCCAACCAACACCCAACCAAATGCCAACCGTTTATAATTTTTTATATAAATGGTTATTTTGTATTAAAAGAAATTTCACATTGAATTGGCTTAGTAAACCAATAATATAAATTGTTATAAAAGGTTTGAATAGTAAAAATACTGTGTCCTGGTCGAGTCTTGAATCTACGACCTCTGACTTACTGAACACTCGCCTTAACCCTCGCGGCCACTCTGACTCGTGTATGGGAATGGAAGGACTAGGATATAAAAATTACCAATAGTGTACACCTACACGACTAGGACAATGGACAGTATTTCCTTTAATTCTTCTATAAATTAATCTACTTGCCCAAATCACTGTAATAAGAGAATACAAGTTGGAACAATGTAATTTGGTTCTTTTGATTTATGTGTTTATTCTTGCTATGAAATATGATGAACTAAATTATGGGCAAATTAATATATATTTAATACAATTATAATAATAAAATATATGATGTTAATACGGTATACTATAATATATACATTACTATTAATAACAATAATATAGTATGATTTGCCAACCATAGCTTTTGATGGCCCAACGTCTGCTATGGTTGGATTTGCCAACGCGGGTTACCCAACGATTGGTTCGTTGCCCCAACGTCTCCTATGGTTGGATTTGCCAACGCGGGTTACCCAACGATTGGTTCGTTGGCCCAACGTCTGCTATGGTTGGATTTGCCAACGCGGGTTACCCAACGATTAATTCGCTGGCCCAACGTCTGCTATGGTTGGATTTTCCAACCGACCATTATCCAACCACTTCTAACCATCCCTACCATTTCCCATCGTTGGGCCAACGATGTGTGCTACTAGGGAAGTAACTGTTGCTGCTCGGTGATGCAAGATCTGCACTGCCTTCTTTTTATTTTGTATTTAAATATTCTTTGGAGTTCTCTCTGTAGCAACACATCCAGATAGTTTCCTCGTTTGCTACCAGATGGCACAGGCTGTTTCTACCTTGTCTAGCCTGAAACTTTCCACGAAATCAGTGTCCCAATAATCCCAATAACCTTTATGCTCCAACCGTGTCGTGTTCATGACGTTTTGCTTAAACTTATGATATGTAATATTTTTTTTAGATTAAATTAAGACATTTGATTTTATGACATTATTATTTCAAGATAGGAGATGAGTTATGAATAAAGAAATTTACTGACTTTGATCATGTTAGCGAATTTCCCCTAGGGAAGAAAGTAAGTATTAAAGTATTTCAAGAAATTAGTTTTCCAACCGACAAAATAAACTGCAGATTATTGGTATTCTTCTTATTGTTATTATTATTATTATTGCTACTTCTACTAATTATGAAACACACAAAAAACGGTTCTAATTATCTTCTGAGCATGTTGTTACTAGCAAATACAATTATTGTTAACAAATTACCTTTGTCTTCAAATGTGTGATTCTCTAATGTTGCTTAAAAATGTTAACACCAATGTTCTTTTCGGATAGACAATATTTCCGAAGACATTTTCTTGTCCTACACACCAGTACAAGAGGAATAAATAAACCCATTCGTAAAGACTAAACATTACGTCAACGTCAATCATTCATAAAACACTCCTTATTGTCCACTTACACTAATGAATGCCAGAGACAGCACATTGTAATTGTGTGTTGTGTTTACGTCAATAAACATGGGCAGAGGCGACACGCGGCAGCTCGTAATGGCAGCGCCCGAGCGTTGCAGCAACACAAATTTTGCTACCTCTTCAACCTGATTTATTTCTATACCATTGATCGTAAATTTTTTCATTTTTTCGAAAAAATATATATTATGATTTAACTCGAGCTCTCAAACTTTGCTACTGACAAAACTTTCCTAATCACGCAATAAAAAAATTCCTCGATTACTCACTTTTCATGTTTTCATACTTAATTTAATAATTTATTCAAATATTATTACTTATTAAAAATAAATAGAATATATTGTAAATATTTAAGCTTAACATCAGTGAGGAACACTAACACATATTCTCTGTACCAAGTTTGGTAATTTTAAGTCTACTATAAATGGGTCCAATCATCGTATATTTGAAATACCCCCGTCGCAGCAAACCTGCATACTCAGCGAATTTCCAATGAATATATAACATAACACATTAAAACACTTAACAGGATTCATAAGAAATGTATTCACAAACAAGCGATATTTAAAATATTAATTATTCTCCATAAGAATAACATTGGGGATGAGTACGCAGGTTTGCTGCAACAAGGCACGCAAAAGAATGGGTTTTTATGCAAATATCAATAGAACTCATCTTAGTGAAGTCACATACCAAGTTTCATCCATATACATTCATAAATAAGCGATATATAACATTTTAAGTATTTTCCATAAGAATAACATGGGGACCAAGTACCTAGGTTTGCTGCTACAGGAACCATTGGCGAAAAATTTTTTTTGTGCAAACAATAAACCATAACCAGATCAAGCCATATACCAAATTTTGCCAGTTTATGTTCATAAATAAGCGAGATATACAATTTTTCTTTTTCTCCATAAGAATAACATTAGACAACGTACTGTGTTTAGCACTTTCAATATCTCGGTAACCAATTGACGTAGAGCAATGATCAAAATACCAAATTGTTTGTTTTTTAAAGCTGAATTCAATGGTATAAATTAAAATTGGATTTAAATTAAAATTACATGTGAAAACCCCAAAAAACACATTTTTGGGGTACAAAACCCCCCAAAAACCCCCCTTCGGATGGTGCGATTCATCTGGTTTTCGAACTTGTTCAAATAAATGGTACTTTACATATTTGTACCAAATTTCATTAAGATCGGACCTTTTTTACGAGAGTTATCGTGCTTACGGACATATATATATATATATAAATATATATATATATATATATATATATATATATATATATATATATACATATATAAAAATTTGAACGAATGGTGTTTTTGGCATCTGGGGACCTCAAAATGAAAAGTTATCATGGTCTCGGGCTTAAGTCTTACCATGAGACCTACGGTAATAGCTTCTTCCCTATAGGGGAAATTCGCTAAAAGGTGTACTGCCGCTGTGTGCAGCAGTTCCCGGGACTTGCCTACAAGAGCGGTAGGGAATTGGCTTCACTGCCCGTAATGCTTGTTGGATATACGTAGCCCCTCTATTTCTATTCTGTGCTCGCTGATATAGACCTTGAGTGCCCAACCAAGTCCGTACATTTTGTACAGGTTTGCTCAGTCGATTTATTTAAGATTTTCTAGTTAACCGGAAGAGACCTCGTGAAAACAGCTGTAATCACGTGATCACCAATCCAATCTGCAGTGTTGCTGGTAACGCGATATATTTATCGTACGCAAACCATATTTTCTACATTATTGTAATTGTAATTAACATTGTTTAACTGCTTACATTCCATGAACAGCTGTTATTTTATGATACTAATATATTGTTTTTATTTATTTGTCTGGTTATTAATGGATTAAAGGTTTAAATTTTCTTTCTGCATGTCTAGTGACAATTTAAAAATAGCTGTACCATTATTATTTCTTTAAGGTTGGCAACACTTTATAGTATGTTGTTGATTTATGCATTAGTGGACGCCCTCTTAAGACATCTTTTCTGCGAATATTACTCTTAACGAAATAATCATACCTGGTCTGAAAGCTCTACAAACATTGGTGCCCAACAGCTGTTTGTAAAACAACAAAGCTCCCATCTGTCAAAACTAGATTGGATGCTGTTGTTTTGATTTTGACGCGTCCATTATAATTCTGTGTTAATCTAAAGTGTCAACAAAACTAAAATGTGCACAATGTGACGTCATTGGTACCCAACTAACAACAAACTGGTATAGAAGCTACGTGTGATACCTACCTATATATTTATTCTAAATACTGTGTGCAGGCATAACGTCTGATTGCTTGAAATTGGTACATTAAAAACACAAAATCTTACACAAATAAAATAATTCCATAAGAATAAATGAAGGTGGATGCTTTTCAAATACCCAAAAGGCGCATCTACTTTTTATATATACAACATAATTTTTTAGAAGCCGAAAATCACCCAAAAAAATTAAGAAATTCTTTTAATAATATATATACTAGATATACGCTCCTATGTCCTGTAATAGGATGAAGCGAGGATTTGTAATACCACCATAATAAGCAGTATATAGGTGCCGGATTAATTAATTAAAAGTAACTTACCTAACCTCACCTAGGCCCACATTAATACTTCGACTAGCCTACCACATTCCAGTTTATTGTTAAAGCTAGTGTAGGCCTATTTAGGTGAAGAACCAAAATTTATTCGCCCTGAAAAAGAACTACTTACCACATAAACATTCCTCTCAGAATAGTCATTGGGTAAACAATTTGTCTTTCAATTCTGTATTGTTAATTTGAAGTGGATATAAATAGGATATAGGCAATAGGCATATATTTGAACAAGTCTTTAAAGCCCACTTACTTCTGGCCAACTAATGCACAACTTCAGTCAGTGTCACTTTTGAGAATCAGGCAATAATTATGGGTCAAATTATTGCCAGTGAATAAGATAGTACAGTATCCGGCAAGACCTAGGCCAAATGTGAAAGTATTCTCGTTGGTTAAAATCTAAAGAAACATTATCATATTTGTAACTTGTCGCAGATTAATTGACTACAAGTAACTTACCAAACCTCACCTAGGCCATAGACTAACTACTGTAGTTTAGTTAGTCTATGCCTAGGCCCACATTAATACTTCAAC
Organism: Allygus modestus; assembly: GCA_963675035.1. Taxonomy (NCBI): domain Eukaryota; kingdom Metazoa; phylum Arthropoda; class Insecta; order Hemiptera; family Cicadellidae; genus Allygus; species Allygus modestus. Next base: position 118,768,650 of record OY776111.1, read on the forward strand.
TGGTCTATCACATTCCAGTTCGTTGTAGATGAGTCTAGTATATTAGGTGAATAACTAAAATTTATACACCTTGGAAAATAACTACTTACAACATATAAACCTCTCAGAATAACCATTGTTTAAAATTTGTCTTTGAATAGAGTTAAGTTTAAGAGAATATAATAGGGGTAACCCCAGGGCTCTATACCGTTAGATAGAGCTTATTTAGATCTACTAATTACCTATAGGTATTTTACATTTTAGTACCTCAAATGATTTTGAGCAATGCGACATAGGCTAAATGATACGGTGAACTAACTAAATTAAATAATTTATTAACGTGAGAGGTACTAATATTTTTAATGGTAGTACTAAAGAGTACGACATAGGTACTAAATAATGGCAAATATTTTGCTTGTTAATTCCAACATGGCTCGGCCAGCGACATTTACATGATTCAGTGTTCGTTTTGTGACGTTTATAAAATCATAATAGGTGCGGAAAGCGAGGTTAAAAAATGGGAAACCCCGCAACTGCCAGTACGGCGAGAAAATCCACTAGAAGTGCTCCTGCTAAGGTACTCTGGTCGTAAGTTGTAAGCAAACTAGCAGACGTAATGCCGATTTTAAAAAAATCCCACTTTATCCCACAATCCCATTTTATCCCACGTTGTAAGCAAACTAGCAGACGTAATGCCGCATTTCCAAAAATCCCACAATCCCATTTTATCCCACAAGCAGACAAAATATCCCATATATGGGATAAAAATCCCTCAAATGAAACACAGATAAATCCCAGCTGACATTTTCAATGTTTAAGCGTTCAAAACAACTTCCAATAAAAACGGGGGGCCTGGGGGCACAGCCTCGCAGTGAGACCAAAGTAAAAAATACCCCCGTAGCAGCAAACCTGCGTACTCAGCGAATTTCCAATGCATATATATGTATCTTAATACCACATAAAGCCACATACCAAGTTTCATCAATATACATTCATAAATAAACTATTTATGACATTTTAATTATTCTCCATAAGAATAACATGGTGGCTGAGTATGCAGGTTTGCTGAAGCAAGGAACACAAAAAATGGGGTTTTATACAAATATCAATATAACTCATGTAGGTAAAGCCACATACCAAATTTCATTAATTTATTTTCATAATGAAGGGAGATAACACGTTACTTATTCTCCATAAGAATAACATGGGGCTGAGTACGCAGGTTTGCTGCTACGGGAGCCATTGGTAAAAAATTGTTTTTTTGAGCAAATATCAATGGTCCACAACCAGATGAAGTCGTATACCAAGTTTCGTCAGTATACGTTCATAAATAAGCGAGATATAAAATTTTTATTTTCCTCCATAAGAATAACATTAGACAACGTAATGTGTTTAGCACTTTCAATATCTCGGTAACCAATTGACGTAGAGAAATGATCAAAATACCAAATTTTGTGTTTTTTTAAGTTGAATCCAATGGTATAAACTAAAATTTGACTATTTCCAAAATTATATGTAAAAAGTTCGAAAAACCCATTTTTGGGGTACAAAACCCCCCAAAAATACCCCTTCAGATAGAGCGATCTGGCTGGTTTTCGAACTTAAAGTCATAAATGTTGCTTTACACGTTTATACCAAATTTCATCAAAATCGGATCATTTTTACGAGAGTTATCGTGCTCACGGACACATATATATATATATATATATATATATATATACAGTTTCGAACGAATAGTATTTTTGGGGTCTGGGGACCTCAAAACGAAAAGTTATCATGGTCCCGGGCCTAGGTCTTACCATGCCGACCACGGTAATAGCTTCTTCCCTATAGGGGAAATTCGCTAAAACAAATCAATAGTTCTTATTCTGACTGATTTATCTGACCTGACTGACTGACAGATTCTGGACGTCATTGTCCTCCAAATGATTTATATGTTTGTATTTTAACATTATTTTGAAAGTACTACAAAAAGGTCGGATATGGGTGGTGTGGTCGGATGGGTGGAGCAGTTATACTTACTGTTTGTTGCTTGAAGGATTTCAAATGTGATTGAAATGTTAAGGATTTCAAAACCAATTTAAACCTTATTTTTCTTCAAAACGCGTATTTAAATAATTTTGAAAAACAAAATAAAGCTACAATAAAAATGGGGGGGTCTGGGGGGCGTAGCCCCCAAGTAATAAAAAAATTCAAATAACTATTTCAATATCACCTGGACTGACATACCTCATTGACCTCTCTAAATGTTGCATCTATTTTTGGGGCGTGCCCCCCCACTCGAGACCAAGGGGGCGAGTAAATACTCTGATTCTGCTTAGTCTGATTGACTTACTAATTTCAGACCTCACTGTTCTTCATGATCTTTGTAAATTTGTGTGAAATGCACTGTAAAGTCGAAACAACAATTGAGTTCTCACGAGGTATTGGTGATTTGAAACATTTTTTTCGTAATGACAGCTGAGCTCATACATTTACGGGATGACAGAGTGTACTCATCTAATTCTATTTAAAGAAGCTTCAGGATTGATTGTAGCGTCCAAGTGATAGCTATCGGAAGCTTTTGTGGTGCAATGTTGCTGAACTAGAGTCCACCCAATGATCGAAAATCGACAAAATAATTGAAAAATATAGTTTAATATCTGGTGGGTTGTAGTGCGCTCATTTCTCTCCCTCTCATTCCCGCCCCTCCCCCACCCTTCCCAACAGGTAATATTTTAAATGTAGAGTTAAAACAGATATCTATAGCGTTACCATTCCATTAGTCAGTAGCGTTTTTATGTATGCCTGAAACCTCTCCACCTTATCCTCTCCCCATTTAATGTGGAGTAAAAACGGATATCAGGAGGGCATTACAATTCTAGTAATCCGTGGCCTTTTTATTTATGCCCCGAAACCTCTCCACCTCATCCTCTTCCCGTCACTCATCCTCCCCCCCTCATAAACAGGTTTAATTATTTTTAATGTAGTATTAAAACGGATAAGAGAAGGGTGTTACCACTCCAATTGTCCATAATTTTTTGTATTTACATTACTCCTAAATGATCTGTTCTTGCTTTTGTGGTGTTAAAACGGATTAGGGAATGGTGATACTATTCCAGTAGTCAGTCAAATGTTTTATTTATTAATTATCTGTTCTTGCTGTTGTGGAGTTAAAACGGATAAGAGAAGAGTGTTACCATTCCAGTAATCAATAGCCTATTTATTTATGCCTTAAACTCCTCAACCTCATCCTCTCTCCGTCACTCATCCCCACCCCCTCACAAACAGGTTTAATTTTTAGCGAATTTCCCCTATAGGGAAAAAGCTATTACCGTAGTCGGCATGGTACCTAGGCCCGGGACCATGATAACTTTTCGTTTTGAGGTCCCCAGACCTCACTAAAAAAAATTTAAAAAATTGTATATATCGCTTATTTATCAATTTATCCTGATGAAACTTGGTATATTGCTTCATACCGTTGAGGTCTATTGATATTTGCACTAAAAAACCTTTCTTGGCCGATAGTTCCCGTTGCAGCAAACCTGCGTACTCAGCTCCGATGTTATTATTATGGAGAATAAGTAACGTGTTATCTCCCTTAATTATCAACATAAATTAATAAAATTTGGTATGTGGCTTTATCTACTTGAGTTATATTGGTATTTGTATAAAATCCCATATTTTTCCTTGCTTCAGCAACCCTGCATACTCAGCCGCCAAGTTATTCTTATGAAGTATAATTAAAATGTCATAAATCGTTTATTTATGAATGTATATTGATGAAACTTGGTATGTGGCTTTATGTGGTATTAAGATACATATATATATATGCACTGGAAATTCGCTGAGTACGCAGGTTTGCTGCTACGGGGGTATTTTTTATGTAGTGTTAAAACAGATAAGAGAAATGTGTTACCATTCCAGTAATCAGTAGCCTTTTTATTTATGCCTGAAACCTCTCCACCTCATCCTGACCACGTCTCTCATCCTCCCTCCCCACACAAACAGGTTTAATTTGTTTAATGTGGAGTTAAAACCGATACGAAAATGGTGATACCATTCCAGTAGTCAGTAAAATGTTTTATTTATGAATCATCTGTTCTTACTGTTGTCCTAAATATTTATTTGAATAACGCAGCTGCTTATTAATGGAAATTAAAATTATAAACAATTACGAAAATCAGAACACATGTTCCCATAAGAATAACATGTAAAACTGAAAGCCAAAAGGGCATAGCCCTACGTGCCCAAATACAAATCTATTTACATTCGACCCATCTCCTAATAGTAATAAATAAGTGTGCCAAGTTTTATAATTCTACGTTGCCGCTTATCCGAGAAATCGGTACCACAAAAAATCCCTTAGCCGATTAATATAAAGATCTATATGCAACAGGTACGATGTTACAATCGGTGAAAAACATCATGGGAATCACTTTACTCAGTTTTCCAAAACAACGGGAAACACAGATTAAATACCTAACATATTTCAACAAAACATTTAAAGAATCAAAATCCATACAAACTTGCATTTGCGAATGTAATTTCCATGAGTAAATAAAAACAAACATTTATTTTCTTCTTGCAGACGCCTCAAATATGGTGACCAATAAACAAAAAGCAAACTGGCACTTTAGGCCACATGTGTTTGGTTGCTATGGTTATGTTTGGTCAAAGCTGCCCCGACATTGGCCAGGCAAGGCGCTACTGCTCTATGGGTTTCCACTAGCCCCAACAGGTGGTGTCACTAGAGTCAATCCTAAAGCTACTTTAATTCGACTATAGTATAACTAGCGTTACCCGCCGCGGCTTCCACGCCCACTAAATAGCGTTAGTAAGATATATGTTAGCCGACTAAGAGTCACGTCAAGGCAGCAATTTCAAAGACGCCATAAGTATTTCTGGTGATCGTTTGCTGCCTTTAGACATAGACCTTACAGCAGTAGCTCGTGTGCGAGCTTCAGCTTCCTCAGTAGTTTCTGTAGATTACTGCTCTGCCATAGTGCCATTTCAGTTACTCTCAAATTGAGAAATTGAGCCTGCCGCTAAGCTTGCTCGTCGATCATGTCAAAGTTGTTGTTATTCTGGCGTTTCTTTTGCTCTGTGTGCTGCCTACCGTAAAGCTTTCCATTTGTGTTTTAAGTTTCTTGCCTTCTAACCACTTTAATAAATCGGGCATTTCCAATCTTTGAGACAAATTTATTTACCTTTCCCCGGCATTATTGTGATATAGGAACCTTCGTGGTTAAAGGTGCAAAACAAATGTAAACCAAAATATAAACAAATTTTGGTTACACCTGTTTAACACCTGTTTTAGTTATAATCTGTTACGGTAAAGGTTAATGCCAATAAGATTAAAATGGGAAGTTTGGTAGCCATTGGGGCTAAACCATAAAGGAATTTTAAAACGTGAATAGGCCCATATGTTACTTTAGGATATTAGCAATCTTCCTACCAAATCAGCTCAATCGGTTTAGTAGTTAAAGCGTGATTGAGTCACAAACTAATAAACAAACATTCAAACAAACTCACAGACTTTCAGCTTTATAATATTAGAATGATTAGTATTATAGCTGGTACTTCAAATTTTGTCGGTTGCCAGACGATTGCCTCTTATCTCTTAAATCTGTAACATATTTTAGTAGACACGTTAACGTATGCTTGCGGACCTTTGCAAAGCTCCTTATTTTTATAAATATATAAATTCAAAATTTCTCTAAGTATTTTTATATATAAGTAAACTATTTAAATCATTAGTACTCGTACATTCACACATTTGTAATCTTTATCCGTCAGATTACAATATAAAGAAATCATAATTATTTAGATATGTTGCATATGGTCTAGATATTTGTTGACCTATTGTAAAAGTGTTTGGCTAAACAAGGTCTAAGTTAACAAAAGCTAAATACGTAACATGTCTATTCAAATATATCTTTAAAAATTTAAAGTCCATCCTCTTACGGGAAGGTTGAGCGTACACCTAGTATAGCATAACATATAACATAGTATAGTATAACATATGTGTGAGCGCGGGAATAGAGAAGAACATAGAATGAGTGGGGAAATTAGGGACAGAGTGGGGAAATTTTGTAGCTCTTAGTGGGAGAAAAATAATTATTTTTCCACCTGGCAACGCTGGGCAGTGGCGGCGGCGACAGTGACACTTGACTTGACACTTGTCACTAGTTATAGGTCTTAAGGATGTACAATTTTTACATGCCCTACATAAAAAATACACATACTCTCTCAGACTCAGTCACACTGTTTGAATAAGGTGTTTTTTTGTTGCTCAGCGGTCATTCCAATTTGGTATCGTACATATATTCAAAATAAATTGAACGTGATTTTTAAAGTACCGAAATTTGCTTTAAAAATAAAAAGGCTTATCTAATTATCTAAGCTATAAAGTCTGAATTATTAGTATGAAACATTCATAGGTCTACTCATTAATTAGCTTATATTCATACAGGTAGGTAATAACAATACTTAATTTTATCTTTGTTTAACCCTAGCCGTGGCCAACTATCCCATTCGGACTGTCTGCTTTGTCACCTTAAAGTAGACACTATCTGAATCAGATAGTCTGGGACTGACAAATTTTGTAACGTTATAAAAGCACAAATAATCAATTCTAAAGTGAACAATATACATACCATTTGAAAGAAAATATTCTGAACTTCCATTTTATTACAAAAATGAACCGTGTAGCAGCTGTCAACAATGACAGATGTATTATGTTAAGAAAAATTAATGCATGTTAAGGGAAGCACTCCAAACCTATAGCCTATAGTAGTAAATATCCCAAGAATCGAACCTGTGACCACTTTTAAAACAAAGTTGAAAGCCTCTAGGCCTAACCTTGGGCTAGTAGGAGACATCCCTGTTATAAACTGTTTAAAAGCTTATTAACAGTGTTAAACATATTATTAAAACATAAAATAAAAAGCTAGACCTACAGATTACTTAAGTATAGGGACAGTGTTACTTTCATTAGTCTGAAACATAAAAAGATACAGAGAATAAACAAACAAGCGCCTGGGGAGTTAATGGAGCCATGGCCATCTAAATATTACGTCATTTGGCATGGTAAGACTTAAGCCCAAGACCATGATAACTTTTTGTTTTGAGGTCCCCAGATGCCAAAAATACTATTCATTCAAATTTATATATATTTATATATATACTAGCAGTTACCCGGCGCGCGTTGCTGCGCCCAAATTAAGTTGTTTACAGAAATAAAGCTATTTTAATAGTTGTTTAATATAATAAAAAAAGTGAATGGAATAGAAAGTAAGTGTATATTAATTTTATTGTAAGGCCAAAGTATAAACAATGTTTTTGTCTTTTGATTTGGTGTATAAATGTACAAATTTTCAGGCGTACCAATTCAAGTAACATAATTTATTCAAGTAACACAATTCAAAAGATGATAAACCAGCCAGTGTTTAAATTTCTTTGTTTACATTGTGTTGTTTACATTGAAACAAATGACAGTTTAAAGAAACTTTGAATTTTTTTAATTACAACTGTTAATTAATTATAGCTGTTAATTTTGTAAACACTAAATTTCTAAAACCTGACACTGCACCCTTGTATGCCCTCTGGGTCGGAGCCCTTTGGACAGATTTGCACCAAACTTCACACAAACCATCCTTGAATAATGCTTAATAATGCCTGAAAGTTTCATTACAATCTGTCGAGCGGTTTCGGAGTCCATAGGCTACATACATGTATACATACACATACTTCCTCTTTTATATATATATATATATATATATATATATATATTTATGTGTCTGTTACCGCGATAACTTTTGACAGAAACGCCCGATTTTGATGAAATTTGACACAAATGTGTAGAGTAACATTTATGACTAAGTTCGAAAACCAGATTGATCAGACTATGGGAAGGGGGTTTTATGGGAGTTTTAAATTGTCCAAAAATAAGTTTTTTTAAATTTTTCCCCCTAAAATTTTAAAAACACAATTTTGGTTATAGCCATTTTATAGAGCTTAAAAAAAAATAATTTGGTATTTTGAATCATTAACCTAGGTCAAGTGGTTATAAAGAAAAGTAAAAAAAGTGTCCATAAAATTTCCCATGTTAATCTTATGGGAATACGGTTTTTTTTTAATTTTTCTCGGATAATTTTACTAAAAACTTCACATTTCTTTTACCAATCAGTTTAGCTCTACAAAACAATCATGTTGGTGTTTTAATTGTTGTTCTATGTCCAACCGTTGCAGAGATATTCAAAGTGCTAAACACAGTACGTTGTCCAATGTTATCTTTATGGAGAATAAATAAAATTTGATATCTCGATTATTTATGAATGTATGTTGATGAAACTTGGTATGTGGCTTCACGTAGTACTGGTATATTGATATTTGCACAAAAAATGGTTTTTTTGTTGATTATTCCCGTAGCAGCAAACCTGCGTACTCAGCCCCCATGTTATTCTTATGTAGAGTAAGTAAAATGTAATGACTCCCTTAATTATGAACTTAAATTAATAAAACTTGGTATGTAGCTTCACTTGATTGAGTTATTGATAATTATATAAAAACCCATTGTTTTGTTCCTTGTTGCAGCAAACCTGCTTTCTCAGTCCCCATGTTATTCTTATGGATAGGGATGAGTCGATACCAAAATTTATCGATTCTCAATACCGATACCGATACCAGAAAAAAAGATTCTCGATACCGATACCATCGATACCTACGATTTTTCGGTAACTATAGTTTTTAAAACTATTGTTAAAAACCGTTACAAATGTATGTTACCATTTAAAATTATTTAGTACTATTTTGTAGTTAATTATCAAACAAATTGTTTAATACAATTTTTACATAATTTAATCTTAATTTCACCAGTATGCTATAGTAATGTAGAAAAATAAAACTATTTATTATAAATTCATAATGGGGAAAACTTGGTTATCTTGTCGCCGACCCAAACACTCCCCGTGCCTTTTGGAGTGCGGGTAAGCGGCAGGAGTATCGCTTCCCGTGCACTTCGTAGCGCGGGTAAACGGCGGGGGTATCGATGGTATCGGTATCGACATTGAAGGAATGAATTTCGATACCGATACCAATGTCCAAGAATCGGTGGTATCGAGAATTGGTATTGAGAATCGACTCATCCCTACTTATGGAGAATAACTAGAATGTTATATAGCGCTTGTTAATGATTGAATATTGAAGAAACTTGGTATGTGGCTTCGCCTAGTTAAATTCTATTTATATTTGTATAAAAACCAATTGTTTGTGTTCCTTGTTTCAGCAAATCTACGTACTCATTACTAATGTTATTCCTATAGAGAATAATTAAAATCACTTGTATTTGAATATATTTTATGAAACTTGGTATGCGGCTTTATGTGGTACTGAGACATACATATATTATGCATTTGAAATTCGCTGAGTACGCAGGTTTGCTGCGACGGGGGTATTTATGTTGGTTTTTTTTTATAAAAAATCCAAAAAACTGAATTTTTGATATTTTAAGCCTTGTTATTTCTGAACCCAAATTTTTACTGAAATGCGGTTGTGTCATTTTGTTGGAAAACTTAAGTTCTACAAACTAAAGTTCTACAAACTAAAGTTTAATCAAAATTGTTTGAGTCGTTTTTGAGAAATCTTTATTTTTTCATATTTTTGGCGGTTTTCGGGGGATAGTTACCCTTAAAAATCAAAAATTCCAAAAAATAAAAAAATGCCTGGAGATATCGTGGATTAGTACCTACATACCAAATTTCATAAAAATCGGACCATTGGTTAGGGCTCTGGCTCTGTACACATCCATACAGACAGACACACAGACAACATGTAAAAATCACTTTTTTGGGTTCAGGGAGTACCAAAACAAATATTTCCACTAAAAACTCAAATTCAAACATTCTGACGAAAACAATACTTTCTCCATATACTATGTATAAGGGGGAGAAAGTAAAAAGATAAGTTAGATTATTTTTGGCAAAAATTCATGTTTCTAATATATAAATTGACTAAAATGTTTAATAATTTGTTTTCTTTAAAAATGTTTTGACAAAAATCTCTTGGTTTTATATTAACTATAATATGTAGTGCAGTTTTTTCAATTTAAATATATGAGACACATCAAATAATAATGTTAAGATTTTTAAATGTTTTGATTACAAAAAACATTCACATTAATAAATAGAATGACTGGATATTATTTTATTGGTCGAGAAGATAGAATTATGGGGAGGTTGTTGTAGTTACAAATAATTCCACATATACAAAGAAAGAATATTTATTAATTTAACATGAAATTTGTGATTACAAAAAGTAATAATCCTGATAATGAATTATAAATGAAAGTTATAAAAATAGCATGTTAGCAGCACTAGGGATAAATGATTCTCTCTTCTTGATGTATTTGTTTTTCTTTCTAAATTTGTAGATAAGACGAAATGTTAACAACTGGCATAATTTATGCATCTTAAGCGATATTATTTTCAATATTATACAGTACATTTTTAAAAAGCAGATTTATACTTCTGAAAAAAACTATAACTTATAGCCTATGTATCGTATTGTTGCGAGGTGCAATCTATTGTATCCTTTTTATTTGAGATTTCATTCCAAAGTTTCTTAAAATACCAGTAATCTATCTTGCTAAATCTATAGGCTAAATAAATAGGCCAAGGGCCTTAAGTGTTAATAAACAGTTCATGCCAGAGTAAATAATGGAGTATGTAAATCAATTAAGCTAGAAGCATATTAACATTAACTTACTTTAACTGTATTCAGTGATGTTTTCCTGCATTGAAAATATATTTTTGAACTTTCAGGAATTATATTGAACATGGCTACAAGTTTGTCACCCCTCGAATTCCAGGCAAACAGTAACCCCGAAACTTGCGTTGTAAGTATGTTGTAAAATATATGTACAGTGCAGGCCATATTATAAAATGTTAACTTAGAATCATAAATAATGCTGAGTAGCAGCTGTCACTGTGCAGGCACTCTATGTTACCGACACGGTAAAAATGTCAACGCCCAATCACCACTATTTTTAACATTTTTATCCCCACCCAATACCCTGGAACTCCACCGGGGCCCCTTGATTGACTGGAGTTTACACTTTATTTGACTGTAGGTCGGTTATTAATTGTTGAGTTGGAAAAATAACTAACACATCTTTTTGACTGGCGTGAAGCTGGCCTCGCCACATTGAGCACAAATTTGAAAAACCATATAGATATTTAGTGCTTAATTTGTGCTTCTCTTTGGTACATATAAAAAAAATTTGTGGCATCACGCTTAGCCCGCCACCAACACAGATAATTCGTTTATATACCTAAATATTTAGTGCTTAATTTGTGCTCTCAGAATATATAAGTTTTATAATTTGTGCTCATCAAAACACGCCCAAAAACATAATTATTTGTTGTGGTGATGACGTCACCCAGCCCGCCACCTCACCGGAATCCATGACAATCGGTGTCCCTTTTAGTTTTTAATTTGTGCTCTCAGAATATATAAGTTTTATAATTTGTACCCATCAAAAACTATCTTTTGGTTCAGGGTAAGATTCCCTGCATTTTTAGTACCCACATTGTATACTTTTGGTTGAAAATGTTTCTGTTTTTCAGTTTTTCCTAAGAATTTTCTTATAAGAATGTTTAAAATATATATATTTCTAAATAGCCATTTGGCTATTTAGAAATATATATATTTTAAACATTTATTTTATACCAAAACAAACAAATTGAGAAAATCTATTTTAAAAAAGATGTCTTTGAAATTTTTTCTAAACTGTTGTAGTCAAAGGCGTTGCATTCGGCTCTCGGAGCTGAATTTCACTTGTTTTGTTGAAATGGCTATTGACTCCAGGGGTGCAGAATATGTCTGATCCGGCAAGCCAGGCTCGCGGAAAATTTTAGGCCAGCAAACAAAACCAATCTAAATCCAAAATTAATTTCCCGAAAAAGAAAAAAATTGTAGATAACACAACGACTGCTGATTTACAATTAATGTATCACAAATTAAATAAAATGTCAATCAAAGTTGTGGGACGTTCTGTTCAAAATATATGAATAATACAATCACTGCTTATCAGTTTTATCAATTGTCCCGACTATTAGAAATTTTCTATGTTAATTCCCTTCTTTCCCGACATTTCAGTGAATTTTCCCTACAGGGAAAAAGCTGTTACCGTAGTTGCCATGGTAAGACCTAGGCCCGGGACCAATGATAACTTTTTGTTTTGAGGTCCCTAGATGCCTAAAACATCATTCATTCAAAACTAAATTTATATATTATAATGATATTATTTATATACTTGTGGCTTGAAGGGCCATAGTCCCTACCATTTCTCCAATGCCAATGTATATATAACCCTATAAGTAGGGGCACCCCATGTTATTTTATTTTAGTTTTGCCCCCCAAGTTCAGAGGAGAATATAGCGCTGACTGTCCCTATTAATTCGCCTGTTCCCATCAGGTACTGTTTACCTTTAAAACGTCAAAATGAGTATGATTGTTGGTAAACAACCTAATAAGTATCAGATTCCTGTCAATATATTTCAGCCAGGTAGCCTATTAAAGTTTAAACAATTAACTTTATCTGTAAACACTTAAAATACTTAATAGAGTCAAATTTGCGAACGTGACTATCAGTGTTTGGGGGGCGGAGCAATCATTAGAAATTGTTTTTCCATAAGCGTGTCCCTTTATTCGGTTATGTATACATTGCTAATACTCTGCCTCCTCTGATTTTTGTACTCTTTTCAAAGTAATCCCATGTTTTAATGTAAACAAAGCAGACGTTTTTAAATCCCTATGCTTTTCCTATGGGGGATGTTTTATGTTATTTCTCATTTGCTAGTAAAATTTTAAAATTCCATTTTGCTATTTTCTCGAATCCCTGGGATCAAGACCTTTAATTTGAGCCGTCTCTCATAATCCTGCAATTTGCCAAACTCCCACATTTTTGTCTTACAAATTTTGCTTACAGTTTTATATATAAAGATTATATATGTGTGTCTGTGAGAACAATAACTCTCATAAAACTATTGAATTTAAATTTTGATGAAATTTGGTACAAACGTGTAAAGCAACATTTATGACTAAGTTCAAAAACCAGACATATTAGGAGCATTAAGGGCATTTTCGGGGTTTTAGACCACAATATTTTTTTTTTAAATGGTTTATGTATAATTTTTGAAAAAGTTAAATATTAGTTTTCACCATTGGATTCAGCTGAAAAAGACACACAATTTGGTGTTTTGACCATTGCTCTACTTAAATTGGCTACAGATATATTGAAAGTGCTATACACAGTACGTTGCCCAATGTTATTCTTATGGAGAATAAGAATAATTTTATATCTCGCTTATTTATGAACTTATACAGACTAAACTTGGTACCTATAAGGCTTTATCTGGTTGTGTTCTATTGTTATTCAAACAAACAAATTTTTTTACTGATAGTTCCTGTAGCAGCAAACCTGCATACTCAACCCCCATGTTATTTTTATGGAGAATAAGTAAAATATTACGTATCCCTAAATAATTATGAACATAAATCAATACAACTTATTTTATTACTGTGTTAGATGTAGTTTTATAAGTTACAAAATGTTTTTGTAAAATTTAACCTTAATAAATTAACGTGAAAACAAATGTTTTTTTATTGTATATTTTTTATAAGTTTATCCTATTTTATTTTATTAGTAACATAATTTAACATAACATTTTTACTGTAAGTGACAAAATGTTTTTGTGGAATTTAAACTTAATAAATTAAAGTTAAAAACATTTACTTGATTATTATTGAGTAACTTATCGGGGAACCGAGCCATGCTCGGTGTTTTATTCCGCAGAAGAGGCATTGAATTTGTTTTATTTCAAACATTCGTTCATTTTCAATATGAGCTCGTTCACTTCGCTTACTCTCCTCCCAGATTAGCTTCTTCGCTACGCTCACTCGCCTATCAAAAGAAGAGTTTAAGTTGCCATTCAAGTAGTTTTTTTATTTTCATTATGAGAGTTGCCATTCAAGTAGGTTTTTTATTTCCATAATGATAAACAGCTGTTTACAATATTTTAATTTATAGAAGCTGGTTTAATGGTTTGTTTTTGTTATTCATAGTAACTGGTGTTTTTAAACTCCATAAGCCCAATGTTAAAATTTTCAATTTTCAAATGAGTTGTTTAGAAAAATTCGAGTTTTCCTGAGGTAGTGGTTTTCATCAATCAATTTTTTAGACCCAAAAGCCCCTAATTCCAAACTTTCAGCAAAATCCTTCCGCTGGACCTCGAGATAAATTTTGCAAACAAACAAACAGACATAGCTTGTATTGGAGTATAGGATTTGCCTTGTAAAAATCTGGTAAATTTTAATGTAAAGATATATGTTGCGAACTTTGGGGGAAATTTGTGGTTTGTAATAGTAGGAACGGGGTAGATGTCAGGGGTCTAAACATTTTCTGCATCCCTGATTGGCTCTATGCAAATTCAGTCACTTTTTTCAACTGCGCAATTAGCAGTGACAAAGTACTTTAAATCAGAATTTTCATACCAATCGAAAGATAATATTCTAAACATTCATTTTAGCGAATTTCCCCCATAGGGAAGAAGCTATTACCGTAGGTCTCATGGTAAGACTAGGCCCGAGACTATGATAACTTTTCATTTTGAGGTCCCCAGATGCAAAAAACACCATTCGTTCAAATTGTTATATATGTGTATATATATATATGTGTGTGTGTGTGTGTGTGTGTGTGTGTGTGTGTGTGTCCGTAAGCACGATAACTCTCGCAAAAAAGGTCCGATCTTAATGAAATTTGGTACAAATGTGTAAAGTACCATTTATTTGAACGAGTTTGAAAACCAGACGAATCACACCATCCCAGTAGATCAAAATCATTGTGCCAAATTTCATAAAAATCGGGCTTTTCTTCCAAAAGTTATATATATATATATATACAAAACCATGCCATCCACCATACCATGCCACCTACGGTAATAGCTTCTTTCTCATAGGAGAATTTCACTAAAAATTATCTCATTTTGAATAACAGAAATTTGATTTTTAAAAAATTTTGCCAATTTATATTTATAAAACTTAATAATTGTATAAAACTCAAATAAACTAAGGTATTAGATTTATACATTGTAGGTTTTTAATTTCAAATTGATTGTGTACAAAGAGCCGTTTTGCACTCTTCCCATATTATTCAATATAATTCATGTATAATAATTTTTGTCTATGACTTTTATTTTGATTAGTAACATTTGGTACAGTTTATAATTTTTACCTCAACAAATTGGTTTGCTTACAGTAAGGTTTTACTTTTGAAATTCACAAACAACATTTCCAATTGTTTTCAGTTTTTTTTTTACTACCTTTCTGATTTTTAGTTAAACCATTACCTAGGAAAGTACAAAGAAATCGTCGGCGTCGGGGCAAGTTCGCTCTTGTGTAGATGGCTTGGGCTCCTAGCCACTGCAGCTCTTTGCAGGCCATCCTAGGGTATTTTTCTTTTTAGGTTGATTAATTATTAATCCTTTACAGATGAGGACTCTTTCAAGTTTTAGTTAAGAAGTTACACTTGTATTAGCATATTTGAAACTATTTAAACAAATAATCATAGTTCAAAACTTGAAACATTTACTTATTCTCTAAAGTAAAATATAAACAAATATCAAAACATAGGTATGACTTTATAAATTTAAACATATTGTCAATGTGAACAGACGCAATGTCTGACAGCATAGGCCTCCCAGCGTACTCATGCTCCAAAACATATGATTTTTGACATAGTAATGTTATATCCCACATATGGCAACAATGCAAAATCCCACACCCACCTAATGTTGCGTTCTCGATACTACGGTCAATAGCCCCTAAGAGCCACTAGTACTTTATTATTAAAAAATATGTTATAATTTAAACTGTATGTTTTTTGGCTTTTTCCAAATGAAGGATGCATGTAAACAAGAAGTTTATTTGAATAACATTTAGAATTTTTTTCAGGATAAGCTATCGACAGGAAAATCAAATTCAGTTGACAGTCTACATTCAAGAAATGGATTAGCCGTCACACATGAAAATGAATGTAAATATATAAATGAAGAGGAAGTCAAAGTTAAGAAAAAAGTTAACATATTCACAGAGGAACCAAATGAAACAACAGCTTTAAGAAAAGATTCAGAGGTATCAGATTCTTTAGCTGATAAGTCAGTAGTTAGCAATGGAGTAGAAAAGTGTCTCACAATGACTGGAACTGTCAAAAGAGGTAAAAAGGCAGGGCAGAACCTGGATGTAAGGTTGAACATGTCGCGGGAGGAGCTGGAAATGTTGGACGCGAACATCACTGCCAAGACTCAGCAGTCGTGCTTCACTTGTGGCTTGATGGCTGGTCTTCATGTGTTCTTTTGGAGTTTACTTTGTTTTCCGTTTGCAGTCATTGTTTCGTCTGTGTATTCCTTTTACATGGGAACTATGATGTGGTATAATGTTTTTACGTATGTTACTGAAGAGGCTAGAATCATTTGGCGAATCCTGCTCTCACCCTTTCTCATTTTATTTTATCCACTTTTTATTGTAGTTTGCACAATCGGTCTTGGCTTTTACGCAGGGCTGGTTCAGATCTCATGGTTTTTTGACAACTGGCTTAAAGAGATTACAGACCTCGAGAAAGGTTTTTATGGCTGGTTATGTTCCATTGTACATTTAGAAGATTGTTCACCCTACGACGTTATTGTACTAACAGATATTAAGATACCTTCCAACTCGGCATCTCAAGATACTTTGGCAAATTAAACTATAAAGTAAAGTCCTCTAATAGCTGTTTTTGAAGATATCATAGGAATAAGCTCATTAATCAGTATATAAAATACAGTACCTCCTAAAATATCTAAGCCAAACTGCCTGGTTATTTTATGTAACACACTTCACTCAATAGGTTTTTAACCTCTTCAAAAAATCAAATAACAAGCGAAAATAACAGTTTAGGCCTACTTGCATGATACAAAAAGGCTAAGGAAAACAAGCATGTGGATGGATTTTCACTTGTTATTTCCTCAGGTATAAATTGAATTGTACCAGTTATTGTACCCATGATTTTACAGCCACATTGGGGTTAGGCGCAGTTGCAGGAAGAGCAATAATTAAAAATCAATTTTAGAGGAAATCAATATCTAGGCTATATCTTTGGATAGTGTGTGACTGTGCCCCTTCAAATTTCTCAGTAATCCTGTGTTTTTGATGACTTGTATCAATTTTATTTTTGAGTACATCTGCTGCCAAAAAAGATAAATTTAATGTAACAATTAACTTATATTTTAAAATGTGTAAACCATAAAAATACATATACAGTAGACTCTCAGAAATCTGGACTATTGGGCGGACGGCCTGTCCGGATTTCAAAAAATCCATATTTCTCGGAGGTGGGCATGAATGTATCATCAATTTCGCCTTTATAGTGAGCAATTATGACAATATTCGTTTATGCATATGTGGTAATACAAGAGTGAACTTCCAGAAGAAAGATATAATAACTCTGTAATACAATAGTTAGAACCTCAGTAATCCGTCACCAATGGGACCGAGAGCATGGTCAGAGGACCAAAAAGGGCAGATTATGAAATACCCCCGTAGCAGCAAACCTGCATACTCAGCAAATTTCCAGTGCATATTAATTTATCTTAATACCACATAAAGCCACATACCAAGTTTCATCAATATACATTCATAAATAAACGATTTATGACATTTTAATTATTCTCTATAAGAATAACATGGCGGCTGAGTATGCAGGTTTGCTGAAATAAGGAACACCAAAAATGGGCTTTTATACAAATATCATTATAACTCAACTAGGTAAAGCCACATACCAAGTTCTATTAATTTATGTTCATAATTAAAGGAGATAACACGTTAATTATTCTCCATAAGAATAACATGGGGCTGAGTATGCAGGTTTGCTGCTACGGGAACTATCGGGCAAAAAATGGATTTTTGTGCAAATATCAATAGACCACAACCAAATAAAGCCATATACCAAATTTTGCCAGTTTACGTTCATAAATAAGCGAGATATACAATTTTTCTTTTTCTCCATAAGAATAACATCAGACAACGTACTGTGTTTAGCACTTTCAATATCTCGGTAACCAATTGACGTAGAGCAATGATCAAAATACCAAATTGTTTGTTTTTTTAAGCTGAATTTAATGGTATAAATTAAAA
Organism: Allygus modestus; assembly: GCA_963675035.1. NCBI lineage: Eukaryota > Metazoa > Arthropoda > Insecta > Hemiptera > Cicadellidae > Allygus > Allygus modestus. The sequence goes on from OY776111.1 coordinate 118,786,839, forward strand.
TTTGATTTAAATTAAAATTACATGTGAAAACCCCAAAAAACACATTTTTGGGGTACAAAACCTCCCACAAACCCCCCTTTGGATGGTGCGATTCATCTGGTTTTCGAACTCGTTCAAATAAATGGTACTTTACACATTTGTACCAAATTTCATTAAGATCGGACCTTTTTTACGAGAGTTATCGTGCTTACGGACACATATATATATATATACATATATAAAAATTTGAACGAATGGTATTTTTGGCATCTGGGGACCTCAAAATGAAAAGTTATCATGGTCTCGGGCTTAAGTCTTACCATGAGACCTACGGTAATAGCTTCTTCCCTATAGGGGAAATTCGCTAAAAACACATTTATTCCTTGAAAACTTTATAAAACTGTAGATTTAATATAACACTGTAAATCGTAAATCAAATATACTGTAATAAAAACTATCTCGGATTTACTTCATCAGTGATGAGTCATCGACAAGAGAAGACTAAACAATAACAGACACCGATAACGGAACGGAAACATAGAGCGCCTGAAAATGCAAACTTCATGATATTTGTGTAATGTGGAATAATTATGTGAAAACTGAATCGCGTGAACCGTTAAGCTCCGTTTTTTTTGTTTTTATTTGCAGCTAAAAAAATCATGATCATCGGTCCGGATAAGTGCGATCTGGATTTCTGAGAGTTTACTGTACTAGACACTATTTGTGACAGTAGATCTATTGGCTTTAACGATCTTTAGCAAGTGAAAGACATGGGGATGCCGTCATCTATCCTCAAGGATATTTCAACGAAACTAGGCCTGAATCTAATTGGAAAACAATCAAATTAGTCTTTGGAGTTCAAAGTACACTAACATCTTGATTGTAGTCAAATTCAGTACCTAACAAAAGTTCAAAAGCCTCTGTTTTATGCTCTTTTCCGTTCTTATTTATTCGACCTGTCATCAGTTTTTAAAAATAAACCTACAAAAATTACTTCCAATTTGAATTAATTTATTAATAATTTAATAGGTAATTTGAGCTTAAAATAATAATTAGGTGTAACAATTGACGATTGAATTTATTTTCATGTCAGCACCAGTGGCACTTGGTGGACATCAGTCCAAACCTTTCAATTTCATGTGGGCACCTGTGACCTGTTAAGCTGTAACCTGTTAAATGTAGGATGCTACTTGTTAGGCTATTGAGGCACCTAAGTTTAAATGATATTGAAAATACAATGTTGTTACTATAATTTTAATAAGAGATATTTGGTCTGTACTGATAGGTTTATGTACTATAAAGTTTGCTAAGCTGTGTGTATTAAAAATATATAAGTAATAATAATATAATTCCTCGTGTTATACACTTATATCAATACATATTATTTATTGTATAAGACATCATTTGATGCAATCAGAACTTGGATTGTCAGCAAAAAAAGCCAAGTTTTAATGTAGAGGGTAAAAATGTATTTACCATATCTAGTCTATTTTTTGTTAAGTGTTATATATAAACAATGTGTAATAAGACTTGTTTGTTTAGTAGTAGTCTAGTTTATGTATTTTTTGTTTTGATAAATATTTAAGTGGTTTTTCAGTTTATTTCAAGATAGAATCAAAATATTTTCCGATCATTGTTAACACATTGACTGCCATTTGCCAAAACTCATACGTTTCTACCATCAGTCTTTCTCATACACACAGAAACTACTAGCTTTTCAGCACAATTATTTTCTACAGTAGAATCTCGGTGATCCGACTTACCGTGTTATTCGATCCTCCCCGTGCACGATCGATTTCCACCACGTTCGTATAGCATGGTTGTTCGTAGTAGGCTATAATATAATAATATTTATTCCGTGAAAATGTTTTAACAAGTGTTGGAATTTACAAAAAAATATTAAATTTATGGGGAAATCTTTAAACCAGGTAGGATAGGCCTCTAGTCCTATTTTTCTTTCCTGGCGGGGTACGGCCCTTTTTTGGGAACCATTCTGGCATTTGCCTAATTGAGATGAGAAACTGTACAAACTCTTCTCGGAATGGCCGGCCTGGGATGAAACCCAAGACCTCCCGAACGGGAGGTGCAATAATCGCTACCTCACTCGGTTGCATTTTTTTACATTTAATATGACATTTTTGTGCACTTTAACATTGAAAATTAGAAGATTACATAAACAACATATTATTATATTGTTTATGTAATCTTTTTTAGTTAGTTAGTTTTATTTGACTTCTTCTCACAAAATATTTTTCTTGAATAGTCTGGAATATAGATTAACAGTTTCTTTGACAAAAATTATTTGAATAACAATAATACCCACTAAGACAGTTTTAATTAATTGAAATATTTTGTTAATTTGCACTCAAAAACACTTTTTTATCATTTTTTGTGAATCTTTAAGTTCTTTTTAGTCTTTTTCTATAAGATTTTTAACTTTTGATTTTTAATTTTCATACCTATTATTTTTTGTACTTTTTATCTCCTTTTTTGGTATTTTGTAATTTTTCTTCATATTTTTATTAACTTGTTTATTTTATTCTGTATTATTCCATCCTTCCTTTATTATAATTTCTTCATTCTCATTATCTTCATACTCCATTAATTAAATCAACATGAAGGCTTCATGGCTTTTTTACCCCAGGCTGTGAGTCTAAAATGTGTAGGGGTCTACAGTGCCATTAGAGTGGTAAGTGAAGCTGTGTACCATGCACCTTTTTTCAGCTGTGTACCATGCACCGTCTTTGCCACTGACGGTCCCCTACTTCTCTCGCGCCTCAAAGCTCAAGTGAGACCTGACAGCCTGTACACATACAAAAATAATTATTTTCCAATTACATTGGAATCAAAGAAGCCCAATTTGGTACTAAGCCATGGTCGGAGCACATATGAGATTAGAGGGGAGAAAAATAGTTTCTGTTGAACAATATGTTACATTGTTTTACAAAGTACACATTGTTTCTAGAGTGCATAACTTAACCTTCTCATTTCTGAAAGGAAATGAAATAATCATTTTTAATTCAAGCCCTGCTCTGTTTGGTGACAAAAAGGTGCTTGTTTGTTTAGTTATATAAAAGTGGATTGTTTAGCCCTGTTTGGTGGTTCTTCTGTATAACCAATGAAAGCAGTAAAATAGCACATCGATCTCTGTAGTATATTTATAACATAATTCCTAGAGAATTCAAGATGTAAGTGCTGCAATTAATATTAGATGGTCTCTCTATTCTTTTCCCGTGGCAACTGGGGTCTGCTCAAAGGACAATTGTTGTAGTCAATGTGTTATAATGTAATTTGTTTGCATTTATTTTAACCCATTGAATACTTTTCACGGAACGGTTCCGTGATGGCTGTTTTGGCCCAAAATCTTTATCACGGAGTGGTTCCGTAATGATGTAATACCATATATGTTTTTTTCTTTTCTAAAAATTAAATATTTTTTAAATTTTTTTATTGTAATCGTTTTAACTTTAAGCTTATACCCATAAATGTATTTTTCAGGTAAAATATTGCATTGTGGTCCATTTTTGGCAAACGGGTAAAAATATAAATTATCCAAGAAAAAAGTGGTTTTGCAAAAAAATCATACTTTTTGTATAAACTAAAAAGTTGTATATAAGGAAATAGTTTTTGCACTTTACTATTCAACTGATTAGACATTTATTTTATTTTTACTACGATGTATTCTTTTTTCAAAAAAATTAAAAATTTTAATTTTTATATTTATAACAAAATATTTTAAATATGATTTTTTTATTTTTTGTTTTCTATTAACAAATTAAAAAGAAAATTTATCCAGCTTCAAGAAAAAACACTATGTTTGCCCAATTAGCTGCAAAAGTAAATTTTGTTATAGTTTATTTACTAAAACACTGCAAAATGTTGAAATTGAATTTGGGGTTCTGGGGCCATGCAGTCATTAAAAAACTAAGTATCCAATGGGTTAATCTGTAGTATTATACAGCTATCACTGCCATGGTAATGTAGAACATAGAACATGAAGTGTCAAGTTCTCTCTGTACTGATGTCATTTTCTCCTAGCTATGTGAGAGACATGCAGTTATACAGTTAGTAAACAATTACTATTAAGATAATTATCTTTTATATGTGAAAAAATGTTAACATATCAATTTCTGTCAAATCAGTTTTAAAGTATAAATTACATTGTTTATACAGTTATAAGGCATTACTGTAATAGGCTACAAAAATGGTTTTAACTTAAGAGTCTTTGGTCAAATAACCACATTGATATAAAGTTGTGTTACTGTACTTTTATGTATGTTTAAATATCAGAAGGTTTAAATATCTAGCACACAAACTCCCACCAAAATTTTATTACAACAGAATAATTAAAGACTGAATAGTTGACAAATTAAGACCTGCCGAAGTAAGTTTATACACAAGACAGATTCACAGTACAAAGAAAGGAGAGGTTTTATAATAGTTATCATTAAACATAGTCACAGAACAAATTTATTTAAAAATGTTTTCCATACTAATATAGTTAATGTTAACCCTATGTAGTATCCAGTATTTGATTCAAATATGGGCTTGTATGGGTAAGATGTATGGTGTGTGATAATAATTATCTTAAAACATCATATTTGACATTTTGACAACAAATTTACCAAAATATACTATTGTTTACAACCTTAAAGCATCTATACAACGTGTTTTGTAGTCACAGAGTAGCACAGAATTGCATTCTACATACATCTCACTTTTAAAGATGATTATAGGGATGATTCATTGAAATTTTATTGTGCCATATAACTGAAACAATCTGTTCTCACATTGTATGGCAAAACATGAATTAAATTTAATTGTATTATTGTAATTGCACTTCAGACTTATTGAAAATGTAACTTAGTGGCTAAGTAGTAGTTTTTGTATAAGCATTTAAATATTTATAAGGCTTTTGAAAATATTTTGAGCTTAATTTATGTAAAAATAAGACTGTATTAATTTAGATGTGGCCTAGGAACTATAATTTATTGTATCAGTATTATACCTCCTTTATATTAACAAGAAACTTTAACACACTCCGTGGGGGTGACCCCCGAATGGGGTCATGGCTCAACATTGAAACATATGAGATTTTCATGTTTGAACTGTTTAATGCAGCGAGAGTGTTAAACAACCTCAAGGCTTATATGATGTTATGATAATGTACTTGGCAGTAAAACCAAATTATGCTCATAAAGATTATATTTCAAAATATTGTTAAACTAACTTTAACCTTAATATTTTAACATAACACAAAACTTTTCATAATTCCCGTGTTATAATATGCTGGGTATCAAAGCTGAAGTCAAAGGTTGAAGCTAAAACAAAATAAGTCAAATGGCGAGCAGAATAGATATTTTTTCTTTCTTTAAACACTTTGCCATGTAAAATATAGCTTATCCTTATGAATTTCTATGAAGTACGTCGTTAATAACTATGCACTCTTCAAATAAAAAGTTCCATTGGACTTTAAGCTATCTAACAGGTTTGAACATTTGAATGGGTACACTGCTTTGGAATCAGCTCTTTTGAAATTGAGCAATCTAACTGCAAAGGTTGTGCATTCATGTAAAAAGCTGGTTTCTTGCGCCTACAATCACCAACGAGCATGACTAAATATCTCCATTGTATGAAGTATAGTGTGGACTTTTGGATTTAACATTTTACCAGTAGTTTTACCTCATTCTCCCGGAAACTATAAATATATTGCTTGTGCCAGATACTCCAGTTTTCCATAACAACAGTCTGACTTTCTCAAGAACAAAGTTAGCTTAACTTCATTCTCATAAAATATAAAAATCAAACTGAAATGAATACCGAGCCTACCCCCGGCCCCCTGGGGCCAGGCCGGTTCTGATGGACTGAGTCTTGACAGAGCGCTTTTCTTTTCACCACAACAATAACATGGCAACTTTTTAATGTCGCTGGGGCAGAGTCTAAGATTGGAAAAAAATCCTTATTAACAACATGGCATGGTCCAGGAGCAGGCTTGAGGAGCCATTATCGAGTCATTTAGATAATATATTTTCTCCACAAGTGGCAACTTTTTTAAAATTAGTAACATGGTAACTTTCGGGGACAATGGGGTGGATCCCTGATGTGGGGGGAAATGTATCCAAAATAGTTTTGGTTCCCTAGTGGGGTGGAGCTACAAGTTTGGGGTTATAAAAAAGTTATAGTATCCAAATGTTATGGATAACTGACAACTGGCTAAAATCCTACCAAAAATGAAAAGACTAAAATGGAACTTTGCTAGGGTGGCGCATCCCTAAGATCGGTGGAGGTGGCTTATCTAACGCTGAGGCATCGTTCAAGAGATTTGGCTCTGTAAAACAAAAAATTCAAAGAACCATCACACGTCCAAATTGGATGTCGGGAAGTGATAGAAGAAGCCAGTGGGGTGAAGCTCTGAGGTCGGAAACAAAATTATCCGAATACTTTTAGTCCTCCAACAACATGGTATGGTCCGGAAGCAGATTTGAAGAACTGTTTTCGAGCCATTTAGAAATAGTAGTTTTCATCACTAGGAGCAAAAGTGGCTCTTTTTGGTGTGCAATCGTGTTTTAAAAGTGAGGCGCAGCCGAGCATTTAAAAACAATTAAGCACCAAAAAGATACTTTTGCTCCGTGTGATGAGCAATGTTTTTTATCATAATGCGGAATTAGACTTTTAATCGTTGAAAATTTTAACTATAAATTTGTATTTTTCAGTTGTATGTTTACAAAGTAAGTAATATACAGTGTTTACATATCTGTTATTTACAAACAATACTTTTTATTACGTGTAGTAAGGAACGCTTCTATCATGTATAGATCATGAAACAATAATATTATTTAGCAAACAGCTGACTTTTTACGCCATAGGACTTAAAAAGATCACAGCTGATTTTTTAGGTCCTAGGACTAAATAGTGACGTTTTGCTTACTATTTAGAGAACAAAAAACAGGTGGATTCGTGCAGAATGATAAAAAAATATTTTCTCCATAAGAGTAGCCTAACATGGCAGCTTTTGATGCCAGTGGGGCCCTGAGGGAAAAACAAAAAAAGTATTTAAAATTTGTTGATTATCTACATCTAAGAGTAGTTTTGAGGAGCTGTTTTCAAAATCACGTGGGAAACACACTTATTAGTATAGACCACTTTATTAGTATAGACTTAAGATTATACTATCAGTTTTTAACATTACACATATTAAATCTAAAATTTTACTTCAACATTTTATGAATTTGTCATGGAAATTCGTGATTGATTTTGACTTACTTTTACCATTCACTAAAAATATTTTGAGATAGGAAAAGAGACCTATAAAATATGTATTTAAACAACGGAAAGTATTTTAATAACCAACCAATACTGTTGTAATATAAGGAATTACTATTAATAGCTATAAAGTAAATATAGTAGGCCCCATGGTCTTGGATTTTCATGCAGATTAGGTTCATGTACAATATATTTTTAAATGTTTCGTTGCGCAAAAGAGGCAAGCAGAGGGTCACACATTGTTGTCCTAATTGGAAGTATAAACAGCAAGTTGAACACATGAGTATTGCTTAAAATATATATAAAAAAATAACTATGAGATGACCTTTTAGATAGCGTAGGCTCTACTTTCAGTCTCTGCCTTCCAAGGCTGTTAACTAAGTTAGTACAAATTACAAAACGAGTTCGCACGCTGACGTGAGGGAAGTGAATTTCCCCATTAAAAACTTTTAAAACTCAAAATAAGTGTAAAACATACATTTATTCCATTTTTTATTGAAATCTGAAAACATTGATTTTTTGGCTGTTCTGATGCTCCTGGTTTCATTTACCTGCAATGCTGGGAATACAATTTTGCACATTATAAGGTTAGGAGAAGGTCCAGTCAGGCTTTAAAGTAGGCGTGAGGTTGCTGGGGATGATGAAAGTACACCAACAAATGAATAACAGGCTTTTCTAATGTAAAACCCCCGTAAGACAACGTACTGTGTTTGGTCAGTACACATTTTCTTCTATAACTTGGTAAATAGTTATGCTAGAATAAAGGGAGAGGGCTTAAAAGTTTCGCCCCACTAATTCCCATCTTTATACATGGATTAATTTTACATCCGAGGCTTTTATGACCCTTTTTGGGCCCAAAAACTCAAAATTTGAAAGATTAATCCCTAAAAAGGGGTTTAGAGTTTTCCGATTGTTTTGCCCAACAAACTTGTCCAACTGATTACAGAAAGGTATGTCCCTGCCAAATTTGAAGTAAATTGGACCAAAAATGCGACCGCTAGAGTGAAAACACATATATATATATGTCTATATATATATATACATATATATACACATATATATATACATATATATAAAATTTTGAACGACCCCCCAAAACGTGTTCAGGGGTCACGTTAGGAACTTCTATGGTGGTCCCAGGCTTAAGTTTCACCGTGCGGGTCATGCTCTTAGTTCACTTTCCATAGGAAATTCACTAACAACACTGAGTTCTATTAACGACTTGTATAGAGACAACAAATAAAGAGACCATTTCCAAACACATTTTGTCTTAACTACATTTATAGGATCCAAAAGAGGTAAAGGCGAAAGCTTCTTATATTTACTGTAGATATGTAAAATGTGGTATTAATCAACAATGCAGACTTAAATCTTAATCTTTGATGTACATGCCTAATGTTCCTAATTAATTTACAATCAAAAAGCAAAGTAATACTTTTATCTAACATAAAAGGCCTACTGTATTATGATAAATATCTTTTAGTGCCAATTTGTAAATTGGGACAAGATTTTTCATCGTTCTGTTGTGATGTTTATTTATCTTCATGTAGTTTAGTAAAAGGTAAATGATTAGATTATATGCTGTATTGTGATATGTTTTATATGTTTATATGAATATAATAAAACATTAAAAATTTGATATTGACTTATTATTATACGTAGATATATGTACCAAAATGAAATTATATAAGTTAATTAATATAGTGATTCTGAAGTGTGCTAATCTTAAAGGCGGTCCCACATTTCTCGCGAACAGGCCTGAACATTCGGCTGAACATTCTCCCGAATATTCACTGAACATTCAGTCCCGTATGTATTCAAAATTTCATCAGCTCCCACACTTTCTCGCGAATACTCCGAACATTCGGAGTTCGGTCGAATGTTCGGGCGTCTTCACGAGAAGTGTGGGACTTAACAAGTTAATTCTCAAAATATTTTACGATTCAGTTATGTTAAATGTTCAAGTTGTGTTCACTGGCTCAACAAACTTTAAGGTAGTGAAAGCAGATTATAAGTTAATCATGTTGGAGGAAGAATAATCAGAGGTGGCCTTTTACTGCAAAACATAGAAAGTAATTTAAGACATAGACCATGGAACTAGGACAACAGCACTAAAAGAAGTGGTATTAGTGCATCTGGTATGTACATACCTAACAGGTTGATACCATAATATATCACATAACACGTATAAATTGATATAGTTTACCTACTCCGTACATGGATGATTAAGTAGATAGGCTATTTGAAAAATAACCTTAAAATCAAATGGCGTTCATGCTTAATAGGCCCTTTCTTTAATAGGTAGGGGCCTACCATATTTTTATGCTTGTAAAGAGTGCCAAAAATTTCACTTAGGCATAAATATAAATAGTTGCACTTACGCAGACGCCCAGTGGAACAATCAAATGAAAATGATATCAAATATCGTTATCAAATGTCGTCAAATGTCATTAATGTTTTGATAAAATATATCGGATCAAATCGATACTGCTGACTTATTATAATAATATAAGTTGTTATTACATAGATTTCAATTTTATCCAGGCCTACATTGTATTTTGCTTGGAAAATGGCAGGTAATCTAATGTATTAATTAACTATAGTTTTCTTTATGAAAATATTTTAAACAATGAAGAAAATACTGAAGAGTTTTTGAAAAATCGTAGTTAAATTATAAAATTTAATGCCAGTTTGTAACGCCAATATGAACTTGAAAATCAAGTGTTGTTTCGGTGTTACAAAACGGTAAATAAACATAACAGTTCAGTTGGTGCTTTGAAAAACACTTCTAAGGAGCAAAGTTTGGATTAAAAAATATAATAAAAATCATGTACTTCTTTAGTACAAAAGTTATTATGACTTTTTATTGAGAGAGAAGTCACGGAGTCATTAAAACCAGCACTGAGACGTGTATGATAAATTTACTTGTATTTATTGTGAAACGTTAATAAATCGAATTAAAATAATGATTGTTTTTATAAATATATATATAGGCTATCGATTATTGTCATTCGATTGTTCCACCGGGCGTCTGCAGAAGTGCAACCATATCAATGTTTTCCATGTAGGGCCTATATTAAGTTACTGCTGTGTGGCATCTACAAATTCAAGGACGTAGTTTTATAAGCGGCCACCAACTAATCGGATACGATATATCGAATCGGAACACTTAATATTTTGAATCACATTTTAACAGTACATATAGAAAATTATTTACTCAATATTTATATTAATTTTATAATCTAAAATCAACAAATTGTATATAGTCAATAATAAAATGCAATGCCATTTACAAATATATTTTAATGAAACGTTTAACAAAAAACAAACTAAAACTACAACCAAATAAAGAATAAAGAAACGTATAACCCAGCTAAAACTTACCGTAAGTTATCTTTGCCAGGATCAACTTTATGGGTTGCTTCCATGGATTGAATAAACTAAGTTATTATAAATTAGGCCTAAGCAAATGTAACCAAGTTTTTGCTTGGTTATACGTTTCTTTATTATTTGTTGCAATTTTAAATTTTAGTTTTAGTTTATTTGTTACTTGTTAAGTGTTTCATTAAAATATATGAGCAACTTACATCATCGCTCTTAACCCCAGTTTTCAGAGACCGTTTCAACATGGGAACTCGAATGTTTGGGTGTTTGTGTTATTTAGGTTAAAGATCGATTTAAAATGAGATTCGATATATCGAATGTTTAAGATCGATATATAGCATCCGATTAGTTGGTGGCCGCTTATGAAACTGTACCCATTGACTATCCAATGGTGTAGTATTACACTCATACAAACATTTTACTGATCAACAATTGATTTTATTTATTAGTTACATCTAGTTAATTGTCTTGATAGCAGGATTCTTATCAACTCTAATAATGATGCATAACTATCACATTATTGTCATGACTCTTCTGTCTTTTTCTTCTGGGATGCAGAATTTTTGTATAATTCTAATTCTCTGTCTATTCTCTCCTTAGCCCTGAATACTTTTGACTGAATATAAAAGGAACCTCCTTGAGATTTTTCATTGGCTTTAAACAAGTGGTCAAAATTCTTTTCTACTTTTTCTGGGTCCAATTTATCAACATCCAGAATTTGAAGAGCTTCTTCAAGAGTAATACCTGTCACTGCATTTGTAGCTGCAGAGTTTGCCCCTCTTTGGCCCCCTCCCGCTCTTCTAGCTGCTTCTTGGCTGGCTGCATATTCTTGTTTAAGAGCCTTAGCAAAAGCACGTCCAACAACTTGAGTCCCAAGAATTATTATCTGTACTAAATATTTTGCCATTAGGTTTGAAATAAATCGTAAGTGTCACAATAAAATTTATATTGAAGTGATGCAGTTTACATAACTTAAATTTTCATGAACTTGCACAACGTTGATGCAATAATAAATACACCACCACACTCCTGCTTTTTCTGCTGATATTATTGAAAATAGAATATAACCTACAAACAACAAATACGACAAATCTAGCAGACGAGGTATGTATTAGTAAATTTGTAAGAACTATCAGTGTTAAGTGAAGATTACATAAAGAGTGGACACGAGAGATGAGAAATGGCCGGATGTTGATGCGTTAATAGTATCACTGATATATAGAAAAGAATTATTAATGATGAGTGAGTCTATTATATTTTTACATTTACGCAAATCTCGTGGTGAACAATTCGATTATCCCTTTGAGTTTTTAGGAGTTCCACAAAATATTGAATAACTAAGCAGTTCTCTATTTATTCACTAACTACGAATCAAATATGCTCATTTCGTGCGGTGACTGATTTTTGTACAGTAAGGATGAATTTGACGAGCGTTGGCGATATAACAGTGACGAGCATTCCTAATATTTTAACTCAAATTATTTTAAATTTGAGACTAGATAAACAAAATATTGTTTATAACATATTACAAGAACATAATATAAGCTCAAATTTTTCCTTTAAATTCATGTTAATTTTCCCCTTCTTGTTGCAGACCCTCAAACAGAATTGGTATTCCCATGATATCTGGTATTTACATCATGCCCATCATGGGTATTCCGTTTTAATCGAGTTTCCCACATCCTTGGTTCGGGTGTCTTACGCTATGACGTATTTTCCATCGATAACCTCCATCATCTTTATCTGGCTCTAAATTACAGAAAATCCCATTCCTATTTTCTGTTCGCCCTGCACATTGCTGCTCAAGGTCTCGTAAAAACTAACATTAGGCTCAATTACAAGTTCGAAAGCCCTGTTTTCTAGTATTTCATCTACATCCTCTGCTATTTTGTGGTTACTATAACTTATCGTGTTACTTTGCCGTTTCGCCAAGCGGATTTATACCCTTATCTCCTCCAGAACCGGATATAATCATTGGCTACAAATGCCATAGGTGCAAGTTTGCATCACACAAAAAACTACATGGGTTTACTAAAATAAAGGACGTTGACCTGGGCATTAGGAAGTTAACGGTGGGCTATCGCCCGCGCCACAAGTAGCCTAGGGGCATACAGATGTTAAATCCAACCCTGATGACCTCTAGGTAATGACTAGCTACAGTAGAGAGCATCGCAGACAGATACCACCCAGAAAATCAGAGGTGTCGATATGTGCAGTGACTATTGTATACAGCAGAAGGACCCCTTGGACATCTCTTCTCAATGCCAACTATTTAAGTCAAAGAGTTCCTGAGGACAACAAAGACAAATGCCAAACAAACATACAAATTTGTCTTGGATAAGCTGACGTTGGCGAATCAGCATGACGGGACCACATCATAAAATAGTACTCTAACAAGGGCCGATCATGGGCACAGTAGAGTGCCTTATCGATAATCAATTCCTCTTAAAGAGTGACCGAAGAATCCCAGAGTATTGATGTATTGGCACATATGTCAAGGCCGGTGTAAGAGGTTTTGGCGCCCTAAACAAAACTATTGTGAGGCGCCCCCCTCCACCAATATCATTCAATGCAAAATAGTTTGTTAAGTTAGCACAAAATTGTTTTACTGCTTGCAACTGGCATAAAATGGTGCACGTTGTCTTGTCATTATGTTATTTCGGATGAAAAACTGGCAATTTGACCGCATTTGATGGTCACCTAACTTTTAGACCAAAAACGACCAATGAACGTAGTTTATCGGCCAAAAATACCGCAATAGTTTATACCCAAACCGCAATTCAAAGGCCAACCACCAGCGGAAGTATCAACGTATGTTATCGTCGAAAACAAAGATTTTACCGAGACTAAGATCGAAACAAATTTTATCGGCCGAGATACGGCGATTTTAAAAGACACCCGAGCCTAAAATATTTCCTATTATATATTTATCGGCCTAAAATAGCAGCAATATATTCTCATTTTGCCGTCTAAAACGTCAATCGGACCATATTTTTAGTCTGAAAACGGTCAAACTGTGTTATTAGATAAATTTACTGACCGGGTGTGTGTTATATCAGCCAAAATCGATAATGTTATCGGCAATTTTACAGCAATTACTAGCCAAAAACTACGACCGCAAAGTTTGTTATCGGCCGAAAATTGAGTACCAACCGTATTTAATGCCGGAAATGTACTTAATCGCTCAAAAACGGCAATCGGACCGCATTTTGTCGGTAAAAAATAAAGCCGGGTCGTCTTTTATATACAAAAGCGAAGTCCGAAACGCATTTTATCGGGAAAAATCAGAGATTTGGCCGTGTTTTATCGGTAAAAACATAAATTTTGCCACAACTTGGTGGTCAAAAACACCAAAATGACTGAAATTTTTAAGTATAATGGACTGGACCACGTTTTATTATCACGGTAAGCGAGCCGCATATTATCCACAGAAATAGAAATATAGCCTTGTTTTATCGCCCGAAAAAGACAATTGACCGACAAACCCCGTTTGCGATGTGTAGGGCAAAAACATTGACCTCAAAAATTAAAGGGCCACATTTTATCGGCCGAAAAAGTCTGCGTTTTACGGAAAAAATTATTTTTTTTTAACAAAATAGGCAATTTTACTTCATTCTATTTGCCGAAAACAACCGTTTTCCTAGCATTTTAAAGTCCGAAATCGACGGCCGCAACTTGTTTATAGACCGAAAATTACGACAGAGCCTCAATATATGCCAAAAATCTCAATCTAACCGTGATTTATCGTAAAAAATTGGCAATCGGACCACATTTCCCCAGCGAAAAATAAAACTGGATCCAGTTTTATAGGCCCGAACGACAACCGGAACGTGTTTTTTACGAATACAGTCGGCGATTCGACCCCAATCTATCGCCAAAGAACGCCTATTTTTCCGCATCGGATAGATCAAATACCCCCCGTCGCAGCAAACCTGCGTACTCAGCGAATTTCCAATGCATTGATATGTTTCTCACAAGTACATAAAGCCACTCACCAAGTTTGACAAAAATACATTCATAAATAAGTGATTTATTACATTTTATTTATTCCCCATAAGAATAACATTAGGACTGAGTACGCAGGTTTGCTGCAACGAGGAAGATAAGAAATGAGTTTTATGCAATTATTAATATAACTGAACCAGGTGAAGCTACTTACCATGTTTTATTAATTTATGTTCATAATTAAGGGAGATATAAAACGTTACTTATTCTCCATAAGAATAACATTAGGGCTGAGTATGCAGGTTAGCTGCTACGGGGACAATCAACAAAACATTTATTTTTTGTGCAATTATCAATATACCAGTACAACATGAAGCCACATACCAAATTTCATCAATATACATTCATAAATAATCAAGATATCAAATTTTATTTATTCTCCATAAGGATAACATTGGACAACGTACTGTGTTTAGCACTTTGAATATCTCTGCAACGGTTTGACGTAGAATCACAATTTAAACACCAAAATGATTGTTTTGTGGAGCTGAAGTGATTGGTAAAAGAAAATGTGAAGTTTAAAGTAAAATTAACTGAGGAAAAGCCAAAAACCTTTTTCCCATAAGATTAACATGGGAGATTTTATGAGCATGTTTTTTGGATTTTTTCCGCAACCACTTAACCTAGGTTAATAATTCAAAATACCATATTATTTGTTTTTTTAAGCTCTATAACATGGTCTAAACCTAAATTAAGTGTTTTAAAAATTTTAGGGTAAAAAATGCAAAAAACTGATTTTTGGAAAATTTAAAACCCCCATAAACCCCCCTTCCCATAATCCGATTTTTCTGGTTTTCGAACTTAAAGTCATAAATGTCAGTTTACACATTTGAGCCAAATTTCATCGAAATCGGACGTTTTTTACTCAAGTTATCGCATTCACGGACACATATATAGATATATATATATATATATATATAGATATATATATATATATATATATATATATATATATATAGATATATATATACATATATATAAATTTGAACGAATAGTGTTTTGGACATCTGGGGACCTCAAAACAAAAAGTTATCATGGTCTCGGGCTTAAGTCTTACCATGAGACCTACGGTAATAGCTTCTTCCCTATAGGGGAAATTCGCTAATTCCCTATAGGGGAAATTCGCTAAAACAGGAATTTAGTTGCATTTAATGCCCGAAATGACGATCGGCAACGTTTCTTATTGTCTGAAAATTACAACCAAAACTTGTCTTATTGACTGGGAACGACAGCGAGGTAGAAACCATTTCGGGATAGCCCATGCTCGCGCCAATAGTCGGGATAGACCAAAATTCGGTCCGGCCGGGCTCAAGGTCACATTTTAAAGTGTAGGACTCGGTCGCAGCGCTCAGTGTACAGCGTCTTATGGGTTATTGGCGATACGTCCTCAGTTAAATGAGGTTTATGGCGCAAGGGATTTTTTTATAGTTAAATGGTTTTTGGAATCGTATTACTGAATAAATTCTTTATCTTTTAGTACTAAATTCAAATGTATTTAACCTCTAATTATGACGTAAAATACGTTAAGTTTCAATATTAGTATACGAATCTCGATGTGCACGTACTCAATCTGGATTTTCATCGAAATTAATTAATTAACGACTCAATGACTCCCATATTTTATTTACTCGATACATGAGTCAACTCTTTTCGTGAAAATAGCTATATAATAACAATTGTACGGCTTTTAAAGAGGCTTAGTTTTGAATTTTGACACAACAAATTAGATTCCATACTATCGCATTTATAGTTTTGGTAGAAAAGTTTATTCAAAACTAAGTATCTTTCGTATTCGAGTTCCTTGTCATGTTCCTCAACTTTGAACACCAATATGATTTTTATAGGATTGGCTATTATAGTATTGGCTTAGTAGTATAGAGGCTTAGTTCTGAGTTTTGACGTAAAACCATAAGTTCATTATTCATAATTTTGATTAAATATTTAGTTATATTTTCTATGTCACATTATTTTTGTAAATGACGTTTGTCAATGCTTGTAAAAGTCGAATGGCAATAAAGATCTGATTTCTGATTTCTGATTTAGCTACATATATTTACTTACGACTTTCTACTTCAGTTCCCCGTTCTATTCCTTATTTATTCACACAAAATCAAATTATAGGTCTATTTGAATAGTTGTTAGGGAGGTATAACTTAAGTTTCTGTAAACAGATGTTGATTCTCTTCTATTTCAATGTTCGCGATTAAAATCATAAAATATGACCATAAAATTAAGGATTATAAACCTGAAAAAATGTAACATTTAAATAAAATCTAATTTAACGATGTAATCAATAACTAGTAGAACTAGAAGGGAAAATGTTTAGGTGATACAAATTTTAAAGGGAGAAGGGTTTAAATAAAAGGCAAAGTTATGTTTAAATAAAATCCAATACATATCGAGGTAATGACTCTTTTATTTTAACTTAGAAAATGGACAAATAAAGAATTTAGTGAGGAATTTTTGCTTCACGAACACATTATAACAAAACAAATATGTTTATTCTTGCATAACATTTTACTATGTACAACAAATAAGTCTCATATTATTTTTCATTTAATTTAATTACATAATCATTTATAATATTTAATATGTAATGTTTAATCATGAGTCAGATTACATCTCGATAATTTTTTTATCTTTTTTTCGACTAAATTTTGAAGATCAACTAATTAGCTGGAACTAACTTTCTCTAACTAACTTTCTCGCTGGAAGTTTGTTTTTACCTCAGGAATAAAAAACGTTCTCGCTTACTGACTTTTTTACATTATGTTCTTACAGCCTTCTAATATTTTAATTATTACAAATTACACATAATTTTAAACTAAAATATATTGATACTGTTAGATGCGGACATTCATGCAGAAAAGGAATATATATGTTTCATTGTAGTTGTATTATTATTAAGAGGTACAGGAGCGTGTAAACGACAACGCGCTCACCGCTCGGGATTACTCAGATTGCCGTGCCCTACACTTTGGGTCTAGCCTGACAATGCGCGGACCGTTTTCTGTCCATTTGACGAGCTCTCCATGGTTTCTACCTCCCTGGGGAACGACAACCGAGCCGCATGAACGAGAATGGCCGAAAAAGACGGTTAACTAAATTAACGAATTTTCGCCAAAATTCTCGTAAAATTATCCGATTTTCCAGGAATTTTCGGTCTGTGAAAACTCTCTGTAGTAATTTTACAGGGATATGAATCTGACTGACGACGCATCAATCGGACGACAAGTCGAGATGATGCTGCCGGGCAGACGTAGCACTGGCGCTGGTGCGGGGGTGCGCGCGCAACTCCAACCTTTTGCCTTCGGGGGGGGGGGAATTTCCCCCATTTCCCCCTCCGTGGATCCGCGCCTGATAGGCCGTAGGATATTGCTTGTGTATAGTCGGGAAAATGGCCGCCCCCTTATATGCTTCACTTTGTCTTTGGAAATTAACATGTGTGCTTACGCTCTATATTACGATCGTTATTTATTTGGCATTAAAAGGCTCTTCCATGATGGGAACATTGCTGGACGAGGGAGTGGATAGGGAATTTAGTCTATGGTTAGGAGGACATCTCTGATGACCCCAACGAGGTTAATGGTTAATATATCTATAAGTCTTGTTTCGTGTAAAATAGTTAGCCTTCGTGGTCAACCGCCATTTTGCCCCTCTGTAAACTCTACACCCATGTAAATCAATCAAAACCAAGTAACACATTTATTAGCTGGGTTAACTTGTAAATAGACGATTAGATTGCCACCTAGGTGGGTAGCTGCGACCCACAAATGCGAAAGGGTCCATAAGGATAAATGAAATTTCAACAGGTCAAGTGGCCAACGGGTGGCTGCAATAACGAAAAAACACAAAATATATGGTGTGTGTATATGGTGGTGCTCGCGGGTTGGCTGCGAGCTAGTGGGAAGGCAGCCTTGGTGTACCTGAAGAACATGACTGTCAACATGAAGGCTTCACCTTTATACACATACAAGACCTCTAGACATATTAAACTCGTTGAATCCATACAACTATTTTGATCCGGTTTAACATTTGTTCAGGTACAGCCGGTTTTTATTTTCAATCATACTTATATGGTGAAAATAACCCGTAAGACCCGATAACAAATAATCAATCTATGATTATAAACGAATAATTAAATACCAGTTAACTGCAACAACATAGTTTAATCATACCATAGACTAAATACAGTATGATCGTACGATTTTTTTACTCGTCGTTCGGTTTGCCATCCTCTGACCAGTGTACCAACTTTTGAACTTGTAGGAAATCTAGCGCATTATGGTTGAAGAGTGTCGTGCAGGACCCAGCAAGGGGTCCTGCATTAATTACGCCTTGCCACTTATTAATTTAGCACTTATAGACCCCTTCCCCCACCCATTGTCACGCTCAGTCACACTGGCTCATATCTCCCCCTCCCCCGTCACGTCACACTAATTAATTAATAAGTATTTGATTGATGGTACGGTATTTTATCACTCTGTAACTGACGATTTTGCAGGCTTAAATCCATTAATCGTGACGCGTCACGCAGCCCTTAACCCCCCTCTCGCACGTGTCACGGTCTGTCACTATGTGCTGCACCCCCTCTCCCCCGGGGAGGCGTGACATAATATATGCACGGCCCCTAACACCAATTGGCCTTGGTTAAAACTAAGCGCAGTGCCGGAATTAAGCTGAGGCTAGAGCGCGCGCCTAGGGACCCGCACCACATAGTACCCTTTTCAAAAGCCTGATAAGAGCAAGAAAAAAGGTCACCAATTTGGTCCTGGATGCAACAAGGGCTCTTACCATTGGTTGAGCCTTGGGGCCCACGGCTCCTAAATCCGGCCTTGACATTGGTAAGTGCTAATATTACTTAAACTAGCATTATTTCGGGTATACTAGTTGATTTCCGGGTAATCATATGGCAATTTCCAATAAATTACCCGGTTTTCGGGTATTTGAAGCTCGTGCGGGGATTTTTTTGGGGATTACTACAGGATGACCGGGTAAAAGCGGGGATTTTATAGGTAGTTTGCGGGTAAAATAGCAATCCCAGTCTGGCAACACTGGGTGGGACACTGAGCGACAGTGTTGCCACTTTCAGGGTAATTACCCTTTTTTAGGGTAATTTCACTGGCTTTAGGGTAATTTTAGGGTAATGGAATTTTTAGGGTAATTTTAGGGTAAAATCATAAGTCCACCTTGTGAAAACAATTGTATTGTTATAACCACTTACAAAACTTGGTTCAATACCAATTTTAAATATTAAAATATTAAATAAATTGGTTTATGAATGTACAATATAGTAAGACTAATAAATAACAAGTTAATATAAATAAGAACTTGTTTAAACAAAGATATCATGTGCTATAAATATAGAATAAGTGATGAAAAACCCCTACACAATGTAAATCGTTGTTATGTAGTTTCACAATAACAAATATTGTTATCTAACCAATCAGTATTCAAGGTATAGCCCCAAGAAATATCATTTTATAATTTCTTTTTAAAAATAGCTTATTTAAAATTCCAAATTATAAAACCATAAGTGATTATTACACGAACTAATACATAAATAACTCTGGATAGTAACCAACAATATTAAAAATTGGGTAATCTATTGACTATTTTAAGGTACCCTTATGGCTTAAAAAAATATATTAAACACCCCTTAAATAAGAAACACATGTTACTGATAAACAAACGCTATCACAATATATATAAGAATATATAATGTTAGGAGAACGATGTAATAAAAAGTAACTAAGCAAGTCATTATAAGTAACAAAATATTTATCAGGTGCAACAATCATGGAACAAATAACAATTTGAAAAAATATGCAAGTCTCTGAAATGTTGTGCATCACAACGAAAATCACTGTTAATTAGCAGTCAAGGTAGACCCTAAACATATTGCTGTAACATTTTATTAATTAGATCTAGGAATAAAAGTAGGTATTAAAAATACCATAGTTCTTAAAACATAAATAATCTAAAAAAATTCATCCTCTAAACAAAAATAACAAAATATGTATAAAACCATATAAGGTAACTTATTACTACACATTAATATACATGTAGTCCTAGAAGAAAAAGTAACAATCATCAAACCATTTTAGATAAATTGCATTTATTACCTAATAAATAAAATACACCAAAATACCTAAGTCTCACAACATAAATAATGTTAACAAATAATATAAACTTATAACCGATAACAAAAAGAAGTTGGTAACTAAATAGTACACAATAAACAGCAGAAAAATCACAATCTCACCAATAAATAACTAAGGTAGCTAATACCACAAATGAAGAAGGTAACAAAGTTATATCTTTCAAGGGTAGAATTAGTGTTCTCTTCAGGCTTTGTTGCATCATTTAATTACAATTTCCATCTTTTCTTCAGAATGTTAGCTGATGGCTCAAAAGTGATGGAATTCCCAATACTTTGTTTTGTGTGCAGAAGAGCACAAATTGTACTGTCTTGAAGCTTGTTCCTGTGAGCTGTTTTTATCAGATTAAGTTGGCTAAAAATCCTCTCTACTGACGCGTTAGATGATGGGATGCACATTAACAGTGATATAACCTTTCTAAGGTTGGGAAAACAAGCCTGATCAGCTGTGTTTTTTAACTTGAAAACTTCAAGCCAATAGTGCAATAAGTTTTGTTTCTCATCAATCCCAAGAGTTTCATCAATAGCAAGTTGACGCCACTCACTATCTAGTTTTTGTACATTGACATCCTTCAAGTATGTTGAAAACCTGTCGAGAACTGGTTTCAGTGTAGATGTTGACATTTGTTTAACTTCTTTTGGGTCAAGAATTTTCAAAAATGAATATATGTCATCATCAAGAACAAATCTTTTCTGAAGCTCTGCCACAAGAACAACGTAGAAGTTTCGACAGTGTTCATACACTTGACACATTTCCTCATTTCTGGATTGCTCTTTAATTTCTTTCATTACTTCAAAGGCATTGACTCCTAGATAAACTTGATCTTGATTTAGAAACTTCCCCTCGCTGTATGGCTCAATCTGCCAGGCATCACTTTGCCGAACATAGTTTATATTCATAAAATTCATAGAGATGTCTTTGATGAGTTTGCCAATTTGTGGTTTTAAGTGTACCAAGACTGGCCCATCTGTTTGAAACAATACATTTAAACCAGTTAGAAGATCCAGAACATATGACAAAAAATGTAGATAGCAAATAGTAGAACTCTTCTTTAAAGTTGTCAATATATTTTGGGTTGTCTTGGACGGATCCTCAAAAACTTGAACAGTGAAGTACTGCTTCAGGGCTTCATACTGTTCAATAACTCGGTCCACTGAATTTTTAAGACTCAGCCATCTTGTCTGCCCACTGCTCAAAATATTATGTTTTTCTACTTCGTAAAACTCTTGGAACTCTGCTAAAATGACTCTTCTTTGGTAGCTTCTATGGAAGTGGGCGTAAACATCACGTAGCAGATCTTCTATCTCAATCGGTAATTTTTTACACGCTTGTGAAGCTGCTAGATGCAGCTGATGGCTTGAACATTTTATCAAGCATATTTGGGGTAGTTCGCTTTTCAGTTTTGAAAAAAACAGAATTATATTCTCCCACCATAACATTAGGGGTGTCAGAGCAAAATCCAATTATATTTTGAAAGGGTATATCCTTTTGTTTCAATGTTTCCTTCAATGTTTTAAAGAGATTATCTGAATCTCCCTTTGCACACTCTATTAGGTGTAAAAACTTTGTTTCTAATGTGTTGTTTTCTTCGTCAAAGTACATTACAGTAAAAGCACATTGTTTCACTGATCCTTTGTCAGTGGTTTCGTCTAATACTAGAGAAAAATTGGACGACTGCAACTTTGCTCTCAAGTTTTTGTCAAATTCAGGTCCTAAAACATTAGTGATTAGGCAGGAGGTCTTGGTTCTTTTTGATTTCATTTTAGTTGCTATGTCAGAGTCTTCATAAATTGATGCGGCCAATGGTATGATTGTGTCTATCAATGAAATGGGTACATTTTTTTCTGCAAGCATTGCGGCCCATTTTAATTCCCCCCTTCTAATTTTTAAATCGGTAGGACTTTGTATGACTTTTGTCATGTCTTGAGTTTTTTGAACTGATTTTGACAATTGTAAATGTCTGTTTGATAAAGAGTGGCGGTAAATTTCTGATCGACCACATGTTACATTTTGGTCACAAATCCTACAGTGTGCAACATCCTCACTATTGGGCCCTTTTTTAGTTGATTTTGTTAGCCAGCCTGCAAATGTTGGGACAGACTCCCAGGAGGGCACATACTTTTGGAAGTACTTCTTACGAGAGGTATGACATTTCCCTTTAATTCTAGACTTTTTATTTGTACCTGCAGTTTGGATCACTTCAATTACTGATTGTGTTGTATTTACACTTATTTCCACGTCATAGTCATTCAAGGATGGATGTTCAGAAATAGTTTTTGATAAAGGTGTTGCGTGTGCTTGAATTAATCTCTATTATATATTATATATTCACATTTAAATTTAATTTGTCAATTACAGTAATGCAGAGCGAGTGTTGCTGGGCCCAAAAACACTCGTGGATCTCTGATTTAGTTGTGGGTTGCTTGAAAGAAGAATCTGATTGCAAGAAACTATTTTATTCAAATCTGAGCAAAGACATTACAACACATACATAATTAAATTAGAGCCGGAAAATGGTATTTTAAATTAATGTAATATAGATCACCTTAGAGGTTATGGCTTTGGTCGATTTCTGGCCTTTTTAGTTTTAATATTTTTTTTTGTATTTTGTATTTAAAATAATCAAAAGCAGTTCTCAAGTTAAAGTATCGTAATGTGATAATCAGGAATTCCTAGTTAATCAAATGGCGGTCTATTAAAACAAGCGAGTGGTCGGGAATAAATAATAATGTATTAGTCCTCCTAACTAAGCCTCCTGACCTCCGACACACTCTATCCTCCTATATCTTTTTACCACCAATTTAAATTATACATTCATATGATTCATGATTAACTTATTTATAATATGAAGTGGTTCCTGATCTGAGCTCTGAACTGCTGCTTAATTAATTTTACTCTTTTTTTTTGAAATCAACCAAACAGTAACACTCTGTTCTATGAATACTAAATTTCCTAGAATTTTGTATTATACTTAATTTCCAGCTCTTACAATTATTTTAGCTTTGAGACAATTGATTTGAGTTTAAATATTTTCCAAAAGTTTTCTTGCTTAATACAAATTAATTCTTGTACAGGGAAAAATATCTTTAAGTTAAATTATGACAAATAGAGAGTTGCTATAAATGATTTGTGAATACGATATTACATCAAATAATTAACTAAGATAAATGAATTTAAACTTAACAATTATTAAACTTTGACCAGTACCAGTTATGACATGTGCCCTATGAAATATGACCAAGTATGTAAAACTAATAAATATTACTCACATGAACATTGTAGAAAATTACATACACAAAACGCTCACAATATTAATACACTGTAACACTACTATGCACTTAATATTAATAATACCAGTTGTTTAATTTATTCCCCGTAAAACGATAAGAATGGCAGTGTTAAAACCTGCTCTTAGCACGTGTAATTTAGAAAAAAGTTTTATTAATTAATTAATACGAATGTGATTGTACCGCGAATTTCGGCCTTTTCTTTAAAACAATTCGTGAAATAGAAAACGTATGGGATGCACCCCGTTAACAAATCGACGAACTTTTGGAATTGGCAAATAAACGCGGTATTGAATTTAGGAAAAGGTTTTAGATGATGTTACACCGAATAGTTCCGGGCTAAGAGAGCGAGAAGCCGCCGTCATCCAGTTTTATGAGCGAGGCGGGTCACGTGACTGCATTGTTGTCAGTTACTCCTGTACGCGGTAGTGCCTTCTAGATGTTTCTGATATGGCGGCAAGTTTGAATTTGAACTTGTAACAAAGGATTATTGCGGTTGTCTTCTAGTCTAACATAATTATGATCATCATCTGTGGTTGTTACAATTTTGGAAGTGCTTGGTGTACATTCATACTTACTGCTGCTCGGTGAAGCTCTATGAGGATCTACTGCTGCTGGTCCTACCTCTAAAACTAAAGAGGACTCCTGCCTTCCACTTTCTTTAGAAGTGACCACTTCACTTTCACTACTAGATTTTTTAAAAAAACTGGTTATTTTAGGGGTCTGTTTGGTATCTTTTTCATCAATTTTTCTCCTCTTCATTATTGTTTGCTTCTAAATATTCTCTATCACCAAAATATAAACTACTATTAACTATAACTATTTGACGTCGATACACGATACTTCAATATTTGAACGCAGACGACAGACGACAATAATACCCCATTTACACTCATACGGAACAAAATCAAAAATTTAACTGAATATTTTGACTTAAAATGTCAATCAGCTATTAATTGCTTGGACGAGTAAATTATATTGCTTTAATCACGTTTTGAATGCATTTACGCCGGTTTTAATTTTTTTTTTAGGTTTTAAAGACAATATTGAGTTTTAGGGTAATTTTAGGGTAATTTACTAAAAGTTTAGGGTAATTTAGGGTAATTTCACTGTTGGTTTAGGGTAAAATTTCATCGACCTGGTGGCAACACTGGAGCGAATTGAATTTGAGTTTGAGTTTTGCTTTGATTTGAAAAGAGTTAATTTGCGAACTATTACAATTACAACTTCTCTGATCAAAAATGTGAAAGCTGAATTTGACGTATTAGCTAGCTGGATTTTAAATTTTGTGATTCTTTTTTGCCTTAGGGTATTCAAGAAATATTGTTTCAGTTCATCCAGGTA
Source organism: Allygus modestus (assembly GCA_963675035.1). Taxonomy (NCBI): domain Eukaryota; kingdom Metazoa; phylum Arthropoda; class Insecta; order Hemiptera; family Cicadellidae; genus Allygus; species Allygus modestus. Next base: position 118,812,262 of record OY776111.1, read on the forward strand.
AATTAAATTGATGTTATTGTAAATGATAGGTTATGTTGGTTTAGTTAACCCTAGCAGTGGCCTAATGTTGAAGTGGGAAATGGCCAAGCAGATTTGGCGATTTTGCAAACCTTTTTTTGAAAATTCGTATAAATTCAACCGTACAAGTAAACCTAGCCAACCTCATATTCATTTTGACTGGAAAGAACAGGAGAATCTAGAAATACTAAAATAATAAAGATTCAGGAAAATAATTTTTCGGTATAGTGAAAAAAAATAAAAAAAATAAATATTTTTTGTATAAATTTCAAAAACAGCCTCTGTGAAATTTTTTCTACGGATTTTTTATGGAAAATTCATTATATACATTTGGTAGACAATCTAATTCCCTACATAGAAATATATAACATGTTGGGAAAAGAATTTGTTTTGAAAGTATTAGGGGCATAATATAATAATAAACGGAAAACCGAAAAAAAAGCATAAACTGTACAGTGTTATATTGTGTTGTAAATAAGTCATGTAATATATGTATATACTAATATATATATATACATATTCGTAAAGCTAATGAAGTAAGGAATACAAAAAAGTCATATAGTTGATGGTAAAATATTATTATCACTTATAAATACATGCAAATAAAATAATGTTTCGCTATTTTTACGTTTTTTGTAAACAAATATTTCACAATATTTAGTATATAACTCTTTTACCACATTTTTTACCCCTAAACCATTATAAACATGTTATAGTACATTCAATTCCCTAAATATAAATGTATAATACCTAGGGTAAAGTATTATTTGTATATGTGTTATGTAGCAACAAACAAATAGTCGCGGACTTGGCAAATTTGTGAAAAGTAGTATTTTTCAATGAGATCTTTGTAATCTGTAGAAACATAAATAATGTCATATTATATCTATTTATTATTACTAAAGGTATTTATAAACAATCAAATATACCTATATATATATATATATATTTACATATACATAAGGTAGTGGCGTGTTATATACGAGATAACGTGCGGTCAATAGGCCTATGTAGGGGTTTACGAAATAATTGTTCTAAATTATATTAGGCCTACCCAATAATGAAAAAGAGATTACTGTTATATACACACAAACACTTCACTAACACTAAAACAACGAAATAATACCTAATTCATAAATGATTCGTAGATAAAAATCATCTAATGCTTAGAAATGCATATACCAATGCCGCAATGGCGAACAACTGATCAAAACATATGACGAATTGTTGAGTATCTGACAGGTGTTCTGCTAGGAGCAGTGCTGCCAACGGCAAAACTAAATTACTCTACATTTCTTCCTCTTCAAAATAACATATTATTTGACTAGTAACTATAACATACAATGCATATAAACGCGATTTTATAGTTCAACCAATTTGGTTGAATTGGCCATAATACAAAAAAACAAAAACACCTGTTTTCAGAAAATCATATAACCTGTCCAATCGATATTTAATTCTAAAAATTAATACCAAAATAAAGCGCAACTCTTCAGCTGTGTATTGGTACCAACCGCATCTTCCTGCGAGAAAAATTACCCGATCTGGGTAATTTCAAAAGTATCGTGTTTTGCCATTGTCAGAGCGTCGGCTGCAGCAATTGCGTTGTGCCAAAACTTCATTCAATTTGTAATAGTCGTAACATTGTTATACAGCTGCTACACGGTTCATTTATGTAATAAAATGAAAGTTCAGAATGTGATCTTTTGAATGATACATATATTGATGACTTTTGAGTTTATTATTATTGGTTTATTAACGTTACAAAATTTTCTGTAGAGTTCGACCAATTTGGTTGATGGCCACAACAGGCGACATAAAAGTTCGACCAAATTGGTCGAATGGCCATGGCTAGGGTTAATGTAGCCTAAATATTTCATTATAATTGTTGGGTTGTGGTATACTTTGTATAGATTATTTCATTTCATCTTAACCTCTGTATTGCTACAAATATTTTTACAAACTTGTCCATTCTTAGCTTTTTAGCTTTTTTTCAATTAGGCCTAGGGCCCTGGTTTGTTTTATTTTAGTCAAAATTAAAATGAATGGTTCAAAAAATTTATTTTTTCAGGGAAGCATATTTTCCGAGAGAAACAAGAAATTTTTTTCAAAGTACACATTACTTATATTACTTTTGCAATAGGTATTACCTATTCTATGTGTACCGGTAACTATTAAAGAAGTAAATAAAAAATACATTTTTATTTAATGGGATCATCCAGTCAATAGGCTATTGGGGACCTGATGGGATGGCAGGTTGAGTTTTATTGGGTGGGGAATGTATTCAACTATAGAGAAATTTATTTAGCCTATTATTAGAGTTATAGCTAGCCAAAACAAAATTAAGTTTTTTTTATAGGGTACCCAATGTTTAAAATATATTAAAAGGGGTCTGGAGGCGGAGCCCCCAACGAGCGAAGCGAGTCTAATATATATACAGCCGCATGTGTAACTGACTCACTGAGGTATACGAATTCTAACCCACTTCTAGATAAGCTAGGGACGTGAAATTTGGCATGCAAGTACCTTGTACCTAGTAACCGCCGGGAAAATCCCCAAAACTCACATTTAAAAATTAATTAACCTTTAAATAAATATTTAAAAATCGATGAGTTACGTAGGCTACGTTGTCGACATGCATTATTTTGATTTCAAAATATGTTCGGTAATATCGGTAATGCAGTAAGCAAACATTTAAATAAGCTTTTGCGGTACTTTGGTATTATACGGATGCCACCCTTATGCACCGCGCTGCGGCAGTTATGTTAGGATGGGTTATCATAAAAATGATTGTAGGACTTTCCTTGTTTTGTTACGAATCGAATGATACCTGATGAGTCATACTTCCGGCCGCCAAACACCCTCCAAATAGGCCAAGGTCAGGTCGTTGACCGGAGCGCGCGCATCACCTGTCACCGCCTGTAATCTGGGTCCTGGGTCAGTGTCATGAGTGATTTATTGCCGTGCACTACGTTACATTTGTTTTCATAATGAGTGACGTTCTTTTCGTGTGGGATTTACCTCGAAATGAAGAGGAAACCGTACGCATTTTTATGATAACCCATCCTAACATAACTGCCACAGCGCGATGTATATTTGGCGGCGTACCTGTGGCGATCGGGTCTGGCTGCTAGCGGCGGCGACGCATTCAACACGATCCTAGCAGACATCGCTGCCTTTTGGGAGGCACAACACAAAGACCGCTCATCAGAATAATGTAAAATTTGTACAGTAAGTCAATAAAAGTACGTTTTTTCGAATTATGTAGTTATCCTTTGTATCCGGTAAAAATTTAACCTCCAAAAATAGTGGCATCCGTATAATACCAAAGTACCGCTTTTGCATTTTTACGTTTTGTGGCAATCCTCTATCACGAACAACTTGTTTCTTATTTTTTTAAATTGTATTTTTATACTTAATTAAATATTATTCTATAATCTCATGTTCATTGACTAATAAATCTGTTATTAATTTCTTGCAATACCTACCAAACTTCGAAAACCATAATTTTAGGTTCTCACTGGTAAGACATTTTCTTGTTATAACCACACCCTTTGATAGTACGGTTGTTAAATTTTACAACTTTCTTGAATTTAACCTTATGTTGTTGAGCAGCTACGTGCATAGCGAATTCTGCTAGTGCTCTGGCTATGCTATGCCTTAGTATAGTAACTTTCGGATGAGCTAGGAACGTGAAATGTCCATGCAATGTAGCTTGTAACTAGAAACCATCGGAAAAATTGCCAGATAACATAAATTTGTAAACATAAAAGTTGTTAAAATATTAAAGTTTTTTTAAGTGGTAAAAGTTAAATCGTTAAACCTAAAGCTGCGTAAACTACGTTATAACTTAAGGTTGTTACTGGTGGTTCTAGCCCCTTACTAAATTAACAAATCGTATTAAAAAAATTACTATAGTTAAACATTCGTTTACAATTTTCATTATTCACAAGCACTCGGTAATAGGGGTTGGCCTATTCCTTAAAAAACTACACGTCTACATGCTAGGACCAACAGCAGTCAGATGAACAGATTATTTATTAAAAATACCCCCGTCCCAGCAAATCTGCATACTCAGCGAATTTCCAATGGAGATATAAATGTCTTAAAACTACATAAAGTCACTTACCAAGTTTCATAAAAATATATTCACAAATAAGCAATATATACAATTTTAATTATTCCCCATAATAATAACATTGGGGCTGAGTACGCAGGTTTGCTGCATCAAGGAACACAAAAAATGGAGTTTTATGCTAATATCAATATAACTCAACTAGGTGAAGTCATATACCAGTTTTTATTCATTTATGTTCATAATTAAGGGAGACATAGCATTTAATTATTATCCATAAGAATAACATGGGGCTGAGTACGCAGGTTTGCTGCTACAAGAGCCTTTGGCAAAAAATGTTCATAATTAAGGGAGATATAAAACTTTATCTATTCTCCATAAGATTAACATTAGGGATAAGTATGCAGGTTTGCTGCAAAGGGGATAGTCAACAAAAAATCAATTTCGTGTGCAAATATCAATATACCAGTACTAGGTGAAGCCTCGTACCAAGTTTCATCAATATACGTTGGTTCATAAATAATCGAGATATCAAATTTTAAATATTCTCCATAAGGATAACATTGGACAACGTACTGTGTTTAGCACTTTGAATATTTCGGCAATGGATGGACGTAGAATCACAATTTTTAAACACCAAAATTATTGTTTTGTGGAGCTAAACTGATTGGCAAAAACAAATGTGAAGTTTACAATAAAATTAATTGAGGAAAAGCTAAAAACCATTTTCCCATAAGATTAACATGGGAGATTTTATGAACATTTTTTTGGGATTTTCTCCGCAACCACTTAACCTAGGTTAATGATTCAAAATACTATGTTATATGGTTTTTAAGCTCTATAAAATGTTTGAAACAAAAATTATGGGTTTCAAAAATTTTGGGGTTAAAAGTGCAAAAAACTGATTTTTGAAAAATTTTAAAACCCCATAAACCCCTTTTCCCATGGTTCGATTTTTCTGGTTTTCGAACTTAAAGACATGAAGATCACTACACATTTGAGCCAAATTTCATCGAAATGGACGTTTTTTACTCAAGTTATCGCATTCACGGACACATATATATATATATATATATATACATATATATAAATTTGAACGAATATTTTTTTTTACATCTGGGGACCTCAAAACAAAAAGTTATCATGGTCTCGGGCTTAAGTCTTACCATGAGACCTACGGTAATAGCTTCTTCCCTATTGGGGAAATTCGCTAAAACCCACAAGAAATAATTAAAATCTCTAAATTGTTTTGGACCTTTTGGGATGATGTGCTCTCATAGCAGGTGGAAAAACCCCTAAATACAAATTTTGTCAAATTAGGATGGTAATTTTATATTTGCCTATGTATTTTACTTAGTGAATTTTATATGTGTGTTTACTTAGAGAGTACCTGGTGGCATAAAAAATTACATACAACATGTCGTTAAAGTATATACCATATCATATTTTGGTATCCGATGTCTGAATACGATGACATAGGTATACCATACGAAAGAACACTGTCAAATCAACCATTTAAATTGTTTCAACTCCTCAAAACAAAATGCTTAAAATTGGTTAAACATTGTTTCATGTTTGTAAGTTATGATCCTATAAGCCCATCTTTGCAATGCTACAAGTCTTCTGAAATAAATAAAGCATGATTGAGGTATTTTTTTTATATTCTGTTGATCACTATGTGCAAAACATAATTAATGTAATAAATTAATAATACCCCCGTCGCAGCAAACCTGCGTACCCAGCGAATTTCCTATGCATGAATATATTTCTTACTACCACATAAAGCCACTTACCAAGTTTCATAAAAATACATAAATAACTAAGTGATATATAGCATTTTATTTATTCTCCATAAGAATAACATTAGGGCTGAGAACACAGGTTTGCTACAACAAGGGAGATGAAAATATGTTTTTTTTGCAATTATCAATATAACTCAACCAGGTGAAGCTACATACCAAGTTTTAATGATTTATGTTCATAATTAAGGGAGATATAAAGCTTTACGTATTCTCCATAAGAATAACATTAGGGATGAGGATGCAGGTTTGTTGCTAAGAGGATAATCAACAAAAAATTAATTTTTTGTGCAAATATCAATATACCAGTACTAGGTGAAGCCACATACCAAGTTTCATCAATATTCATTCATTAATAATAGAGATATCAAATTTTAAATATTCTCCATAAGGATAACATTGGACAGCGTACTGTGTTTAGCACTTTGAATTACTCGGCAACGGTTGGACGTAGAATCACAATTTAAACACAAAAATGATTGTTTTGTAGAGCTAAACTGATTGTAAATGTAATTAAAAGTAAATGTGATGAAGTTTACAGTAAAATTAATTGAGGAAAAGTAAAATACCCCCGTAGCAGCAAACCTGCATACTCAGCGAATTTCCAATGCACATTAATTTATCTTAATACCACATAAAGCCACATACCAAGTTTCATCAATATACATTCATAAATAAACGATTTATGACATTTTAATTATTCTCCATAAGAATAACATGGCGGCTGAGTATGCAGATTTGCTGAAATAAGGAACACTAAAAATGGGCTTTTATACAAATATCAATATAACTCAACTAGATAAAGCCACATACCAAGTTCTATTAATTTATGTTCATAATTAAAGGAGATAACACGTTAATTATTCTCCATAAGAATAACATGGGGCTGAGTATGCAGGTTTGCTGCTACGGGAACTATAGGGCAAAAAATGGGTTTTTGTGCAAATATCAATAGACCACAGTGAAATGAAGCAATATACCAAGTTTCGTCAGGATAAGTTGATTAATTAGCGAGATATACAATTTTTCTTATCCTCCATAAGAATAACATTGGACAACGTACTGTGTTTAGCACTTTCAATATCTCAGTAACCAATTGACGTAGAGCAATGATTAAAACATCAAATTGTGCGTCTTTTTAAGCTGATTCCAATGGGAAAGAATAAAATTTTACTTTTTCAAAAATTGTATGTAAAAACCTCAAAAAACCGATTTTTGGGGTACAAAACCCCCCCAAAATACCCCTTCGGATAGGTCGATCCGTCTGGTTTTCGAACTTAAAGTCATAAATGCTGCTTTACACGTTTGTACCAAATTTCATCAAAATCGGACCTTTTTTACGAGAGTTATCGCACCCACGGACACATATATATATATATAGATATATATAGATATATACAGTTTCGAACGAATGGTGTTTTTGGGGTCTGGGGACCTCAAAACGAAAAGTTATCATGGTCCCGGGCCTAGGTCTTACCATGCCGACTACGGTAATAGCTTCTTCCCTATAGGGGAAATTCGCTAAAACCATTTTCCCATAAGATTAACATTGGAGATTTTATCAACACGTTTTTTGGATTTTCTCCGCAATTACTTAACCTAGGTTAATGATTCAAAATACCAAATTATTTGTTTTTTTAAGCTCTATAAAATGGCTAAAACTAAAATTGAGTGTTTTTTAAATTGTAGGGGAAAAATTCAAAAAACTGATTTTTGAAAAATTGAAAACCCCCATAAAACCCTCTTCCCATAGTCCGATCAATCTGGTTTTCGAACTTAAAGTCATAAATGTTACTCTACACATTTTTGCCAAATTTCATCAAAATCGGGCGTTTCTTTCAAAAGTTATCGCGGTAACGGACATATATATATACATATATATAAATTTGAACGAATGGTGTTTTTGGCATCTGGGGACCTCAAAACAAAAAGTTATCATGGTCTTGGGCTTAAGTCTTACCATGCCACCTACGGTAGTAATAGCTTCTTCCCTATAGGGGAAATTCGCTAAAACATAAATAAACACAAATTAATTAAACAAAATGAATATAAAAATCTGTCAAAGTTTAAAGATTACGATTTTGTTGGCTATTTAAATAAGCAAAACTGGGTGTTTGACAGCAGATAAATACTTAGTTCGATGTACACATAATGTGTGTCAGATAGTATGCTGCTAAGAACTATACTAGGATGAGAAACAATTCAAAACCACAAAGAGATGCCTTATGTAAAGCTTGAGCTACTACTATTGTCGTTTAAAGTAGAAATTGTGGCATTGTATTTTTTTTTGTATAGGTAACACTACATTTTTCAAATGATGGCTATCTGTGAAGGTCTCTTCGTGGTTTTTAATTGTTTGTCGCTCTAATTACTGGTTACTTACTGGTTCTATGTTTTATTTCCACATATTATACATGATTTTCAGGATAATTTTCAATCAAATTCAGAGAATTTTCTACGGTTATTTTATTTTATAGTTTTAAAAATTGTTTTCTTCTTTAATATTATATGAGAGGCCTAATTCTTTGCACTCAATAATTTACACTTAGTATATAGACCAGCAGTAGTAATTTAACCAGGTTTTATTATTTATAAACTCCTAATACAAGGTTATTGTATGATTTTTATTTAGTTTACTACAAATGAACAATAGCTACCTCAATTACTAGGTTTTTGGTTGTTTGTAATGATTTCAACCCTTGGAATAAACAAAATGTTTCACAAAAGACTTGGATGTTTAAATAAATAAATTCTACAGCATGCTCTTTTCTATATTAGTACCTGGGGGATCGAGCTTTGCTCGGTGGAAGGGTTTGTTTAGATGACTTGGAGTAATATTTCACCACTTCCCCCTACTGATAATCAGATTTGTATTACTCATTTGCCACTTTTCTACATTTTAAGGTCACTTCAGTTGTTATTTAAAGCTCAATGTCCCTTTGATTTATTCTACTTCTCTATTTATGTAATCTTCACTCAAATCCTTTAATCTCTGCTCTCAGGAAACCACATGTTAATAATCATATACAACATGAGTATTACTTTGACAGTTCTCTGGTTGATTATGAACAGCTGTTACAATTTTTTTGTTTTGATTTGAAACTCCTTAAGCCCAATGTTAATTTTTTAACTTTTCATTTTAGTTTTTTTACATTATTTCATTTTTCCTGGGGATGAGTCCTGCGTAGAACTTATTTTTATCCCTGAAATTAGTTATTTCGAACATTTGAAGGAAATCGTTGGAGCCGTTTTTGAGATCCGTGTCGCAAGCAAGCAAGTAATCAAGCAAGCAAGCAAGCAAACCTTACTCATATTAGAGTATAGGATAAGTTTGATATGTACTTGCTGATCTCCAAAAATATAATAGTACAAATATAACGGTTGGTGGATCTAGTAATTTTTTCATCCATCCATGCAACAGCGGTTATATATAAAAAACCCATAAGTTCTATATGGATTAAAAAACAATAACACATTATTCGTATAATAATGGGGGGTATTCGTTCTTTATTTTAAGAGGTATTGGAGTTTGATATTGGAATGCACAGTATGTGCATTGTTAACAACTAAAACCTATCAACGAAATTATTTGCCATTTCATGTTTGTCGTATTGTGTTGTTGGTATGTTTTTACGTTCGTGCAATGCATATTACACTATCTTATTCAACTTTGGGTACTGATTTAAAATTCCTTAAAAAAAGGCTTAATTTAGATTTATTATTTTTGGGAATGGATGCACCTATCGAGAAACGGACACCACCACGCCACCCGAATTTTGCAAGATCTGCATCTTTGGTCTTATGACTTTTTGTCGTATGTCGTCTCCCCTTAGGTAGACAATTTTCAAAGATTTCTTTTGTGGTTTTAAATTTCCTATAGACTAGTCTCAAAAATCTGTCAAAGATATTTAATTATTTCAATAACTTAAATTATACCTGGAGCCTTATTGATTGGCAGACATTTTCCTCTAACCATGGCATATTAGCAAGACAAGAGCTATTTTAGCATTACAAGTTATAAACCTTTAACAAATTACAATTCTTTCATTAACTTAAATATTGTCTTGTTTACTCTAGAATTACTTCAAGGGTCAATTCCCTCAAATAAACACTTTAACCTGAGGCCAATTATGGACCTGTGGACGAAGCCTAAAAAACCTAATATTTCAATATTTAACCCCCTCTAATTTTAAATATCTGCTGATTTGTCTGAAGAATTCATAGTATGAGTAGTTGTAATGTGTCGGTTCTGGGCCACTTTATATGACACCAATTTATACTAAGGCCAAACAGCTACCTGAGGGCGAAGCCCCCACAGGGCCTGGGGGCGGAGCCCCCAGCGAGTGAAGCGAGTCTAAAATATATACAGCCGCATGTGTAACTCACTGACTGACTGACTGACTGACTGACTGACTGACTGACTGACTGACTGACTGACTGACTGAGGTATACGAATTCTAGACCACTTCTAGAGGAGCTAGAAACCTGAAATTTGGCATGCAGGTAGCTTTTACCTTAAAACCCCCAGGAAAATCTTTAAAACTTACAATTTCATATTTGAAACTCCGTAAAAATAAATATAAATAATTTAGTTCTCGTTTTTTGTGGTTAACTGATGTCGGTAATTCAGTATGCAGCTCAATTGGTATGTTGTACTACGTTACCGACATGCATTATTATGTATTTCAATTTTACAAAATACAAAAATCTACATGTGTTTTTGCGTATAAGAGTTGTGTGGCAATCCAGTCACAATAAATGTCTTCCCTATTAAATATTTATAATTTTAAACTTAATTAAATATTCTTTCATGATCTCATAATTGCATCGACTAATTAACCTGTTATTTATTCCTTAACATCGAAAAATATAATTTTAGGTTCTCACTGGTAAGAAAACTCATTGTTTTAACCACCCTTTTGATGATTCGAACTAACTTTAATCTTTCGGTGATGAATTATTGACAAATTGATTACGTAATTTATGTAGCCATGACAGTTCCATGCGTTACCCGTTTTTTGATTTATATTTGAACACAATTTTTAATTAGTTATAAAACAAATCTATGAGTTACGTAAACTACGTTGTTGACATGCATTATTTAGATTTCAAAATCTTACCGGGACTATAGTGAATGTAGTAAGCAGCTTTTGCTGTAATACAAATTTAACTATTTTTCTATTAAATCAATATATTTTTAACACATTTTTAAGGAATTGGTAGTTACCCTACTACGATATAACCTAAGGTTTTGTCTCGAGGGTAATAATATTTTCAAAATTCTGTAGGCAAGTACCCTTGAGGAACTATGTATTTCATTTTGTTCAAGGTTGTATGACGGTTTTATTATCACTTACATTTACTACTTAAGGCTTAATATTTGGCACACAATATCTTCGCATTTATCTTCAAGAAGCGGTAGTTAAACTATCATATTTTACTATTCAAACCCCTCAAACAAATTAAAAGAACCTAATTGTTTTATAACTTAACAATCTGCTTTACCGACTTCTTCACGTAATGTATTTTTAAGGGTGTTTGGCCGCTAGGCTAGTCTGGCGGTGAGGAGCAGTAGTTCTACAAGTCGCCACCGCGCGCCGCTAGGAAGACAACTCGGGCAGTGCTGCGAGTGTGTGATCTGGCTGGGGGGAGAGAGGAGCGCGTTCTCCTCATTTCTCCCCCTCCCCCCACGCAGCAGTGTCTTTCCGTCTACTCGTTCTTCGTCGGTCCCGGGCGCAAGGCCCGCGGCTCGACTGGTTGAGTAGGGTTGGGTTGCTAACTATTTCCCACTGATGTGCCTTGCAATGTCGCCGACAACTCATCTTAAATATATGTTTATTCTGAGCTTTCACTTTATAGTTTTGATGAGTACATTTCTTGTAGCCTATACAGATTTTATCATTAAAAGGTTTGACACAGTTTGGAAAACATTTAAATACAGTGGAACTCGGATAGTTCGAATCTCAAGGAACCGCGGTAATAAAATTCGAACTATCCAAAAATTGAATTTTAATTATAGAGGTTAGAATTATCTAGGCCCAAATAAACTAGGATAGCTTTACTGTATTAAAAACAAATAACATTATTATTATATAAACATTAATTATAAATATAAAATGTTTTTTAATTTTAAGAATTACAATTTAACAAATATACTTAATCATAATACATTGATCTTATTAATTTATTAAAATGCTGTATTAAATAAATGTACAGGGTGTCCCCGAACTATTCCATAACAAATTTTCCATAAATATACAATTGTGGGATATTTTACTCGAATCACCAACATCCTAACCTTTGTTATATGTAAGTTTTCGCTATGTTGTAATTTAGAATCCGTTTGTTGTTAAAGCTAAAGAAGAATTTGTTACTTACTGTTACAAAATAAAATTCAGGGTCGGATCCAGGGAGTCACAGTGACGGCGCTCGGAGCAGGGTATGGAGGTACCACACACTACCGAACCCCGAACAAGACATCGGACCGATCTTTCTTTGATCTTTCCTCAAAAAACCGCCTCGAGAGCGCTCGGTCTGATGTCTAGTACAAAGTCTTGTTCGATGTCTGGTTCGGAGGCCCCACTAACTACAGGATTTTATCCCTTCGGCCCCAAATCCTGCTCGGTCCGATGTTTTGTTCGGGAAAAAGTCCGGTAGTGTGTGGCCGTCTTAAAGGCTAACACGCCAGGGGAAGTATCAAAGTATGTAATTTTCGAAGTCGAATATTTTACCAAAACTAAGATCGAAACACATTTTATCGGCCTAAAATAGCAATATATTCTCATTTTGCCGTCTAAAACGTCAATCGAGCCACATTTTAGCCTGAAAACGGTAAAACTGGGTTTTTAGAGAAATTTATCGACCAGGCATGTGTAGTTATCAGCCAAAATCGGTAATTTTTTGCGATCATTTTACAGCATATTACCATTGACTATATACATGAGTCATAAATACGACCACAAATTTTGTTATTGGCCAAAAATTGAGTACAAACCGTATTTTATGCCGGAAATGTACTTAATCACTCAAAAACGGCAATTGGACCGCATTTTCTTGGTAATATTATAAAGCCGGGTCGTGTTTTATATACCAAAACCGACGTCCGAAACGCATTTTAGGCCGTGTTTTATCGGTAAAAACATAAATTTTGCCGCAACATATGGTGTTAAAATAAAATACCCCCGTAGCAGCAAACCTGCGTACTCAGCGAATTTCCAATGCATATATATGTATCTTAATACCACATAAAGCCACATACCAAGTTTCATCAATATACATTCATAAATAAACGATTTATGACATTTTAATTATTCTCCATAAGAATAACATGGCGGCTGAGTATGCATGTTTGCTGAAGGAAGGAAAACAAAAAATGGGGTTTTATACAGATATCAATATAACTCATTTAGGTAAAGCCACGTACCGAATTTCATTAATTTATTTTCATAATTAAGGGAGATAACACGTTATTTATTCTCCGTAAGAATAACATGGGGCTGAGTACGCAGGTTTGCTGCTACGGGAGCCTTTGGCAACAAATTGTTTTTTGAGCAAATATCAATGGTCCACAACCAGATGAAGCCGTATACCAAGTTTTGTCAGTATACGTTCATAAATAAGCGAGATATAAAATTTTTCTTTTCCTCCATAAGAATAACATTAGACAACGTACTGTGTTTAGCACTTTCAATGTCTCGGTAACCAATTGACGTAGAGAAATGATCAAAATACCAAATTGTGTGTTTTTTTAAGCTGAATCCAATGGTAAAAACTAAAATTTGACTATTTCCAAAATTATATGTAAAAAATTCAAAAAACCCATTTTTGGGGTACAAAACCCCCCCAAAATACCCCTTCGGATAAAGCGATCTGGCTGGTTTTCGAACTTAAAGTCATAAATGTTACTTTACACGTTAATACCAAATTTCATCAAAATCGGATAATTTTTACGAGAGTTATCATGCTCACGGACACATATATATAGATCTATATATATATATATATATATATATATATATATATATACAGTTTCGAACGAATGGTGTTTTTGGGGTCTGGGGACCTCAAAACGAAAAGTTATCATGGTCCCGGGCCTAGGTCTTACCATGCCGACTACGGTAATAGCTTCTTCCCTATAGGGGAAATTCGCTAAAACACCAAAATGACTGAATTTTTTGGTATAGTAGACCACGTTTTATTGGCCTGAAGCGGCAAGCGAACAGCATATTATCCACGGAAATAGCAAAACAAAATAGGCAATCTCACAGCATTATATTTGCCGAAAACAACCGTTCCTCGCATTCTAAAGTAAATCGACGGCCACAACGTGGTGTTTATTAACCGAAAATGATGACAGAGCCTCAATATATGCCAACATTCACAATCTAACCGTGATTAGTCGTAACAATTGACAATCGGACTACATTTTCCCAGCAAAAAATGAAGCCCAATCCCGTTTCATAGGCCCGAACGACTACCGGAAGGTATATTTTACAAATACAATCGGCGATTCGACCCCGTTCTATCACCAATGAGCGCCTATTTTTACTATTTACTGATTTAAAAACATATATACTCAAATCAAAAATATACAATGCTTGGAAAATAAATGGATTGTATGGTTCTCTTTGTTTATTTATAAAAAAATATTAACAAGTTATCAGTAAGGCTTCAGGAAATATGTTTCAATATCAGTAGTTAAAGAATTTACTATGTCTGTTCAAGTCTTCTCTGTTATTCATTTGGTTGATTAATAGATTTGAATGTAGTACATTTTCAGTGAAAAATCCTCATATTTTATCTTTGTTTACTCCAAACTAAATTGAGATGGAGTTGGAAATGCTTACTTATAGCAATACAAAACGAGTTCGCACGCAGCACGCTGACGTGAGGGAAGTGAATTTCCACATACAAAACTTTTAAAACTCATAACCAGTGTAAAAACATACATTTATTCAAATTTTATTGAAATCTGAAAACATTTTTTTTTTTTTTGTCTGTTCTGATGTTCCTGGTTTCATTTACCTGCAATGCTAGAAATACAATTTTGCGCATTATAAGGTTGGGAGAAGGTCCAGTCAGGCTTTAAAGTAGGCGCCATGTTGCTGGGGATGATACAGATACACCAACAAATGAATAACATGCTTTCTAATGTAAAAACCCCATAAGACAACGTACTGTGTTTAGCCTATATACATTTTCGGTTACATTTCCTTTTAATAACTCGGTAAATATTTATGCTAGAATGACGAGAGAGGGCTTAAAACTTTCTCTTCACTAATTCCCATCTTAATTCATGCATTACTTTTACGACCGGGGCTTGTCTGACCCTTTTTGGGCCCAAAAACTCAAAATTTGAAAGAATAATTCCCTAAAAAGGGGTTTAGAGTTTTCCGATTGTTTTGCCCAACTGTTTATAGAAAGGAACGTCCCTACCAAATTTGAAGTAGGCCTAAAAAATGTGACCGCTAGTGTGCACACACACACACACACACACACACACACACACACACACACACACACACACACACACACACACACACACACACACACACACACACATACATGTATTCGCTCAATTGTGGAAAACACCCAATTGTAGCATCTTTCAGACGAAAGATACTGCATTATCGACAATACTGTGGACAGTATGTTCCACAACTCACTTTCCCGATACACACCGATTTTAGCCCTTACACACTAGAAAACAATTGTAGCAACGTGCCACAATCGTGCAAACTCCAACTTTGGTGTGTACTCCCCACCACGTCACCCCAGCGCTGTTGCCAGTTCGTGCCGGTGCCGGTTTATCGAATGAACTCCCGATTACGATGGTTGTTTCGAGGTGTATAAAAGCAAAAAAAGTACTCACTCAATCATAGTCAATCGGATATAAATAAAAAGTTGTGGTTACAATGTTAAATTGGAGTTCTACAAATGGATTTACGTGTAAAAGATAACAACAAATTAGACTTCAGTTCACGACAAAATGATAGTAACCTAACCTAACCTAACTCCACAGAGCGCTGTACGGTAGCTGATCGTTGAGCAACATAATTACAAATAAATGAATTTGTAAAAACAAAATAAAGTCAAATAAACATAAATTGCAGACCTCAAAAAGTAAGCATCAAAAGTAGGATTCAAACCCGTGACCACTGATCTTGAATCATCTGACAATATATCCACTGGGCTATTGGGCTAAATTCATTCCATAGAACCGGTAGAATCGGTTTGATTACATTTTCCATTCTCGCAACAAACGATATTCGCGATACTGAACCTCCTGTGTAATGTGCTTACCATATTTTGTAACAGCTGATTTATATACACCACATGTGAGCAAATTAGTATCGCCTACACTACTAAATAAATCAGCTATTGTTTATTTAAATCAGCTGATACAAACATGTGGTATTAGCCAAAGGTAGTGTTCTTTCATTTAAACAGCTTTCCAAAACTGTACACGTTTAAATGGGCCAAAATACTCAAAATTCCTCCTTCTACGATTAATTGCGGCTAAACAGATGATCGGATATTAAATCTGACGAAATATCGTTAGTTGGAAATTAAATTGTATACAACTTTTGTATTTAACATTTTTTGCCATCTCTTACCGTTTCCGTACAAAACGCGCTCAAAGTGGAAAAATTGAAAAAGTGGAATTTTCCCCGCCCCATAAATGCCTTAAAAACTCAAAAACGTTAACCTTTAGCAAAATTTCTGTCAGGTTCTCGTCAAGAGCTTTAACTCAAGTATGATGTTGAGGGAGGTTAGATTACGGGAAGTGCCTCATAGTTTATGTCAGTGAATGAGTGAACCCGTCTAGTTTTTTATATTATAATATTTATATATAAAGACTAGTTTATTTTAATGACGAGGATGATATGTACTCTATGTGCAGAGTGATTCAGTGGCGTAACTTATTAATTTCAACCAGGGAGGTTTATTGTATAACTGGAGGTAACACTGCTTAACGATTTTGGTCAAAAACGCGAGCCGGTGATTTTGTCAGGTTGGTAAACTTGGTGAGGTAAATGTATCCGTTCTTTGAACTATCCTGATTGGTTGTTTTATTCCAATAAGTGAATCTACTCATGAAAATCATTGGAATAAAAGTAATAAGAGTTGAAGTAAATTCTTATTTTCGTTTGATTTATGTATCTAATCTTTCCGTGAAACATAATGTATTATGAGGAAATAAACAAATACAAGTATATTGTGTTTAAAATCTGGGATAGGTACTTGTTTGATTCACTTTGTCGACTCGTCCGATTTCAGTGAGTATAGTTCTTTGCTTCACCAAAATTTTGTAAGAACGGCTCGCAGGTTTGTTCATCAGTGTTACCTCCAGTTATACAATAAACCACCCTCATTTCAACCTTAGGTGCGCTGAAGCGAATTAAAGGTTTCAGTCAGAGCGCTCCGAGTAATAATTTATTTATTTGTTAGGACTTTATTCTTCGGATGGCAGCTTGTGTCATAAATAACTCATGCTCCACTGAAAAAAATCAAGATTTTGATCAACAGCGTACTTAGATAAATAACTTCTAATAATTCATGCCTCAACTATAACTTGGCTTTTAATGCTTAGGGAGTAGAGAACAAAATTGATTAAAAAATGAATTTTAAGTAGACAAGTTTGAGTTAGCCAATTCCCTTTTGTATATATATGAAATAGTATATACCTATATGTAAAATAAAAACAAATAAAGTATAATAATTGTATTTGTAAAACACAGGTGATGTTTGCAAAATCCTGCAAACAAAGATAGTAAATAATTATGCCCCAATTAATTGCAATAATATCGTTCTATTAAAACAAATCTTTCAGTTTACTGTTGTGTAGCCTGACATACATAATTAGGGTGATACAACAGTAAAGTAATATGACAAAAAAAAACAATATAAGCAGAGTCTTCTAACAGTAAAAACCAACCAGCAACGGACGCCGCGAACATGAAATAACGTAGCGGCAACACCGCACGACCTTGCCACTAGTTATACGCTGCTCCGCTAGGATCGCTAGTGAACGATAAGCCGGCGAAATGCCACAATCCAGCGAATTTCGGTGTTTCTTACACACATGATGGAAACTCAAAAGTGGCAACTTGAGTTAATTTGACTTATTTTGACATTTTAACCTCAAAATTATCGATAAAAATTGTAGCATCGTGTAGCAATTGGATCACGATGCCACAGTGTGGTTGTGTGCATGTCCATGATGCTACAATTGAGTAAATACAAACACACACACACACACGCACGCACGCACGCACGCACGCACGCACGCACGCACGCACGCACGCACGCATAAGCTGTTATTAGATCCGAGTAATAATCCAGCCATATTAGATCCGGCAGAAGGAGTCTATATTCGGCCTTACAAATCATCACTCTTACTTAGTATATCATACCAAGCAACAATATCACATTCTGAGTAGTGTAATTTAAAGTTTAGTCGTATGTATTTTACATTCACTGTTAGATCCGGTATGTAAGTCGTTATTAGATCCAATGATGGGTGTGTAAGTCATTGTTAGATCCGATGGTCAGTGTATGTCGTTATTAGATCTGATGATGTATAAAGCTGTTATTAGATCCGATGATCAGTGTATATCATTATTAGATCCGAATATGAGTGAAAGGGGCTGTAGACGGATTTATGCAATAATTTCAAATGTCATGCTCAAATCAGATAAATGTATTTTTTGAATATTTTAATAAAATACTATCTATTTTTTATTTATTTGGACTTTACCTATCGCTTTGTTGTGTAGTTTTAAACACTAGAAGCGATAGGTAAAGTCCAAATAAATAACAAAATAAATTCAAATCCATCACTATTATGAGTTTCAAAAATACAATACTATCGTAACGAGAGTAAAAGATTAAAAAATAAACGGTATCAGGAAACTGACACATACTTTCTCCCTTTTAGCCAAACTTGAATGAATAAATTACTTTTTGTTTACTAAATATAGAATACAAAGCACGGTCGAATATACAGAAATTTTGTAAACAAGTTGTTTTTAAAAACATCCACCAAACCCCTCTTTTAGAGGCACTACAGAATCCATTGCTACACACATGGTTTTAAGATGGGAAATGCCCCCTATTCCCCCCAGGGTTATTAAGGGGTAACATATTTCGAATTTCCTTTGTTGGTCAATGCTAACTTGACTAGCATATCAAGTTTGGACGAAATTGATCGGTAATTAAGAAAGAAATAGTAATTTTTGTATTACCCATAAGAATAACATTGGACAACGTACTGCGTTTACCGAAAAATGAAAATTTAAATTTTCTCCGCAACTAGTAATCGTAGAATAGTAATTCAAAATTCTGAATTATTTAGTTTTTTAAGCTCTATTTAGTGGGGAATAGTAATATTTTTTTATATTTATGTTTTTTTTATGAAAAATTAAAAAACTGAATTTTTGATATTATAAGTCTTGTAATTTCTGAACCCGAATGTTTACAGAAGTGCTGGTGGTGTCATTTTGTTGGAAGACTAAAGTTCTACAAACGACTAAAGTTTAATCAAAATCGTTAGCGCCGTTTTTGAGAAATATTAATTATTCATGTTTCTGGCGGTTTTTGGGGGATAACTACCCTTAAAAATAAAAAATTCCAAAAAATGTAAAAATACCTGGATATATCGTGGATTAGTATCTACATACCAAAATTCATAAAAATCGGACCATTGGTTAGGGCTCTAGCTTTGTACGCATCCATACAGACAGACAGATAGACACACAGACATCACGTAAAGATCACTTTTTTGGGTTCAGGGAGCACTAAAACGAATATTTCCACTATCAACTCAAATTCGAAAATTTTGACGAAAACAATACTTTCTCCATATACTATGTACAAGGGGGAGAAAGTAAAAGGCTAGATAAGGGATTGAGGGTATTGAAGGTTTCAGAGTCACGTATGAAATTCATGTTGCCTCATGTTGTTAGTATTAGTTAAATATTTCCTCACTTTGCAAAAAACAGACTTTTATATATATAAAGTGAGCCGTAAAACATAATTTATTTCATATAACATAAATACTGGATGTTAAACATATTACTTGTTATTGCTTTATGACCAAGTTTCGTTAGTCCCACACAACACATGATGGTATTAAATACGTACCAGATATGTATCATTGCAACATAGATTATGTATCAGGTACATATTGTTACATATTATCAAGGTATCTTCAACGTATATAAAAAGTAAAAAAGTCCTACTTCCTCTCATATCATAGTTATGTATTTAAAACATAAAAAAATAATGTACATGATATGTTGCAAAATAATGTTCCACCAACATTGCACAGTTACATTTTGTAAATATCACAAAATAATGCATATAACCAACTTGAATATACAGTTATTCACATTACCTGCCCCTTTTGGCTTTTTGGGAAATACTGATTTTGGAATTAAGGACAGAGGACTTGATAAAATAGGAATGGAAAATCTAGTAGTTAAATACCTTTACCCTAAATTATTTTTAGCTACAAATTAATTGATGTCCATTGAAGAGGTAGTAAGTCCTTTATTCTTAAAACATTAATGATTAAAAATAATAAAACATCTGTGTTGTATTTTCATCCATTGCTACTAAATTTATTATTTAAGAGAAAGAATAACCTATTATATTCATCAAATCTAACTAAATATAGTCTTAACAATCCTTTTACTATTTTCCCTTTTTTATGAAGGTGACATTAAGGGACAACAAATTTATGTATATATGAGTCTGTGATAGATATATCCATTTCAGCTCAAGTTAAACGGTTTAATACTCAGTTTTATATTCGTACAAATTCTAAAATATAATTAGATTTGTCTTCTTAACATCAACCCACGACAAATGAATAGCAATCAAATGAAAATATACACAATATTTATAATATTTAATCATAAAGTGTTTTAGTTCAGTTTTAATGCAGTCTAACTACAAAATAATTTTCAATAGCTAACTAGAAATTATTTTAATCCATCTAATTTATGTGTACAATCTGTTTATTGATAAGTAAACTGGGAAAAATTAAAATTAATTAATCTTGAAAACTGTTTATTGATAAGTAAACTGGGAAAAATTAAAATTAATTAATCTTGAAAACTGTTTGTATTACAAATAATTACAAATATTTAAAACTAAGGTCTCTAACATATGCCTAGTTAAATGGTCAGAAGGCTTGGTCAGGTACTACTGCGATTGGTCATCAGGCACTGTGATCTTTCACTTTATTGGCTGATTCCTGGAAAACACATGAAAACAAAATTACTGGTGGTTTTAGAAGCTACCACCATACTTTTCTGAACCATACAATTTACTGGTGTCATCGTGGGGAGTTCAGAAAATTGCTATCAATAACCAGCTTCAAAACTCAAAAACTGTTCAACCCTACCACTTTGTGGACACGTATTGGTTAACTCAACCATTGGACAGCTTAAAAATAATTTTCAACTTTTTGGGTTTGCAATCCTATTTTATTCAATCAAATTAAATTGAAATGTCAGATTTTTATATTGACTGTGTTGTTGTAAACTTTGGGTAAAAATTACTGCACAGGAGCGTTTGAAACAGTGGTATAGATTTTTTGAATAAGTTTTACAATGTGCCCAAAACATTAGATTTATTTTTAATTTAACCTGGGATGATCATATTACCGGTACCAAGTATTATAATACTATACACCTTAAGTTGAAATAAACAAGAAAATACCAATTTTAATGTTGTTATTCAGCATTTTTACAGATAAAAAACCCAAATATTTTGCATACAAATTTACTTTCACTATAAATATAAGCATGACAAGTACCCGTTATGGTGCAATTATGTTAAATATTCATGCTTTTATATTATAATCAATCATTTGTTGTCACAGCATCAAGATTACAGAATTCTTTACCAAACGATTTCTGTAGAGAGGTCAGTCAAGCTCGTTTTGAGGTAACGTTGAAGAGGTTACTTTCGGTTGACTTATGGGGGTATAAGCTACTAAATCTGTCACTTCTTGTTAAGTAATTTTATATCATAAAGCCAAAATACTTCATAAGTCATAAAATTATGTACTTCAATTTAATAACTGAACATATGAAACCGAAACCAAAATTAGCCTACGTTAGCCTATGTAACCTAAATTATACCTGCAAAAACTCTTTTGCAAATACAAATTTACTTGATCTGTCTACTCTGTTTATTGTTCATAAAAAACCCCAGATTTTTATTGTTGCACAATATTAAGTGGTATCAAATTAGCCTACGTTATCAGCACAATTTTTAATTATTGATAGCCTGTATATATATACAAGTTTTTAAAACAAAGATTTGCTGTTTTATTTCTTTCAGTTGACAGCAAAATGTTGTTCTTTTTTCTTGACTTCCCACGTATTCAAACAAACTGACCAACCCAACCTTGTTAGTATAACTGTACCTAACCCTCCCTCTAGGTAACCTGATCTCTGCCACTTTTTATTTGAGGGGTATGCCCTCAGACTACATAAACCCATGGTATTTCCACGATCAGGCAATAGATTTTAGTTGATACAAATAAATTAATCGAGTTTGTTTATGATTATTATCGTCTCTTCAGTTATAATATCAAATTACATATTTAATCAGTTTTTATTTCGGGAAGTGTCCCCATTTTTGTATTATCAGTTTTTAACGTTGATAAAAATTGTATTAATTAAATTACATTATTCATTTATTCTTAAGATGCCAGTCTTCGAGACATATTTGGTAGAGGGCACTTGTCAGTCCCAACTTTGAGTAGGCCTTAATAAATAAAGCTCATTATTATTATTGTGGGGGGGGGGGGGTCTTTTCTAAATAAGAGGGTTAGGTGGCTTAGGGTGATCAAATTTGGTATTTTTTATACTAAAGGTATAAAAACAAAATCCTTCCAACCATTCCAACCATTCCAACTTTGTAATAAACTGATCTCTGCCGTGTATGCTATTCTATCTGGGGGGCACGCCCCCAGACCCCCAACGTTTTTGCGATTATGTCTGCATATAGATTCATAAGTTATAGTTAAATTGTGTTTGTTTATGATTGCTATTGATTAGGTTTAAATATCAATACCGAATAGATATTAGGTTTCAATATATATTCGGTTAGGAATTTGAATTGGTTCAGTTCTCTATATCAGTTTTTTATGTCGTACCGCGAATGGAAGTGTACCCAATCTATTTCATGTATGAAACCCAGGAGCCATGGGCTTGGGGGACCAAAATTAAAATACTACTAACAGGGAGGGTAAATAAATTACTTATGTGATAGGGCCTAGGCTCAGTTTAGCTTTAGTTTAAGTCAACAGGCCTGAGCTGTAGTAAAATAGGTAAGCTTACTGTAATAGACCCTATTTGAATTATCAAACCAAACTAAAAGGAAGCCAACTGAACTAGGTTTTGAAGAGGTTACCTTGTTTATAAAATTAATACATGAACAAGCAAAGTTATCTTCTAGATCTGATAAATGGTATTTTTGACAAAGAAAACGCCAATAACAGTAATTCTGAACATGGACAAGAGAATTAACCTCACAAGTTGCTGCTCTTAACTTTACAATAGCTGAAAACTGTGTATACACGCAGTAGATCGACAATTCAGTCAACTAAGTTAGTAAGTTAATTAAAATTAAAACAATTGTCATGCATCGAGAAAAGTAATAATGCCCTGTAGCCTTTTACAAAATGTTAAATTAATGTTATAGAAGTGAACTTACCTCATTAACTATTTCAACATTTTTCATTTTAAATTTTGACAAGTGAACACAAAATGTTGCTCTTCTGCTAAATGAACGATGGTAATAATCACATATCATCACTACTAACAACTTAATATTCTACTAAAAATAATACAAAAATATTCATCTCTAGTGCAGTAGTGCAGTTGAGCCAGCAACTCTACTCAGCTTGACGACACGAGAGCCGAGAAGTCAACTTCTTACGAAGCCGTTATTAGATCCGACATATGGTTACACACCTACAATATTAGATCCGACGACGCTACGATACACACCTGAATCGCGACCGCAGCACAACGTGGTGGCCACTTCCGGAACCTCATACACACGCACTATATGTCTGAAACCGGCTATATTAGATCCTGCTCAAATCGGGTAAATTCGACTATTTCCGTGATGGCCGGAACGCCAGAAACTCAAAAAAAGAACTTTGGCGCTATTAGATCCAGCAGGGTGGATCTAATAGCGCCATCGGATCTAATAGTGTGGGTGTGTAACCATATGTCGGATCAAATAACGGCTTATTCGCAAGAACACACACACACACACACACACACACACACACACACACACACACACACACACACACACACACACACACACCACACACACCACACACACACACACCACACACACCACACACACACACACCACACACACCACACACACACACACACACACACACACACACACTTATATATATATTCGAGAATAAAATTCACAGTAAAGGGCTACTATAATATATATCATTTTGAATGACCCCCAAGACGTGTTCAGGAGGTCACGTTAGGAACTTCTATGCTGATCCCGGGCTTAAGTTTCACCGTACCGGTCATGCTAATAGTTCACTTTCGATAGGAAATTCATAAAACAACAAGTGGTGGTGGGCTTGTGTAACCACTCTACTACCTGGCTACGTAAGCAAATCTTTATCCACAATTTAGAAGCCGAGTGTCAAAGCTGAACACTACTCTCATAACTGAATACTGTAGAATTATGTATTAAATTAAATATCTGGCTATAAATATTTGTGCTAAAATTATGGGAGTGGGTTTAGGCCTACATTTTCTGGCTTTTATGTCATATAATGTAATATGCATTAATTTTACATCCCGATTTCATTTTACCGTTTTTGGGAGCTAAAAAAACAACATTTGTAATTTTTATATCCTCCAAAAATGGAAGTTAGGGTCTTTCTGATTGCTTTGCAAAATTAACTTGTCCAACTGATTATAGAAAAGAATGTCTCCACGAAATTTGAATTAAATCGTAAATTTACAATTTCTTATCACTTAGTTAAATACATCTTCAGAAGAAGCTGGATCTTCAGTTACATGACAGGTAGACCCTAGCCTATAACTTGTTTCACACAACAATGTTTTACTCGCAATTGCTTTTCTATTTCTTGTATGCCTATATTTCTTACTAGGCATTAATTGATACGGTTGCAGTAATACCATAATACTCTGAAAACTGAAAAACGCGGACACGCGGTGCTCGTGTTGTGCGTGTGGCGAGATTCGTGGAAGGTGTGGCTGGAGGGAGTGTAGGGGGCGGCGCGACCTTGGACTACGCGCTCGTGCGAGGGTGCACGCGTGGTGGCGCTGTGCGTGTGAGTTTGTGTTAGTGAGGCGTAGTGCGGCTGGCCTACTCTGCCCCGGAAGGCAATTTCCAAGAACCAAAGGAGCAGGTCATAGGCCAAACGAAAAAATATATAAACTTAAATTAAATTCTAACATGTATATCATACTGACCCGCACAACTTAAACTATTATTTATACCACAAAATTGTATTAATATATTTTTAATAGAGTTTTAAAGTAAAAATATATTTCTGATTTTTTTTATTTTGACAGGAAATTATATTAGTAATAATAACCTGAATTTATCCCACACAACTGCAAATTTTCATTGAAATCGGACCAACGGTTTTCTTACTGACCTTCTCCCAACATTTGTCAAAATCTCTACTTTTAAGACCCATAACTCACTTAATAGCAATGCAAATTATTTAATATATATCCATTTTGTTTCCTAATTTTTACCCTGATGTGAAAAAAATAATATATTACTAATTAATTTTTTGACCAAACACCCTTAATATAGCTCTAGCAGCCAAAGGAATGGTCCTAACGAACAAAGCAGACCACCACGTGCCACGGATTTCAGACGATCTACAACTTTGTTCTTATGACCTTTTGCAGTATCTCGCCCCCTTCACCCTTGGGTAGCGCCAGATTTTTTTTCAAATTTCAGCTATTTTTCAAGATTAATTCATGGTTATAGTTTGTCACTCTAATGGAGAACTTAATGACTTAATATTTGGCACACAGTTTTATTAAATTACATTAAAAAAGTAGCAGCAGTCAGAATCCCATATCTGACCATTTAAACACCCAAACAAATTAAAGCCTTTGAACTTTTCTATGTTTGTTCGTGTTCTTTGGGTATATTTTGAATTTTGCGCTCTGCCAAGGGTAAAAACACTCATAAACTATGCTCTATTTGTTGCAGAAGGCTTGTAGTTACCCAAATACATTAAACGTCTTATAAAGTTTATATTACAATATCAGGTCAGGGTTTTACTTTTTTACAAGCACTTACGTTATACATACCATGCCACGTAGTATTCAGCATCAGGCATACGACTAGTTTTGATTATTTAAACCCCTTAATACAGTATAATAAAAGCCTTCGAATCTTTTGGGTATTTAGGTCGTAACTTGAATTTGGCCCAAGATAGATCCTTGAGGGACTCTATATTTAATTTGTTGAAGATTGAATTACATTATTTCTATAAGAGCATTATTTACTGGTTTCTGGTTTTATTTTGCACAAAACATGTCTAAACGAATATTGTCTTCACGAATCAGTAGATAAACAAACTTATTTTAAATTTAATGAATTTGAAGTATTTAAAACGCTAAAACCAAATAATTAGCACATTAAGTAGATTTGTTGGTCTATTGGTTGGTTTTTGTTTCACATAATTTGTGGGAAAAACCCTTCATAAATTAGGTTAAATATGTTACAGATGACTTTTATTCGCTACAAACATAATATGTTACTGTTGTAACTTTTATTGATGGAAGTCTAATCCATTTAAAAATACAAGTTGTCAAACGGTACAGTCAACAGCATAGGGAAAAACGAGAAAAAGCGGTATGCACAGAAGGGGTCTGCAGTATTATGTGATTCAGCAGTCCTTTTGTAAAAGAATTTTAACGCCTGAAAAAAACATGACATGTTATTATTTGTTGCTTAATGTTATTGTATTTTAGGCCCAATTAAAGGATAAAAGCATTGTTATTTAGGAAACATTAACAACAGAACTAAGCTACCATATTTGTTATGTTTATGTTGTGATGATTTAAATATTTTCAAATTAGAAAACTTCACATTTAAAAAATATATATTTGTTGTACGGATGTAAATTATTTCTTTACCATGAAATGATCCATGGAGGATTATATTTTGCCTCATACTATTTATTTCTTAGTTCATCGCATCAAAACTCATAATTGTGATTGAATTATTCTTGAAATAATAGCTTCTCGCGAACACCACTGACGATCTACAACGGGGGTTCCCCTACAAAATCAGATACACATTTTGATGGCTTACTTATAAAAAGCAGTTTCATAAAGATTTTACTTTAAAAAAATACACTAGAAGCCTTGTAATCAGAAAACAGCCGCATGTGTAACTGACTCACTCACTCACTGAGGTATACGAATTCTAGACCACTTCTAGACGAGCTAGAAACCTGAAATTTTGCATGCAGGTAGCTTATAGCTTGTAACCCCCAGGAAAATTGCCAAAACTGACGGTTTTGTATCTTAACCCCCCCCCCCCAAAAAAAATATTTAAACCCCCCAAAAAAGGCTTATTTTAAAATTACAGTTTTTGAGCTCTAGCGGCCGAACGGATTGACCTATCGAAAAACGGACACCACCACGTGCCACGGATTTTGCAAGGTCTACAACTTTGTTCCTATGACATTTTGTCGTATCTCGCTCCCTTCACCCTTGGGTATCGCTAGATTTTTCAAATTTTAGGCAATTTCGACGGTTATTTTCTTGGTTTTTAATTTACTATCATTTTAATTTAGATTATAAATGCTTGATATTTGGCACTCAATATGTTTATACATTACTCTTTACGAAACACTCGATAAACTAACATGTTTTAATAAGTAAACACCTCAAAAAATTAAAAACCCTAATTGTTTCATAAATGACAAACTGCATTATCGACTTACTCAGGTTATTCTAGACAAGCTATAAACGTGGAATTAGGCCTACATGTAGCTTGTCCATTAAAACCTCCAGAAAAATTGCAAAAAGGTATAATTTTTAATCAGAACCACATAAAAAAATTAAAAATGGAGGAAAATTTGAATATGTCCAAAATAGTGCTTTTTTATTTTAGCTCTATCGGACGAACGGATAGTCCTATCGATAAACGGAATACCTCCACTTGCCAAGGAATTTAGACGATCTAAAACTTTGACTTTTGTCGTATCTCGTATTCTTCACCATTAGATAGCGCTAGATTTTTTAAATTTCAAAATTTGTTCAAGGTTTTGTGGTGTTTTTGCATTTTTTTATCACGTGAACAGATTTTATGATTTACACCAATCGATCTAGGGGCGAAGCCTCCCACAATGGTCTAGGGATCTAGGGGTTGGGGAAGTGGGTTGGTCTAGGAGGGGAGAGGGTTGCAGATTATCTGTTTGGGTATATGAGATATAGCATGCATGTGCCTTGAAACCTCAAATATCCTTAAACATTTCCAAACTTTACTATTTCAATTTTAACCCCCTCATATTTAAATAACTGCTGATATGTCTATTTTTTGTATAAGTAGTAGTATAATGTCGGTTCTAGGTCCTTAATATGACACCACTTTCACTTGAGCTAGGTACCCGGGCCACTGCCACGGGAACTAAGCACCCGAAAACTACCTGGGGGCGAAGCCACCCACAGGGGTCTGGGGGCGGAGCCCCTAGCGAGCGAAGCGAGTCTAACATATATACAGCCGCATGTGTAACTCACTGACTGACTGACTGACTGAGGTATACGAATTCTAGACCACTTCTAGAAGAGCTAGAAACCTGAAATTTGGCATGTATGTAGCTTGTACCTTGTAACCCCCAGGAAAATTCCAAAAAGTTACAATTATACCTCCTAAAAAAAATTCAAAATGGAGGACTTCAAAATAGTGTTCAAAATAGTGGCTTTTTATTTGAGCTGTAGCGGCCGAACGGTTGGTGCTATCGAGAAACGGAGACCACCACGTGCCACGGATTTTAGACGATCTACAACTTTGGTCCTATGACTTTTTGTCGTATCTCGTCTCCTTCACCCTTAGGTAGCGCTAGATTTTTCAAATTTCGGCATATTTTCGAAATATTTTGGCCGTTTTTTATTTCCTATCACGTTAATATACTTGATGGAGGCCTAATATTGGGCACGCAGTATGTCTACATCACACTTAGTAAATAGCAGCAGAAATATGACCAGTTTTTATTAATTAAACCTGTCGAAAAATGAAAAAATCTAAATATCTTTAGATATGACCGTTTTCTTAGTATAAGTAGTGGTGTATTGGGGGTTCTGTCCCAATTTATATTATTGGATATACACGTGACACCAATAATACTTGAGCTAGAGACGTGAGATTTGGCATGCATGTGCCTTCCACCTTTTCTTTCCAAATCCTACTATTTTTAGTTTGAACTATCTCAATAAATTAAATAATTGTGAATACAAAAATCAAAATGTAGTATTTTTTTATTTAAGCTCTAGCGGCCGAACGGGTTGTCCTATCGAAAAACGAAGACCACCATGTGCCACGGATTTCAGACGAACTACAACTTTAGTCCTATGACATTTTGCCGTATCTCACCCCTTTCACCCTTAGATAGTGCTAGATTTTTTTACACTGCGAGATCTCATGAATTCCTGTGTGCCATTCGGCGGTAAAATCTTTCTTTGCTCAGGAGATTTCCGTCAGATCGCGCCCGTAGTTGTAAATACTCGCACGCCAGCCGACGTTGCTTGCTTCTCACTTCGGGCATCCCATCTTTGGCGATATTTCTAAGTATTGGCTCTGACGACACCTCATCGGACAAGTGGTTCCAATATATATTCCGGTTTCCTTCTTGGAGTAGGTAATGGAACGATTCGTTCGACTTCTATTAGGGGTCCTATGACCTTTTGTCGTATCTCGTCTCCTTCACCCTTAGGTAGCGCTAGATTTTTAAAATTTCGGCATATTTTTGATATTTTGTAGCCGTTTTTTATTTCCTATCACGTTAATATACTTGATGGAGGCCTAATATTGGGCACGCAGTATGTCTACATCACACTTAGTAAATAGCAGCAGAAATATGACCAGTTTGTATGTGTGTCGGAAAATCAAAAACTCTTAAAATCTATAGATTTTACCGTTTTCTAAGTATAAGTAGTAAGGAAATAACGGTTCTGGAACAATTGTTATTAATTAGAATGCACGTATAACCATTTATACTTTAACTAGGATCGTGAGATATGGCATGCGTTTGCGTTGCACCTTTTGTTCCTAAATCCTTCTATTTTTAGTTTGAACTATCTCAAAAAAATAAATAATTGTTAAAAAAATTCAAAATGTGGTATTTTTTATTTGAGCTCTAGCGGCCAAACGGGTTGTCCTATCGAAAAACGAAGACCACTAAATGCTATGGATTTTAGATGAACTACAACTTTAGTCCTATGACATTTTGCCGTATCTCACCCCCTTCACCCTTAGGTAGTGCTAAATTTTTTAAATTTGAACTTTTTTCTAAGATTTGTTTGTGGTTTTTAATGGTTTGTCGCTCTAATATGGAACTTAGAGGCCTAATATTTATCACACAGTATTTCTACATTACAATTAGTTCTAAACAACACTCACACGCTCAGATTAAATATCTTAAACAACCAAAAAAATATCAAAGTCTTTGAGCTTTTGTAGATTTTATCGTGTTTTTCGGGTATATTAGCGAATTTCCCCTATAGGGAAGAAGCTATTACCGTAGTCGGCATGGTAAGACCTAGGCCCGGGACCATGATAACTTTTCGTTTTGAGGTCCCCAGACCCCAAAAACACCATTCGTTCGAAACTGTATATATATATATATATATATGTGTCCGTGAGCACGATAACTCTCGTAACAATTATCCGATTTTAATGAAATTTGGTATAAACGTGTAAAGCAACATTTATGACTTTAAGTTTGAAAACCAGCCAGATCGCTCTATTCAAAGGGGTATTTTGGGGGGGGTTTTATACCCCAAAAATGGGTTTTTCGAATTTTTTACATATAATTTTGGAAAAAGTCAAATTTTAGTTTTTCTCATTGGATTCAGCTTAAAAAAACACACAATTTGGTATTTTGATCATTTCTCTACGTCAATTGGTTACCGAGATATTGAAAGTGCTAAACACAGTACGTTGTCTAATGTTATTCTTATGGAGGAAAAGAACAATTTTATATCTCGCTTATTTATGAACGTATACTAACGAAACTTGGTATACTGCTTCATCTGGTTGTGGACCATTGATATTTGCTCAAAAAAACGATTTTTTACCAAAGGCTCTCGTAGCAGCAAACCTGCGTACTCAGCCCCATGTTATTCTTATGGAGAATAAGTAACGTGTTATCTTCCTTCACTATGAAAATAAATTAATAAAATTTGGTATG
Organism: Allygus modestus; assembly: GCA_963675035.1. Classification (NCBI taxonomy): domain Eukaryota; kingdom Metazoa; phylum Arthropoda; class Insecta; order Hemiptera; family Cicadellidae; genus Allygus; species Allygus modestus. The sequence continues at coordinate 118,843,637 of OY776111.1, forward strand.
TGGCTTTACCTACATGAGTTATATTGATATTTGTATAAAACCCCATTTTTTGTGTTCCTTGCTTCAGCAAACCTGCATACTCAGCCGCCATGTTATTCTTATGGAGAATAATTGAAATGTCATAAATTGTTTATTTATGAATGTATATTGATGAAACTTGTGTGTGGATTTATGTGGTATTAAGATACATATTCATGCATTGGAAATTCGCTGAGTACGCAGGTTTGCTGCTACGGGGGTATTTTTTATGTTGCGCTCTGTCGAGGATAAAATCCCTTATAAATCATATCATATTTGTTGCAGAAGGCGAACTACAACTTTAGTCCTATGACATTTTGCCGTATCTCACCCCCTTCACCCTTAGGTAGCGCTAGATTTTTTAAATTTAAACTTTTTTCTAAGATTCGTTCGTGGTTTTTAATGGTTTGTCGCTCTAATGTGGAACTTAGAGGCCTAATATTTATCACACAGTATTCCTACATTACAATTAGTACCAAACAACACTCACACGCTCAGATTAAATATCTTAAACAACCAAACAAAATATCAAAGTCTTTGAGCTTTTGTAGATTTTATCGTGTTTTTTGGGTATATTTTTTATGTTGCGCTCTATCGAGGATAAAATCCCCAGCGAGCAAGGAATACCATAGAGTGGCAATCCCTATCCTTCACACATCAGAGGTGCTGAAGCCATCTTTCTGTGTTAGCAGAGGTGTAACAGGCAGCTCCACTGTCCGCCGCGACCACAATTTTTAATTTGCCGCGATTCATTAACACCGTTGAATCAACCACTTAGAGTTGAGATAAAATTCTGAAATTTTAAGATATTAAATAATACTATATCACCCTAGGAATGGTGTTTTAGAAATATGCAAATTGAAATTGGAACAATTAAAAAAAAAAATATAAATATGTAGTAAAACAAGTTTTTGTAAAATTTGGGACATGAAAAAGTTGGTCGGCTGGTAAGTTTTTTTTATTTTTTGGTCAGGTGATTTTCGTCAGCGAGAAAGTTGTTTGAAATGAACCAAATTTTAACGTTTACATTTAACATTTTGTTGTAAAACCTTTAGTTTAGCCTGCAGGCAGCTGTAAAGTGAGAAGTTAATTTTCCACCGAACAGCCCCGAACCCGGCCGCCGCGCCGACGCTGCATCGCACAGCGTGGAGTGGGAACCAATCTGATTACATTCCATATCCACATTTTTCGTTCTATAAAGGTATTTTTCAAATTTTTAAATATATATAGTTATTGATATTTTGGAAAACTAAACCATCATTGAAGTTCAAATCAATCAATAATAAATGTTTCTTAGGTAAACAAATAAATACACAGTTTTGCAAGCGAATTATACTTTAATGTGAATTTTCTAAAGATAACAACAATAACAGAGTGAATTCAATGGTAATGAATTTACTTAAGTAATAATAATAAACTAACTAATATACAAATATAAAGATAATTGTAAAGCAAATTGGAATAAATTTACTGGCCTAAAAATGTAATTGTTTTGGTTAAGTGGCTTCTTACTTTTTCTTTGTGAATTTGTTTACTATACAATTTACTGTAGTGGTAAAGCCGCACAGTGAAATACTTTTTGCTTATAGCCTTTATTAACAAAACAAAATGATTTTGATCAGGGTCTTGTTTTGAGAAGTGATCATTATCTTTAAAAATATCCTTACCAATACAATTTAATTTCACACAAATTTAATTAACACATGATGAAAACTAGATTTACTGACTGCTAAAATATATATTACTTACTTCTGAAAGGTTATACCATCCAATTTCTTTTTTATAGAGTTGTTACAACCATACGCAACAAAATACGGCATCGTAAGTATTTAAACATTTCAATGCAGGTTATTACGTGTGGGGAATAGTCGCGACAGTGACATATACCAATTACGTGACAGCCAGCAAGCCTAGAATGACAGTCCAGACGCTCGCTACTAGGGTGACTAGTCGCCGTATCCCCTCCACCAGAGGTCCCGGTGTTTCAAAGTCGGCTTAAGTCCGCGCGCTACATTGCCACTCTATGGTATTCCTTGCTCGCTGAAAATCCCTTATAAATCATGTCACTCACTCACTCACTGAGGTATACGAATTCTAGACCACTTCTAGACGACCTAGAAACCTGAAATTTTGCATGCAGGTAGCTTATAGCTTGTGACCTCAGGAAAATCGCCAAAAACTGACAATTTTTTATTTTAACCCACCTAAAAAAAAATTTAAAAACCCCCAAAAAAGGATTATTATTTTAAAATTACAGTTTTTGAGCTCTAGCCGCCGAACGGATTGACCTATCGAAAAACGGACACCACCACGACCTACGAATTTTGCAAGATCTACAACTTTGTTTCGATGACTTTTGTCGTAGGCCCTATATCACTCCCTTCACCCTAAAAGGTAGTGCTAAATTTTTCAAATCTCATGCAATTTCGACGGTTATTTTCGTAGTTTTTAATTTGCTATCACTTTAATTTAGTATTTAAAGGCTTGATATTTGGCACTCAATATTTTTACACATTACCCTTCACGAAACAGTCAATAGACTAACATGTTTTAATAATTAAACACCCCAAAAAATTTAAAAACCCTAATTGTTCCATAAATGAAAAACTGCATTATCGACTTACTCAGGTAATTCTAGACAAGCTACAAACGTGGAATTAGACCTACATGGAGCTTGTCCATTGAAACCCCCAGGAAAATTGCAAAAAGGTATAATTTTTAATCAGAACCACATATAAAAATAAAAAATGGAGGAAATTTTGAATATGTCTTTATAGTGCCTTTTTATAATAGCTCTAGCGGACGGACGGATGGTCCTATCGATAAACGGAATACCTCCACTTGCCAAGGATTTTAGACGATCTAAAACTTTGTCTCTGTGACTTTTTGTCGTATCTCCTTCACCCTTAGATAGCGCAGGATTTTTCAAATTTCAACATTTTTTTGAGGTTTTGTGGTGGTTTTGCATTTTTTATCACGTGAACAGATTTGATGATTTAAACCCATCGATCTAGGTGCGAAGCCTCCCACAGGGGTCTAGGGATCTAGGGGTTGGGGAAGTGGGGCGGTAGGGGAGGTCTAGGTGGGGAGAGGGTTGCAGATTATGTGATTGGGTATATGAGACATAGTATGCATGTTCCTTGAACCCTCAAATCTCCTTAAATATTCCCAAACTCTACTATTTCAATAATTGTTAACCCCCTCATATTTAAATAAGTGCTGATTTGTCTATTTTTTTGAATAAGTAGTAGTATAATGTAGGTTCTGGGCTACTTAATATGACACCACTTTCATTTGAGCTAGGTACCCGGGTCACCCACGGGTACTACCCACCCGATAGCGACCTGGGGGCGAAGCTCCCCACAGGGGTCTGGGGGCGGAGGCCCCAGCGAGCGAAGCGAGTAAAATGCTATACAGTAGAACTCCAATTATCCAAATTAATAGGGGATCGGGCCAATTCGGATATGCAGAAATTCGGATAATCAGGTATACCTCGGGAATTAAGCAAAAAACATCACCATACATAAAATACCCCCGTAGCAGCAAACCTGCGTACTCAGTGAATTTCCAATGCATATATATGTATATTAATACCACATAAAGCCACATACCAAGTTTCATCAATATACATTTATACTTTGTGAAACGCCTCCGTAAAATAATTGAAGAACAAAATCTGCAACAAACATCAATTGTTGGGTCTCTGAACCTCTCAGCATTGTCTGCAGCCACAGATCCAGTAACATCTGACAGAACATGGACACCAGGGACCATGGCGCCTTTGGACCCAGCTAGTCAACCATGCTCTACCACACTCCTTCTTCAGAGCCTGCTACAACCGATGACGGCAACAACCCAGAGTCAAGCCCAGAGCAGTGAAGTGGTTAGTGTGAGCGAAGGTGCTGAGAGTGAGAGTGATTTTGTGTATAAGGAGTCAGATGTGATCTCACATAGCCATAGATTAGATGGTTCACTTTTTTTAGAAAATCTAAACTCTTGGCCACCACTAATATAAGTGATGTAAATAGCTTCTCCATTCCACCAAAAAACAATAAAAATTAAAGTTGTAATAAACAATATAATGTTAAAATCTTTCATCAAAATATACAACATTTCATGTCAAGAAAATTAGCTTTGGAAATAGTGCTTGATGAGGTGAAACCAGATTTAATTGGGCTGAGTGAGCACAAATTAAACCATGATGAGTTAAAATTTGTCACAGTAAATAATTACTCTGTCATAACTAGTTATTGTCGCCGGTCAAGTGGAGGTGGAGGAGTTATGATTTTAAGTAAGTTGTCAGGGCCATTACAAGTAAAAGAAATGAATATCCCTGAAATTAGCAATTTATGTGCAGAAAAAGAGTTTGAATGTTGTAGCGTTGCCTGCAGAGCTTATAAATTATATTTTGTTTTGGTTGGTTTATACAGAACTCCAGGTACAAGTTATGATACTCCCTTTTTAAACAAGCTAGATGTAGCTTTAAGTTTCTTAAATGTGAAGTATAAAAACATATTACTAGCGGGGGACATCAACATAGATGTTTTAAAAATTTATAAAAGAAATTATCTCACCTTTTGCAATATTTTAACTCAGCATAACATGAAGTTCCTGGTAAATTTCCCCACCAGAGTAACATTAGAGTCTGGCAGTGCTATAGATAACATGATCACTAATTTGCCCAATAACAATTTATCAATAGAAGGATTATTAACTGAATTAAGTGACCACGATGCACAGCTTCTGCGGATAAATGGTTTAAATAAAAACACATCTTATAATAATAAATGTATAACCCAGGCTTCTAGGAAATTTACTAAAGGAAATATAATGACTTTTAAAAATATGTTGTGTGATGAAAAATGGTTAGAGGTATATAATGCTAATGTAGAGGCCAAGTATGATGTTTTTCATAACATATTAATATATTATTTTGACACATGCTTTCCAGTAGTTAAAAGTAGAGTAAACTTGACAAGTAAAAAGTGGATAACTTCAGATTTGATAAAGGAAAAGAATGAAATTTTAAGTTTAAGTAATACTGTTAGACTAACAAAAAATAAAGCTTTAAAAAAAGTATTGAAACAAAGGAAAAAATGTCATGATAAAAAAATGTATTCCACAAAAAGAGAGTTTATTGAGAAATCTATAAAAAAATCTGATAATGTTAGTAAATGTACCTGGAGATTAATTAATAAGGAGATTAAGAATGACTGTCCTTTTATATGTGATAATATTAAATTAGTTTGTAATGGTACTGAATATGTTAAACCAGAAACTGTATGTGAATTGTTTAATAATTACTTTGTTAATGCTGTCGATAATTTAGTATTACCTAACCTGTCACCTAATGGGGAAACTGTTAATACTGAGGAAAATAGACAAAACAAAAAATTTTATTCCAAACCAGTAACTGAGGATGACCTGATGAAAATTATTTCTTCGCTAAATAATAAATACTCAGTAGGTTATGATGGAATACCAGTGCCAGTTTTGAAACAAGCCCAAAATATGTTGTTAAAACCACTAGTTCATGTAATTAATTCTTCGCTTATTTCAGGAATATTCCCAGATAAACTGAAAATATCAAAAATTGTAACAGTTCATAAAAAAGGAATTAAAACAGACCCTGCAAATTATCGCCCTTTGTCTATTTTACCAGCCATATCTACAATTTTTGAACGTGTTATGTACTTACAGTTGGCTGATTTCCTTGAAAAGAATAACTTTTTTGACAATGAACAACATGGGTTTAGGGTTGGTAGATCTGTGATAACTGCTGGTATTGACTTTGTTGAAACCATAGTTGATGCTATTGATAGGGGAGATAGTGCTACTGGTATTTTTATGGATCTTACTAGAGCCTTTGATAGCGTATCGCATATAATCCTACTAAAATCCTTAAAAAACCTTGGAATTATGGGAGTTCCATTAAATTGGTTTGAATCTTATGTTTCTAACAGACAGCAGTATGTGGAATTAAGGTATGTTACCAAACAAAATCAAATTCGTTATACAAAATCTTCACTATCGACATTGAGGCATGGAGTGCCACAGGGGTCAATTTTAGGACCTATTCTTTTCTTCTGTTACCTGAAAGGTTTGCCGTCCATTATACCTGGTAATCAGAGTAAAATGTGTCTTTATGCAGATGATTCCAACTTAATAGTTACAGGTAAAACAGTAGACGAAGTGGAAATATTAGCTAATAATGACCTTTGTTTAATTAATAAATATTTCTCAGGTAAAAACTTGTTACTAAATTCTGATAAGACAAACACTATATCATTTCACACAATTCAGCGCAGAATAAAACCAAGGCCAAATATCACTATAAAAAATCATAAAATCTCTCAGTCTAAAAAAACAAAATTTTTGGGATTGGTATTGGATGAAAACTTAACTTGGAACAACCATATAGGAATGCTGCATAAAAAGATTTCTTCGGGGTTATATGCTCTCACAGCTATGTCCAGATATTGCACAATAGAAACACTGAAAATGATTTATGCATAGCATGTTCACTCACACATTTCTTTTGGAATTGTTTTGTTTGGTGCAACAAGTAACAAAAATTTATCAAGTATCTTAAAATTGCAAAAAAAAGCAGTGAGAATAATTATGAATTTGAAAAAGAGGGATTCGGTAAAAGAAGTCTTTTCAAGTTTGGGAATACTGACAATTTACAGCTTGTACATCCTTGAGACAATCATGTTTGTAAGGTGCAATGGTGACAGGTTAACTAGTTTAGGGTCAAGCCATAGTTATAATACACGAAATAGAAACCTGTTAGTCATTCAAAAGCATTCTACAGAATTATATTTTAAAAAGCCAAGCTCTGCAGGTATAAAATTCATAAAACATGTCCCCAAAAATCTTCTTTCAATAAAAGATAATTCTAAGTTTAGGAAGCACTTAAAAAATTACTTAACAGAAAAAGCAATATATTCATTTAACGAGTTTACTGAGGTTTTTTAAGTTATTTTGTTGTTTGTTGTAATAGATTTAAGATTTACGTAGTAGATATCATAAATCCTACGTATTATGACGCCATTCTACATTTGTATGACTTGTACTTGACAATTTGTACAAATTTTATGAATAAAGTGAATTTGAATTTGAATTTGAATTTGACATTCATAAATAAACGATTTATGACATTTTAATTATTCTCCATAAGAATAACATGGCGGCTGAGTATGCAGGTTTGCTGAAGCAAGGAACACAAAAAATGGGGTTTTATACAAATATCAATATAACTCATGTAGGTAAAGCCACATACCAAATTTCATTAATTTATTTTCATAGTTAAGGGAGATGACACGTTACTTATTCTCCATAAAAATAACATGGGGCTGAGTACGCAGGTTTGCTGCTACGGGAGCCTTTGGAAAAAAATTGTTTTTTTGAGCAAATATCAATGGTCCACAACCAGATGAAGCCGTATACCAAGTTTCGTCAGTATACGTTCATAAATAAGCGAGATATAAAATTTTTATTTTCCTCCATAAGAATAACATTAGACAACGTACTGTGTTTAGCACTTTCAATATCTCGGTAACCAATTGACGTAGAGAAATGATCAAAATACCAAATTGTGTGTTTTTTTAAACTGAATCCAATGGAAAAAACTAAATTTGACTATTTCCAAAATTATATGTACAAAATTCGAAAAACCCATTTTTGGGGTACAAAACCCCCCCAAAATACCCCTTTGGATGGAGCGATCTGGCTGGTTTTCGAACTTAAAGTCATAAATGTTACTTTACACGTTTATACCAAATTTCATCAAAATCGGATAATTTTTACGAGAGTTATCGTGCTCACGGACACATATATATATACAGTTTCGAACGAATGGTGTTTTTGGGGTCTGGGGACCTCAAAACGAAAAGTTATCATGGTCCCGGGCCTAGGTCTTACCATGCCGACTACGGTAATAGCTTCTTCCCTATAGGGGAAATTCGCTAAAATCAGAATTTTATTGACAAAGTTATTATAAATGTAGTGAACAGAAAGTGAGCGAACTGTATCAAGAATATACGTCATAACAATTAAATTACAGGAGTTAAATTGAATGCAGTATATACAGTTGCTCTTTTCAATACATACTGTACGTATTTCACTGTTCAATGTTGGTTATTTCACTTGAACATCTCGAGCAAAGTGAGTTTATCAACACTTAGCGAAAGGACAACATGTTTACGTTTTGTACTCATTTCGAACGATAATCTCGGCGAAAGAACAGTAGCGACTGATGATGAGCAGGGCGGGAAGGGGGTATGACTCATGTCCATGTTTTGTTCCCTGCGAAAATATCATCCGGAAGGTAACAGCGCGGGCTTTTATTTTAGCGCTCACGGCGCATTATCGCTACACGCGCTCCCGCTGTTATTTTCTTGATTTTTATATTTTTATTATTTCACTCAAAATCGATTCGGATAATTGGATATTCGGATAATTGGGGTTCGGATAATTTAATTTCTACTGTATATCACTTATTTATGAATGTATTTTTGTGAAACTTGGTAAGTGACTCTATGTAGTAGTGAGACATATATATATGCATTGGAAATTCGCTGAGTATGCAGGTTTGCTGTGACGGGGGTATCTTTTAAAAACATAGTTTATTTTTAATTTAGGCCTAAACCAAATATGTGACTCTATCACTATTCATGTACACTATTATGTTACAATACGAATAAAGATATTTTTAATTGAATTGAAAACATGTAGGCTTAACACGTTTACTGTGGTGTGCACAACACAACATGGTCCCGAACTCCACTACAGGACTGTGCATGCTGTACAGCATGGTATGTTCACTCAGTTTCAACGCAGTCAGTAGCAGCACTGCGGGAACGACGGGTATTTTTATGTCAGGAAAGAGCTAAGAATCCGAGCTTTCCTGTGATGTAGTTGGTACGAAATTTCCCGCAATGTTCTGGCTGTCGCGGGATTTCCCCACACTATTTTCGTCCAACTTAGTCTCTCCAAATGGCATTCCTGGTTGAGTACTGCTATCTGCATTCTGCTGCTATCTATTGGCATTTTGTAAACTAACATCAGTTGTGTCGAGTCGCAGTACAGCACCGTACGGTGTTACGGTGTTAAATTATTCGTTAACCAGGAATTTAAAATGTGACCGTGCTAATTGAATCGGTTTCCACGTCGCGGAGAATGACGACTGACCCTTGTGCCACCGCAGTAAGCGTGTTACCCCTTTTATCAGGCGCATACTCCATTATTGGGAGCATCTACCTTATATATATATATATGTATGTATATGTATATTGATATATATCTAGATCATTTTTAATATTTGTATTTCCACTTATAATATTGTTGTTTTTTGCATCTGGAGACCTCAAAACTAAATGTTATCATTGTCTCATTGTATCATTGATCTTACCTCGCTTTGATCCCATATGGGAAAAATTCAATAAAAACAAATTATTCAAATTAACACTTTTTCACTTTTATTCCATTTCATTATTACATTTTTTTAAATGCAGGTTTTTTATATTAGATTATATCAATCACATATTTTAGTGGATTGGATACCAAAATGTTAATGTACGGTACCTCATTTTAGCAAATTTCCCCTATAAGGAAGAAGCTATTACCGTAGGTCTCATGGTAAGACTGAAGCCCGAGACCATGATAACTTTTCGTTTTGAGGTTCCCAGATGCCAAAAACACCATTCGTTCAAATTTTTAAATATGATATATATATATATATATATATATATATATATATATATATATTTATGTGTCCGTAAGCACGATAACTCGTAAAAAAGGTCCAATCGTAATGAAATTTGGCACAAATATGTGAAGTACCATTTATTTGAACGAGTTTGAAAACCAGACGAATCGCACCATCCATAGGGGGATTTTTGGTGGGTTTTGTACCCCCCAAAATTTTTTTTGAGATATTGAAAGTGCTAAACACAGTACGTTGTCTAATGTTATTCTTATGGAGAAAAAGATAAATGTTGTATCTCGCTTATTTATGAACGTAAACTGACGAAACCTGGTATATGGCTTCATCTGGTTGTGGTTTATCGTTGTTTGCACAAAAAAAATTTTTCCCCTATGGTTCCCGAAGCAGCAAACCTAGGTACTCGGTCCCCATGTTATTCTTATGGAGAATAATTCAAATGTTATATATCGCTTATTTATGAATGTATATGGATGAAACTTGGTGTGTGACTTCACTTAGATAAGCTCTTTTGATATTTTCATAAAACCCATTATTTTGTGTTCCTTGTTGCAGAAAACCTGCTTACCATCCCCCATGTTATTCTGATGGAGAATAATCAAAATGTTATATATCGCTTATTTATGAATGAATATTGATGAAACTTGGTATGTGGCTTCACCTAGTTTAATTCTATTTATATTTGCATAAACACCAATTGTTTGTGTTCCTTGTTTCAGCAAACCTATGTACTCATCCCCTATGTTATTCTTATAGAGAATAATTAAAATTGTACACAGTCAACTCCCGATTATCTGGGGTAATGACTGGTTGGAGGGTCACGGATAACCCAAAACCACGGTTAAAACAAAGGGATTCAATAATTGAATAACGAATTTAATAAAGGATTATCAATATTTTGATACTACAATATTATGTTTTAATGTCATTTAAGATATATTTATGTATATTAAATACTTTTGAAAATCTTTAAATTGTGACAACATCTACAAACAATCAAGATAATAATCGTCAATACTAGCAATGGTTGATAGCAGTAAATACTATCCAAAATGCCAAATGATATTTAATAGGTTAAAAATCTCTAAACACCGAACAGTATGCTAATTAATTCCGCACTGGGGGAAAAGCCCCATGAGGGTGAACAACGGCGGGAACGGTCTGCCGCACTGCCTAGCCAGGTGCAGTGTCTAGAGCAGTGTCAAGGTCATCGCTCCCCATCACGTGCCTATGGCTCATTAGCGAGATTACAGACCCTCAGATTATGTTGTGTTTACTAAATTGTTTGTATAGTATTATTCTGATAAAAAATGTAAATTAAATACGATTCTGGAGATAATTTAGCAAATTAAATTTTTATTATAGCTCTATTTATGTTTAGAAGGGGATAAATAAAAATAACCCTTTCGTGACCCCGGTTAAACCGCGACCCGATTAACCTGCTCCCGGATAATCAGGAGTTGACTGTATATCGCTTATTTGTGGATATATTTTAATGAAACTTGGTATGCGGCTTTATGTGGTATTAAGACATATATTATGCATTGGAAATTCGCTGAGTACATAGGTTTGCTGCGAGGGGGTATTTAAAGAGTTCAATTGTAATACTTTACTGTATGATTTTCTTTTCCAGATTTCACTGTAAAAAGATGCCATTAGCTCCTCTTCCTACTACAACAGTAAAGCTTATTGGAAGCAGTCAAGTCATAACATGTGTATCATCTGTAATCAAGGAGTTAATGGAAAATTCTTTAGATTCAGGGGCCCAACAAATAGAAATTAAACTTGTGAGTATGGAATATTACACTAGAATACAATTTTACGCATACCCTAAAAAAGTAAAATAACTCCACCCTCATGGGTTCGGCTCCGATAACAATATTCATAGGTAAACTGTGATAAAGCTGCACTCGAGTGAGCCACTGTACACTTCTTTACTAAGCGGGTCTGTGAGGTGTCTTCCCTCGCACCTCAGCCTGTATAAGAGAACTGCAATGTTTTTGTGTATGTTCATCCGTTCGTCCATCGGTGTATTTTTGTTTGGTTGTTTTACGACTTGACGACCTCGTCGGAGTGAAATTTTCCACTTCAGCTTGAGAATGGCCCCCGAGTCGGGTCGAAACTGGTCGCCCAAATACAGCGAAGTGGATCGCTTGACAGTTTTAAGTTAATTAACCTCTTGGTTTAATACCAGTTTTAAATTGACTAGTAGGTGCGTGTCGAAATTCGACAGATACAAGTTTGAGTAATCAGACAGTAACATGTCGGAAGTCTCAAGAACATTGAAATACCAGACTGAAAATATGACAAATATGAAATACACTTTTAAATATGGTACGATATAGCTAAAAAGTCACAAAATCAGAAAACTAAAACAAACACTCAAATAGTAAGTTACTATTTAAAGATTACATTTTATGTTTATGTTAATGTTTACTGTATAATACACAAAAATAAATCAATCAAATATCTTTATTAGTCATCTGCACAACATTGGTACTGAATAGTGTCAAACAGTCCTACATACATTCATTGTAGTACAATATAAATTATATTGTGTGTGTGTGTGTGCGCGTGCGTGCGTGTGTGAGCGTGAGCCCTAACCAATGGACCGATTTTTATGAAATTTGGTATGTAGGTACTAATCCTCCATATCTCCAGGCGTTTTTCATTTTTTTTAATTTTTGATTTTTAAGGGTAATTATCCCCATAAATCGCCAACAAACATGAAAAATCCAAATTTCTCAAAAACGGGTCTAACGATTTTGATTAAACTTTAGTGGTTTGTAGAGCTTTAGGTTTCCAACAAAATGACAACACCCGCATTTCTTGCAAAATTCGGGTTCAGAAATTACAGGACTTAAAACATATGGTGTGTTAAAACTGGGCAAAGTTAATTTTTGCAACTCTTTAGCACAGAAGTAGGAATTTCATCAAGCCCAATTGAAAACTTACATTTAAGGCAATCAATTACGCCCTTGACTTCCAGCTCCTCAACAGGTCTTAAATGAAAATGTGGTTTTATAGATATATCTGTAAGCTCTTTGTTACTTGTATCATCTTTTACATAATTATCATTAGACCTACTTATGTCTTGAATACCAACAAAATAACCATTAAAAACATAGCTTACATCTTTTGAATCATAGTCAGTCTTATCTCCATATTTTATAATACAATTTTTTACTTCATCAGATCTTTTATTACCAATCTCAAAATTGATTATTTTCCATACAGTTTTAGGGGTGTTAGATGACTTAATTATTTTATTTTCAAAAACCTTTTTGCATACTTCACATTTTGATTATTCATTAACAATTTTTGTTTATAATTTGTTTTGATTTTGGTTGATATTGAAATTTTTATATATTTTCTGGTTCTTATCAAAATACTTTTTTCTTCTTTTAATTTTTGTGTTACCCAACTACATGCAGTTTTATTTTTTTACTATTTTTTTTTAAATGCCTGGTCAAAATAAAATTGTAAATCTTCAAAAAAATTGTATTTATCCGGAACCTAGGCAAGGTAAACATCCCACCAAGATTCCTTTTCAATAAGTTTAATAAATGTTGACAAGTTTGTTTCTGTAAAACTACGGTATTCTTGAAAAGAGTACTTATTATTGGATTTGGGAAATTTAACAGAGCATGCAAATTCCAAAATCTGACTATCATGGTCAGAAAGGAGTGTAACAATACCAGTGACTGGCATATCTTTCACAAATGTTTTCTTTACCAGTATATTATCTATTGCTGATTCGGCCTCAAAACTCACTTTGGTCGGAAAATCAACCAAATATTTCATACTATGATTTTTTAGCACATTTTCAAACATTATTTTTTTCTTTTTGCCCTGCTCAGAATTTGCCAAAACATTTATATTTATGTCTCCTGCCCAAACAGTGACTTTATATTTGTTGTCCAAAAAATCTATAAGAGTACTTAATCTATCCAAAAATAACTCTACTGATGATGAAGGAGACCTACAACAACAAACTTAAAACTGCAGCCCAAAATTCAAATTGTTTTTCCTCTTGTAGGCCATTTTTAATAGATGGTGAGGAAAAATCATCTGCCGACCCTTCATTCCATTTTTACTCAAAATCATAACACCTCCTTTTTTAAATTTTGTCTTACAAAAAGAGGAGTCAATAGTATAATTTTCAATGTTTAATCTATCTAGTTCATATTATTTTATGTCATGCTCTGATAAAACAATAATATGAGGTTCTAATTCTTCATAAATTATTTGCAACGGTTCAATTCCAGTTTTTAAATTTCTTTTGTTTTGATGAAATATTTTTTAATTTTTATAGATGATTGCTTGCTTTATTTATTAAGGAATTTTTAGAGTGGTTCAGAGTAAATCGTTTAAAGGATCGGCATTTACATCAATATTAACAACATTTTTTTAAACTATCGGCAGATTGACCATCACACACCTTGGTGATCACTGAATCACTTACACTTATTCTCTGCTTTTTTATTCCACTCACAGCACTTCATATTGGGCTTGTTACACTACAGGCTGTATCAATTTGGCGGGTTGCATTTATTGCTGGGTGACTTCTATCCTCTTGCAAGATTCCATCAGTGAGTTGTTGGTTTGCCGTCTCAGGAGTCTCCACCGTGACTTGTAAAACATTGGAATTCTCTGCTGTTATTATTTTTGTTTCCGCTTCTCTGGAGTCAACTAGTCGTTTCATCCTTCCCAATAATTCATTATATGGCAGACCATTTCTTAAAACTCTCTAAGAGTTCTCATATTTTGTTACAACCTCCACAGTGGCTGCTGTGACCTCATGTAGTTCTGAGATTTTCCTTGCAAAATGTTCAAGTTGAATCTTATCCCGCACACAACCCATTGGTGAACAGACAAGGTGTTTGTAGTCTCTTCTTTTCAGGTCCTCTACTAACTGCTGGAATGCCTCATCATAACTCTCCGGAGTGGGTTTTTGTTGTGTTCCATTTTGGTAACCAGGCTGTATTTTCCAGCACCTTCAGTAGTTCTTTGGAATGCTATCTCGGTGCCACACAGTCTGCCAGTGAGGGTCCACCAAACTTCTCTCTGAACACTACTGCCACCCCTTAACTCATATGCTTACTGTTATCAAAATCAGCTGAGATAGAATGTGCGAATGCCACATTTTTATTGTAATACTTATTAACCCTTTCAGTGCTATGGACCGATATATCGTCTTTTGAATCTGTTATCAATAAACACTGTTTCGGCTTCATAAGCGATTTTACCGTTAGGCGCTCAGTCTGCAGTCTAAGTCTGACATGTAGTGAAACCTGGTAGACACAAACAGAAATGAAATATTTTGGCGAAAACAGAATTCACTTATCTTTATCCGTTTCAAAATGGCGGCCATTTTTGTGTAAAATATTGACATTTACGGAATACCCTGTATTTTCTAAACCACTACTCATATCATTTTTCCGACTTGAATTTCTTACTCGAGATAAAGTCAGCTTTACTCTGATATGCTACAAGATAGGCTTTTTTTAGAAAATCTATATTTCAAAAAAATATTTATTTTCAAAATGCCTATACACAAAAAAGTCAAATGGTAGCATATGTCAAAAAGCGTACCATTGAAAAGGTCTTATAAATCCTAGCAACTTTCTGATTTACACCAACCTTGTATCTCTTTTCATTTTTCTGCAATCAGCAAAAAACATTGTTTTCCCATATGAAATGCATGTTAACTGTACATAACACATAAAACGAATGTGACCACAGAATACATGCAAGTGTTATGCAAATTAACATGCATTTCAGGAAAACAATGTTTTTTGCTGATTGTAGAAAAACGAAAAGAGATACAAGGTTGGTGTAAATTAGAAAGTTGCTAAGATTTACAAGACCTTTTCAATGGTATGCTTTTTGACATACGCTACCATTTGACTTTTTTGAATTTTGAGCATTTAAGCATATTGAAAAATAATATTTTTTTGAAATATAGATTTTCTAAAAAAAAGCCTATCTTGTAGCATATCAGAGTAAAGCTAACTTTATCACGAGTAAGAAATTTAAGTCGGAAAATGATATGAGTGGTGGTTTAGAAAATACAGGGTATTCCGTAAATGTCAATATTTTACACAAAAATGGCCGCCATTTCGAAACGGATAAAGATAAGTGAATTCTGTTTTCGCCAAAATATTTCTTTTAACGAGACCTTTAAAATGATGTATAATATGCCCTATGTTTACATAAGAACATTTTGAGATTCGAACCCGTGACCTTCAGTTTTGGAACATCCTGTACATAGATTTTGATGAAAATATTTTTAATAGATAGCCCATATGCGTTTTAGTGGGGAAGAATTTTGTTTGATGACTTTAGACCAAACCGTTCTCCCGTTATACATGCTGGACGGGTGGTCTGACTCACTCTGTATATGTGTGTCCGTTAACATGATAACTTGAGTAAAAAACGTCTGATTTTGATGAAATTTGGCTCAAAGGTGTAAAATGACATTCATGACTAAGTTCGAAAACCAGAATAATTGGACCATGGGAAGGGGGGGTTTATGGGGGTTTACAATTTTCAAAAAATCAGTATTTTGCATTTTTCACCCTAAAATTAAAAAAAAACTTAATTTGAGTTTAGACCATTTTATAGAGCTTAAAAAAACAAATAATATGGTATTTTGAATCATTAACCTAGATTAAGTGGTTGCGGAGAATATCCAAAAAACGTGTTCAAAAAATCTCCCATGTTAAATCTTATAGGAAAAAGGTTTTTAGCTTTTACTCAGTTCATTTTAATGTAAACCTCATATTTACTGTTACCAATCAGTTCAGCTCTACAAAACAATCATTTTGATGTTTAAATTGTGATTCTATGTCCAACCATTGCAGAGATATTCAAAGTGCTAAACACAGTAGGTTGTCCAATGTTATCCTTATGGAGAATAATTAAAATGTTATATCTCGATTATTTATGAATTTATGTTGTTGAAACTTGGCATGTGGCTTCACCTACTACTGGTCTATTGATATTTGCACAAAAAATAATTTTTTGCCGATTTTCCCCGCTGCAGCAACCCCTGCATACTCAGCCCCCATGTTATTCTTATGGAGAATAAGTAAAATGTAATGTCTTCCTTAATTATGAACATAAATGAATAAAACTTGGTATTCAACTTTGACTGGTTAAGTTGTATTGATAATTGCATAAAAACACATATTTTGTGTTCCTTGTAGCAGCACACCTGCATACTCAGCTTTCTATGTTATTCTTATGGAGAATAAATAAAATGCTATATATCACTTATTTATTCGTGTATTTTTATGAAACTTGGCAAGTGGCTTTATGTGGTAGTGAGAAACATATACATGCATTGGAATTTCGCTGAGTATGCAGGTTTGCTGCTACGGGGGTATTTTATTTAGATGCAGCCCCTGCTTACTGAAGTGGAATCTTTGCAGGTAGTCCAAGTCAATTAAATAAACCAACTCAATCCGAGCTACTAATGCCCGTATATAATTGTTAAGGAGTGTTATGCTCTCATGATCTTGCTCTTGACATTTTTCATATCTCTTTAGCACTGTAGTTATTAAGACTGGTTTTATTCAAACGCTTGATAAGCTGAACAGCTGTCTAATGAATATCATAGAGTTAGGATTATAATCAGCTGATTGTTGTAAACACAACAGACTATAAATACCACCAAGACGGTTTTTAGGCGTTTACATTTTGTATTATTTTACAAACTTAAAAGGGAAAAATGATAAATCTGACAATTTTGGGGAGTATCAGAATGTTAACGCTTCAAATTGGTACAAATTCCATGACCACACGTTACCAGGTTTTCTCTAACTAAGGGCGAGTTCCTGGTCAAAAATTCTCTAAGTGAATAACATAGGGAAATTTGTGGACTTTATACTTTGCATCATTTAACAAACTTAAAGGGAGAAAATGATAAATCTGACAATTTTGGGGAGTATCGGAATGTTCAAGCTTCAAATTGTTACAAATTCCATGACCACAAGTTACCTGGTTTTCTCAAACTAAGGCCGAGTTCCTTCAAAAATATTCATATAAATAACATGGAGAAATTGGTTTAATGTCAATATTTTAAAAACTAAATCGGTATATTTGAATTTTACATAATGGGCCCTAAACAAAATTCCTTAACGAATTAATATATAAGATAAAAGATTGGTAGATAAAAGATAAACTATTGGTAGTGAGACAGCCTTATGGTAAAGTATTTTCTAGAGCGAACGCCGCCTCCGGAACACAGATAGAGCCACAATCGCAGATAACTATCATAAAAATATTCGACACAATAACGCTTATTGGATCGTTTCAGAGCGTTTATGGACATATTATATCCAGTAGGCTGGTCTGAAACCTTGCCAATTAATTGCTGGATTTTGTTTTCATGACGGATGTCCGTCGTAGCATAGCCGCCTTTAAAGAAGACCGCGGCGTTCAAACTGGCAATGCCGCCATCTCACAGAGCAGAGGGTTCATTGCTGGCACAGAGCCCATAGCCGCCAGTCGAATAACGCGTTATTTTAAATCATTTTAGCTATACTATTTTGTTTTGTTGTAGAGAACAAATAGAAAGGGCGACAGGGATTGTTGATAAAGTATCAAATAACCGACAAATAATATTAAACATACAAATTCACAGTAAACTAAACAATAGGCCTACATGAATCATGTACTTCTTTTAAGTTTTAAAGATTATTGCTTTGACAAAACCATGCTCAGAATAACTTATTGTTTAGATGTCCCTATGAATACATTTTAAAATTAATATGTTGAATAAATGTCGCTAATAAAACTGCTTGAAGTAAAAATAAACAATGACAAATGCAATACGAGGCACACAATTATTTCTTTGAAAGGTAGAAGTGCAGACAATATGTTAATACATTGTAAAGACAGTTGCGCATGAGTTGTATTTATATTAAGTAAGCTTTGTCTTTAAATAAGCGGTTGTATGTCGTTGTTTTCAATCTTGTTTAATATGTTGTTTTGAAGAATACTGTAATTTATTAGCACTTAATAAATGGTACTAAGTTATC
Organism: Allygus modestus; assembly: GCA_963675035.1. Lineage (NCBI taxonomy): Eukaryota > Metazoa > Arthropoda > Insecta > Hemiptera > Cicadellidae > Allygus > Allygus modestus. The sequence continues at coordinate 118,862,426 of OY776111.1, forward strand.
TTATTTATTATTTATATTTATAAAACAAAACTAATGATAAAAGTTAATTGTAATTAATACTTAACTAAAGTAATAAAATACCCCCATCGCAGCAAACCTGCGTAGTCAGCGAATTTCCAATATATGCATGTTTCTCACTACCACATAAAGCCACTTACCAAGTTTCATAAAAATACTTAAAGAAATAAGTGATCTGTAGCATTTTATTTATTCTCCATAAGAATAACATAGGGCTGAGTACGCAGGTTTGCTGCAACAAGGAACACAAAATATGTGTTTTTATGCAATTATCAATATAACTCAACCAGATGAAGCTACATACCAAGTTTTATTAATTTATGTTCATAATTAAGGGAGATATAAAACTTTACTTATTCTCCATAAGAATAACATTAGGGCCGAGTATGCAGGTTTGCTGCTACTGGAATAATCAACAAAAAATCAATTTTTTGTGCAAATATCAATATACCATTAATACGTGGAGCCACATACCAAGTTACATCAATCTACGTTCATAAATAATCAAGATATCAAATTTTATTTATTCTCCATAAGGATAACATTGGACAACATACTGTGTTTAGGACTTTGAATATCTCTGCAATGGTTGGACGTAGAATCACAACTTAAACACCAAAATGATTGTTTTGTAGAGCTGAATTGATTGGTAAAAGCAAATGTGAAGTTTACATTAAAATGAACTGAGGAAAAGCCAAAAACCTTTTTCCCGTAAGATTAACATGGGAGATTTTATGAGCAGGTTTTTTTGGATTTTCTTCGTAACCACTTAACCGAGGTTAATACTGTATTTTTGAAACTCATAATAGCGATGGATTTGAATTTATTTCTTGATTTATTTGGACTTTACCTATCGCTTCTAGTGTTTAAAACTACGCTACGTTTCAGGAGGTAAGGAAACTCCTCCCGCTATCAAGTGAACCCTACTTACATCTAGATTTCAAGTTCTTACACCTAACTAACCTACATTTTTGGGATTTTCTTAATTTTTTTCTTTAATTACACTAACACAAAAATAACAAATCCTATACAAAAAATAAAATACAATACACTAACACATCATTTACATACGCAAAAACGCATACGCTTTTCCTCAGCTTGGTATTTGTTTATGGGTTTTTAACAAATAAAAAACTGACTATACATTACCTGTTCTGCATCGTTGCCTCCAAGCTGACGGCAAACACGGGCAACCTCACTCTCACGTCCGCTCACCATCAAATAGCGCACTCGACTAGTGGCTACCGGTAGTGGAGGGGAGAGAGCTGTTACCCCCACCTACCGCCAGGGGCACGTGACAACACAGCTGTGGCTACCCACCCGTCTGTGTCGTCGGGAACATGACACGGAAACCAAAAATTGCACAATTCCTCCTAGAATGTTACACAGGACCTCGTACGATATTCTCATAGAGATTACCGCTTGCCTCCAAGGTGAGCATTGGGAACTAGTCATGCAATCAGGTGGCCATGTTTCCTCCAAGGGCGATCACGGGCGCAAGTGTCGTAGCCGCATTGGATGGACTCTAGACGCGGGAGCAACTGAAACACAAGGAACTGGCGTGTGTTTGTGGGGTGATTTTCGACTGAAATGGGTTTTAATTAAGGGAACCTACAGTGGCCTGACATCAATGCTACTCTGAATTATCGGATTTTCATGTAATTTAATTAATGCCCCTTCAACAAACTTTCTTTTATAATAGTGAGACTCATGATGTATAATTTTTGCCTCTTCCCAACTAAATTTATGATCATTTTCCTAGGCGTGTTTCGCCAATTTAGATTCTACTGTTTCGCCATTTGTTGTGTTTCTTTTATGTTCATTTATACAAACTTTTAGCGGCCTTTTAGTTTCTCCTATATATTCACATTCACATTTGATACTGTAGATACAGTTTTTTGAGGCTTGTTCTTCATTTTTCGGTTTTACGTTAGTTAGTTGCTGTCTGATTTAAAAGCTGTTATGATCTTATATTTTCTGGCAACTCGCCTTATTTTTTCCGACAGTTTTGGGACATATGGGATGCTTATGAAAGCTGTTGGTTTATCCACATTTGGAATAGTGTTTAGCTTCGTCCCCCTTTCCTTTTTGCATCTGTTAATTATTTTTTGAGGATAACCATTGTTTTGTA